>CM054117.1:7820509-8420509 GCA_028673005.1 Tanypteryx hageni
TATTTATATACTTCATAATGTGAAATAAAATTTTAAAAGCAGTACAAAAGTATTTTATGACATATTACCCATTGTGAGAAATTTTTCTCAGGCTACTGCCCGGGTCATGTCGTCGTTCAGGACTGACGTTTCGGCATCTGACTTCGACGCCATCTTCAGGGTTACTGATGCCGATGTGGGCTTAGTCCAGGTTTATATACTGTTGTCTCGCCGTTGGTGGAGGTGAGTGCCATTCACCTCCACCAATGAGCTTGGAGTATCGGGCGAGAAGACAGTATAAAAACCCGGACTGAACCCCATATCGGCCTCAGTATCCCTGGCATCGAATTCAGATGCCAAAACGTTGGTCCTGAACGACAACATGACCCGGGCAGTAACCCGAGAAAAATTTCTCATATTCATTCGCTGGGAAAACTTCAAATCTTTCTTCATATTACCCATTCCTTATTTATGAAAATTTTTTCCTTAAGAAATTTAGCCTGAAAAATTTCTTTCTAGGAATTTTTTAACTAAAAACAAAGAAAAACGAAAATGAAAAGTTAATTCACTCTCCTATAGTATTATTATGAACATAATTGAAAAAAATAGATAATTTTCACCTATTTTTCAGTTCATATTTCAACATAAAATCCTATTTCCAATCTTGGAAAAGCATATATCATACAAATCACTTATCAATAAAACTGATGTTGAATAAAGCTATAGATATTGATACGTCTGAGAGTCATCGTAAACGGGATGAGGTACGCAATCCCGCAAAACATTCGGGCGGCGATTACCGCTGACTGAGGATGACGATTGTCATTCAAATTGAAAATAACGATTACAGTCACAAAACTATTTTCAAATATTTTTCCTTAATCAATTCTAGATTCTGAACCTACATAAAAACAGAAAACAGGAAAATTGGCTTCAGTCACCGGCAAAAAAATAAAATTTCTTTGCAGCGTTGAACGTTTAAAAAATTACCAATAGTTATAACAAACAATACTTATTTCTATAAATATTTAATCGATAATGAAGCAGTTATAAGATTTGGGACGTAGTGTCTTCATGAAGCATGAATATTTAAAGAAATTTACGATAAATTTTTATGTATATACTCACCACATGAGAGTCCCGAAGACGACTTCTTATTTCACTTATGACATGGAATTCCCATTCACATGACACCTTCTGGCACTTCATCACAACATATTCTCCATCTTCTTTAACAGCAAGGTAAAATTTAGCATCTACACTGTTATTTATAACCTTCTGGATCTTCAATTTAAGTCCTCTACGCAAATTAAGTTCATCATTGGTCTTAAGGAATGGAATCTTCTGCAGAATTCGATAGAAGTTCTTTGATCTACTAACAGGAGTTGGTAACTTGGCAAGCAGCCTTTCAAGCATAGAATAATCACAGGGGTTTTCTACTGTCTCAACCCTATCACTAATTCCAGGCTCAGAAGAGCCATGTGAAGTCAACATTTTTGGAACCTTTTCCCATACTTCATCACATTCTGAGGCAGATAGAATGCCATTATTGTTTAGGGTAACTCTGTTTGTACTCTCCTTGGTATGGTCTTGGGAAACCCAGTTACTAATTGTACCTAAGTTGGGAGAAATTTCTGCCTCAACAGTCATGTGGGTATGAGTCTGTTTGAAAGTAATGCCACCATTTCCAATTTGACTGAAAATATTAGTCTCTTGATCCTCACTCACAGTAATTCTTCTTTTCTTGGATGCATCAAATAGAACAGTGTCATCCTTAAGAGACTTCAATATTTCTCTGAAAAATAAAATTGTTTTCATTTTTAGAAATAAAATTTTGGCAGCAACATGTTTATAAATAGTAAACCAGATCCAACATGATTCAGAGACTTTCTTCAAGTTATTGTAGAGAATTATTGAGCTGGCCTTATAGCTAAATTTAAATAGGAAAAATAAATACAATAGTTGCATGAATAAATTCCTTGCTTTGCACAGAACATGTGTAAAGCAAAACCATGCAAAGTGAGAACAATTTACCCTTAGGAATAAATTAGGTAAAATATGGGTGCCATCTCAGGCTCAATGTGCAACAATTAAGTTATATTGAATTCAGAGTTGCTTCCTTTATTTTATCTCCGAGCCTAACAGAGACTTAAATTTTTTAATGCTTCGAAACCATGTTCAAGTGACATTGATGACCGTGCAATTTGACCTAATTCTCTTTAAGTTAAATCCATGCAAAGCTGAAAACATTTAAAGCAAAGCTGAAAACATGTAAAGCAAAGCTGCAATTAGATGAATGAGTGCATTAGCCTCCCGAGCTTAACCACAACCTTGTTTTTTAAGACAAACTTGAAAAAAATGTATCTGAATTTAAAATGCTCTCTATGTTTTACCAGGTCATCTCAAAAATATAGTGAACAAGTAAGATACCAGAGGCATAACTTCAGTTTGAGGACCCAAGACAAATGATTAAAACGAGGCCTCCCATAACAAAATTAAATCAATTTTAATGAAACCATGCAACATAACAGTAATGGTTATAAAGGCTGTTTGACATGGCACTTACTTCAGTCACTGAAATCAGTACCGAACTCATAGCACTTAAAATCGAATCGTGTCAAGTACTGAATTGAATTCGATATATTATATCGATTATTATTTTCTCGGAGCTGAGTTCAGTACTAATTTCAGTGACTGAAGTAAGTGTCGTGTCAAACAGCCTTAACCTTACTAATATTGTTACATTACAAGAATTAAAATGTAACCAATATTAATTCTTGAAATAAAGCAGCAGCACAAAAGCCGACCAATCATTCAGGGGCATGTACATTCAAGACGGGACGAATATTTTGATATCACAACTTCAAAGGTAAACTGTTATCACACTGGGTATTTCTTAGAATTAGGAATTAACCCTTAATTAGTCGCGTGGGGTCAATATGACCCCAAGCAATGTTTTTTCATCAATATCTAAAGAAATGTATTGTCAATCCTACCCAAACTTGTTCTACCTTCGACACTGACATTCTAGAAGAGAAACTAGCATTTTTGTTTTTTTTTTAATTTGTTATTTTTGATATTTTTATATTTATATATATAGTATAAATATTGAGAAAATTAAACTATTTTAATGTGCTATTTTGGTGTGTATCCATTTGTTATGTATATACGAGGTTAAAAAAGTTGCTTTTATTTTGACATCTCTCTACCTGTTGCTTTTTTCTCTATTGGTCTAGAAGGGTTAAACGCAATACAGATTATTATTATCACATCAGAAATACAAATAATTTTCCTGATAAGCAGTATTTCATTGTTTTAACACTAGTTCTCTTATGATACATTTCTAATTCACTAATGTTCACTATAGGTTGGTTACCCCTCTTCCTCCCATCTCCCCCTCCAATGTACCCTTTTTCCCTCTTTTCGGAATTCTCTGGGTGTTTTCTTACTTCAGCCGCACACACGCAACCATTTTCTTCCCATAGTTTTCTACCCGCAATAAAAGTCACAAACAAACGCACGTGGTCTCTCTAGAAATTGCTGTCGAAGAATTGACCCGAGGATGACTTCTTTGACGCAGAATTCCACGTATTCTATCAAGACCGATGCATGATTTTTGAAACTATTTCCTCGATTTTATAATTGAATCACATCCATATCATTCCCTTTTCTGTACAGTAATTATTTATCACATGCTTTCGTCATTTACTGTGAAATACTCTCAAAAATGGAACATCTTTCTAGCGACTTTTGGCAGATTTTTTTATCACCCTCATTGGATGAAGCTCTTAGTACCCATGTGCAAAAAGGATAAAAGAAAGTGGTTTGCCTTTTATTACCGCTCACCCTTTTTAGCGCGAGTTTCTCCCTTATTTTTCAAAATAAGCACGAACACGAATGAGATCGGCAATCTTCAAAGTTTTTGGATCTCCTACCGGTCGCATGACGGTCACAGTTGGGACGTTTTAGACCAAAATATAAAAATCCTATTTTCAATGGGGTTTCTATGGAGAAGTCCCAAGTATGTTCACACTTATAGGGGAGGACGCGATTGGACCTTGGCACAAACCCCTTGGGTCGCTCGAGGAGGCAACTTTTGTCCCAAGCCCCATCGAGGGCAATCCTCGGTGACAGCAGAAGTGAGCTTGAATCTTTCTGGTGGTTGGGGGCAGCCATAAACTACTTCATGCTGTAGGTGGGGGTCGGAAAGCGACCGTGCCACGACCGATGTCTAACCCACAAGTGTGAGTGATCTCCGCAAAAATAGTCCTATCCCTCTTGCTTTTCTGTTGAAGCAACATCTCAAACTTTATCTCGAGTTCTTTTCTAAACTCCAAAGTTGCATTTTTAGGGTGTAGTATGTAACTTCTTTTGTGCTATTTACCGACCGGAATAGAAGAATTGTCGTAAGACGTTCTCTTGGATCAACCAGTAGTAACATTTGTAGGAGGAATGGAAGAGTATCTGCAAGGATATCTACAAATCATTACCGAATCCGGAATCTAAGAAGTAAGTCTAGTATTTTATGCAACATATTATTGCAACCTAACAAAAAAGTAAATACAAGAAATTTACTATAATTTATTTCGTTCTTTTAGCTTCAAATTGTTCATCTAGTAAAATTGTAGCTATTTTTCAAATATTCTATGAAAATTATATGAAATGATAATCTTTTGTATTATATTACATGCAAAAATGCAAAATCCACCTTGCAGTGCCCTTTACTTTAAGTGTTAAAAGAAGGGAATTGTACTATTGGTGAGGGATTTGTTCTATTTTCTGCGAAAATAAAGATTTCAATTTTTATCGTAGAAATTTGCTTATCAAATACCCACATAGTTAAAGATTTCAAATTTTTCTATTTTATCTGAAAATTACCTACTATCATGGTAATTTGGATTGGTTTCAAATTTTGCCTTACAAATAATTTACTCTATTCTTACATACACCCAATAAAACAATGAAACGGTGACATCATGTTCTCTGTGTTATAGTTGCAGGCATAATTTAAATATGTAACAAGTGTTACTGGACTAAATTTGAAAAATTTTGATTTACGAATGTTATTTAAATTCCATTCGTATCATTCAGATGTCGTTGACAATGGCTACTTGAATCACGCCAGTATAAAAAAGTAATTATCATCAGATTTCCATTTAACATTCTTTTCATAATTTATTTTACCCGTATTTTCATTACTTTCGATATTTATGCCTCGAAATATCACATCAAGGAATACATTCTGCAGAGAGTTGAAACACCTTCAACACCTCGGTTTGATTTTGGTAAGTAATACTTTTATAATGAGATTGCATTATATGCAATCAGCAGCTGCGCAACTGGACAGTCTGATCAGCTGACAGAATTGCCTACGGCCCTACAGATCACTACGGATTCATGGGTAACGAAGATACATAATTTCTTTCGTCGTAGTGACATTTTCTCTAAAATAACGATGGGTGGCACCACTACATATCAATATTTGCAACTTAAGGAAGGAATTCCAACTTCTGCAAATTCCGCTATTATGAAAATACGAACATTAAGGTTAGGATTCCAAAGAGTGAACAAAGAGAATTGAGTTATTGAGGCATATGTATCAAGAAATTCTCCTTAAAACAAGTAAATCAAGTGAGGGAATTAATTATTACCTATACTTACTGCCGGCGGTGATATTTTCGTTTGCTAATTTTTTGGGCACGAATATAGTCCTTTCCCTTACTTTTCTTACTAATATTTTGGCTAAAAAGGGGGGACTATATTCGGACTAATACAGTATCTGATAAATATCATGCTTTTTATATTATTCCAGGCATTTTTGAAAAATACCTTGGTTAAAAATTGAGGAAATAAAATGCACGGCATATTGCATCTAACGGGGAAAAACGCTTTCTCACGCCAGGCGCACAACATTGAGTAGGCGTTTCGCAGGTGGCCTACCCTCAGCAGATGAATGGGTAAATCTCATGTAATGTCCGCACCCTCCCTTTTGATGGAAACTTTAGGAGAAAAAAGTGTGGGTATTACACGAGTAAATACAGTATGTTATAATATACAAATCCACACCTTCGAACGTATCGTAACGAAACTTGGCACAATTATCGGGGGCATCAAGGGAAAGGCCATAGGTTAGTTTAAATTCACGACAGATTTCCCATAAAAAATATATTTGCATTTTTTTATTCCCCTTAAGATAACATGTAAAAATGGAGTTTTATAAGTGCAGGTTTTCATTCATTATATAAATTCGACAAATTGACGCAAGATCTTCGTACTTACACAGTATTTAAGAAGAATGATCATAGTTTCTTATTCTTATTGTCTTTGACTCCAAATCCCTGGCATTTCATGTTTATTCCCATTAATTTGGACTAAATTTGCATTTTTAATGATAAATATCTTGACAACAATGGCATTCTTAAAGTCCAAGGACTTAATGTTGTCTTGGTTTATTTATTTAGTTACTTAATAAATATTCTTATTTAGTGAATTGTGCTTAAACATGGTGTAATAATTTAGTATATTATTTAATTTAAATTTGAATTTAACATTTTTTCAACACAATGCTGGGGAGTATTTACGCATTTTATTTTCTATGATTTTAAGTGTGATTAATAAATTTATCAATTAGTTTATAGATAGTTAACCTTAATATTAAGAAGTGGTAAATTAGTAGATACAGTAAAACCCCTTATTTAGACTTTTCTAGGGACCTGGAAAAAAGTGTAAATTGCGGGAAAAGGAAAAATAGCTAAACTGATTTTCCTTTTAAACTCGCTCATTTGTTAAGACAAGTAAGACTAACAATAAAATCAGTGTTAAAAGAGCTAAGTTTATAAAGAGTATATCTATTTATTCATTCACTTAACCAGCACACTTTTTAATAATAGTAATATTAAAATATATGCCGAATTAAAATGCTAGTATGTATAGTATGCTTGGGTCTCCATTACATTCTCCATATTACATTTGTCAGGAAAATTGTACATAGACCTGATAGGTATATTTACTTCAGAAACATCCTACTTTTTCAAAGCTTGAATATTGTTCGTTTTTCCACCTCTTGAGCTATGACTATTTTAAAATTCATATCATAACTTCGTCGGATTCCTCTGTTAATGTTGGATTTGGAAGAATCTTTTTTCTCAACATGATCAACATCCTTTTGGTCACCCATTTATAAAATAACGGATAGGTAAAAACTCGCTAAGGTAGACACAAAGAATATGCCGACGCACTGATAGCTTCAATTAAATGACTAATGAGGAGTTCAGCCGCTGACTGAACTCGATCTATTTTCGCCTCAGATGGTTTTTAAGTACATTGTAATATGCCTGATGTGTTTACAATGCAACAAGTATCTTGTATCACTTAACAGATGTGTGAAATGTATGGTGATTTTTTGAAACACGTAAATACAGGGTTTCACTTTAATTTGTATTTCAAAAATAAATATGAAAAGTTTTAAATGAAGTATATAAATTTTAGTAATAAAATATATTCTATATTTCATTTAAACAGCAACCTGTGTGGTCGGATAAATCTTCTAGTGTATTTATAAGAGTTATATAACTCAAAAAGAATACCATGGATATGTCATCTATATGCTTCACTAACTTCCCTTTTAACCCAATAAATCGCAATTTGCAAACATTACGAAAGTTTGCTATATTTTAACTGATACCACATTGTTTTACGAATGCCTACTAGATAGAAAGGTAAATTATTATAACAATTTATAAATAAATTGTCTTCAAAAACTTACATCGTGAACTAAAAATGTTATAAGAAGTATCATTTCTCTATTCAAAACTCTTTTCAGAAGACAAAAATATTTAATAACTAAAGAATTATAAAATTTTGAATGAACCACAAGCAACATGAAAAGCTAATAAATATAAAAAGGAGGAAATTTTCATAAAACCTACCTTTCAAAAGAAGTATTACCAATGCCATTATTAAAAGGATTATGCCTTGCAGGTGCTATACCATGGTGTCTCTCATCCATTTCTTCATTTTGTGGTTCATTAGAATCTTCTTGGTCCTAAGATAAATTAATGCAAATTAAATAGGTGTAATAGCCATACAAAATAATGATACTTAATGGCTAAGCCTAAGAGCTGTCAGGGAACAACTCCAGTAGGCTGAAGTATAATAATGGCATGTAGAGTATGATATAAACTATAAATTTTAATTGCATATTTAAGTTCAATATGGAAATAAACCTTTGACGAATCATCATCCTCCAAGGCTTGGAAAGGAATGTTCTTTGATGGCTCAAGTATTCCTGCCAAAGCCCGTCTCTCAGTTTGCTGGGTAGTTGGGCAGTCAAGAGGACGGCAGTTTTCTTTTGAATCATCTTCATCCACATTTTCTTCTGCATCCTCTTTAGGAGGAGGGACAAAAGGTATATGGGATCCACGGTCACTAGGAATCTTCTCAGAGCAGGTACTTTTTATTTCCTTTTCTCCTAGACAAGGCATATCTTGAAACACTGAATTTTCATCAAAATGTATTTGAAACTTTGGAACCTTTGGTAAGGTTTGAATTCTTATAGCTTTTTCCTCGGGATCGGGCAATTCTTGAAAACCAGTGGTTTCATCAAAAGGTATTTCAAATTTGGGAATGTTTGACTGTGGTTGAAGTGGGACAACTGGAAAAAGAATAAATAGGCCACAATTAATATAAAAGCTTGCATGGATTAAATTCTTAGTATCTGACAGAACCCATATGTGGTTGTAGTGTTATGCAATACAGGTAGCCCTCGATTTGCGCCAGTCCAATTTGCGCCGATTCAGAATAACGTCGATTTTGAAACCAGGAGGTCAAAAAGTGAAAAAATATATTTACTATTATTTAAAACGTTTTACAATTTTCTCGTACTGCTTCTTATACAAAATCTTAATTCTTACATCGCTGATTTTGAATAAAAATTATAAATACAATCATCTCTGCAAATTTGCTCTAATGAGATCGATTAATCGGTAAAAGCTGCTTGTAAAATGTAAACTTTTACATATGCGAGTTTGCTCTTATGCGATTTCATTACCAGTGGTTTAACCTATCAAAGGACAAATTGAATCTCTGTGTATGTCCCAAGGTTATTTTTATTACGCGATTTTCTATAGGTCGGCATCTTACATGAATGCAACTATCGCGTAATAGCAGAGATGACTGTACACATCCTCTCAGACATAAATAAACTCACTGATGAGCTCTGCGAGATTGACCACGACTGGGAGCGGAGTGCTACATCGAAGAGGATTGTTATGGCATCCATGAGGCCTTATCATGAAATTTTGATAGAAAGAAAAAAGAAATCACGACAGTCCACACTGCATGCTTACTTTAAAAAACGTGACGATCATGAACCAGGGACTTCGTCGGAGAACTAACGCTGCTTCATTACGCCATTGCCGGTTTTAAGTGATCAAAATATATTTTTGAAATTTCCTTTATTATATTTACGTTATTTCAGAACGTTAAATGCAATGCCATTATATTACTCGTCAATGTTTGGGTGCCGGGAACGCATGTCATTGACTTCTCATTGATTTACATTATAAAATCGTTTCAATTTACGCCGATTCCGATTATGCCGAAGAGAAGCAGTAAACGTTCAGTTACACTATCTCCCTGTATAATAAAATGAATTGTGTTTTTGTAAGATGCTTTTCGTAAGCCAACTCGCAACTCTGCTGTGTAGCTCCTCCTCACTCCTTTTCAGAACATGATGTCCTTGGTTTGAAGAAAAAGAGACTTCATATGAGAGTTGAATGTTGCGGAAAGAAGAGTAAAACATTGCCTCCAATCAACATTTAACTGCTACAATGTGGGAAATTGAGAGAACGAATAGAAATAGCATTGCCGAGCCGTCATGGTGAAAGGACGTGTTTCTGAGGTGCTCCTGTGGTGAAGGTTTTTATCTGAAAAACCAAAGAAGTATGGGGAAGGGCTCTTGCTCTGGTGCCGTGATCGACTTGAAGTGTCACTCTTGCAAGCGAAAACTGAGAAATGGTGCAGTGCTTGAAATGCAATATGTGGTTTCACTTCAATTGCACCAAGGATAAGTTGGAGGAGTGCGTAAAGGAGAATTGGCAGTGCAGCAGTTGCGTCGAAGGGGACCGAAAGGTATCACTAAATAACGCGGAGAAGATTATATCATCGTTAAAGGTAGATCTAATGGAGGCTAAGAGTGTGATAGAGAAATTAAAAAGAGAGAACAGTGCGCTTCAGAAAGAACTTCAAGTTGTTTCCTTCAGGGACAGATGTGATGAAGGGAAGAATAATATCGATAAAAATCACGACAATAAAATCCCAGAGGCCCAGCTGCCGAAGGTGAGAATATTAGGTGATTCTATGTTACGGTTTGCCGGAGAGAAGTGTAAAAAGGTTGGTGTTTTAGTGAAGTTTTCCGGGAATTAAAACCGAGCAAATGGATAAGAAAATTATGGATCTGAGTGGGGAGAGGGAGGAAGAAGTGATCGTAATCCACGTAGGAACAAATGATATAAAAAGTGCTCGGACTGAATACCACGCCATCGGATTGATTTGGGATATGTGTGCAACAGCGAAGAAAAAGTTTAAGAAAGCAAATATCGTAATGAATGGAATAATTAGAGGGAGGGACATTGCAAAAAAAGAGTGGATTATACCAATGAAGGCATTGATTAGGTGTGTGCTAAACAAAACTTGTGTTTCGTGGATCCTAACTGCTGGTTAAGTGATAAGGACTTGGGTCGGGACGGTTTACATTTAAATAGAAGAGGTAGCGAAAAATTCGGGAGTTTGCTGGAAAATGTAATACAACACGCCAAGCAGGGAAACTAGAAGAGGACCACGGAGGTGCTGACAACACGAAGAAGACGATGAAAGACGTTGAAGACGGGGGCCATATATCGTATAATAAAGAAGTCAAAAATCCAGGTAAGGGAATAAGAATTCTTCAGGTAAATTGTAGGAGTATCTTAAATAAATGTAAAGAGTTTGCAACCCTAGTTGAGGCAACAGAAGCAGATGTAATTGTCGGTACCAAGTCGTGGTTAAAAAATGATATTGATTCCAAAGAAATCTTTCCAGGCGGGTTCACTACTTATAGAAGGGATCGAAACCAGAGAGGTGGAGGTGTATTTATATGCGTAAAAGATGAAATTCTTAGTAATTTAATATGGGTTGATGAACATAGTGAACTTTTGTGCGTAAAAATATATGGAAGAAAGAGTTATAAAGCCTTAAATATCATAGGCGGATACAGAAAAACGGGAAAATTTTGACATTCTAGAGACCCTTTATAGCCACGTAAATGAAAAAACGGTTAGCAACGGAGTAGTAATTGCAGGAGATTTAAATCTCCCCAAGGTCAACTGGGACAGGCCATCTATGGAAGGAGGTAAAGTGCAGGAACTGGTAAACAACCTCATACGCGATGGGGGGCTTAAGCAGGTAACCAATATCCCAACAAGAGGGGAAAATATTTTAGACATTTTTCTTATAAGACCGTCTGACTCATTCGTGAGTTGTGAAACCTTCCAAGGCATTAGTGATCACAAGGCGGTTTTAGCTGAGTTGGAGTTCGAAACTGACCGCGTGAAAAGAGATCGTAAGCAAGTCATTTGGAGATATCACAGAGTGGACAGACTAGGCTTCCAAAATTACCTTAGGGAAAATTTCATAAGATGGGTAAAAAGCAGAATAAACGTAAATGATATTTGGGATGCATTCAAAATAATAATTTTCGAAGCTACTGAGAAGTATGTTCCAAAAAAATGTATTCAAAACAATCCCGATCCTGAATTTTACAATAAGAAAATTAGGAGGTTGAAAAGGAAAGTAAGAGATGCGCACCGGAAGCTGAACACTGGCGGATGTTCACGAGATTCATATACTCAGTTATTAAAAGAATTAAATAAAGAAAAAATGGTCGCGCGTGATAGATACTTACTAAATATATTAAACTCAAAAGATAGCAACAACTTCTATAAGTATTTACGGAGAAGGAAGGATACCAAAGACAAGATTAAAAATATAAAAAATAATGAAGGGGCATTAATCATAAGCGACTTAGAAAAGGCAAACGAATTTAATAAATGGTACTCCAAAGTGTTCCAAGTGAAAACTTATGCTTTAGGCAAAGTAAGATGAAAGTGGACCAAGAATTGAGTTTAGCTTTAATACTATTAATAAAAAGGTAAAGAGTCTGCACTGGCATAAGTCCACAGGACCTGATAATATTGCATCAGGAGCATTAAAATTAGGGAGCGAAGCGATTATACCGTACCTAAAACACATCTTTACATCTACATCTACATCTACAGTTTACCCTGCAAGCCACCGCAAGGGTGTGTGGCAGGGGGTGTATTAACACCAAGGGGAAAACTCCAAAATTAGGCCTTGGTTTACGCCCCTACGCGAGGTTACTTTTGATCGCAAGTTTTATTACTGTTACCTTAGCAAACAGTTGTATCTCATTAGAATGGAAATCAGCCACTGTTATACCTATTTATAAAGACGGAAATAAGACAGAAGTTGCAAATTATAGACCAGTAAGCCTAACGTCCGTTGTTTGCAAATTAATGGAAAAATGTCTGGCGGACTATATACAAAAGTTTTTAGAAAATAATTGTATGATATTTGAAGGTCAGGCCGGGTTCAGAAAGGGTCATTCCTGCGAGCTCCAGATGCTAGGGTTGTGTGAAGATATTGCAGAAACATTAGACAATAGCCAGGAAGCGGAAGGTATAGTGATCGATCTAACGAACGCATTTGATATAGTACCTCATGATTTACTCTTGACTAAGGTTTACGCTCTAGGAATAGATATGAGGGTAGTGCGATGGATAGAAGCCTTTCTAGCAGATAGAAAACAAAGGGTTAGGACAGGAGATAGTTTATCCGATGAAATAGATGTCACCTCAGGTGTCCCTCAGGGAAGCGTTTTAGGACCGTTATTATTCTTATTCTACATAAATGATTTACCAAGTCAAATATCCTCAAAAGTGAGACTTTTCGCAGATGACTGCATCATTTATAGAGTCATTAAAGATGAAAACGACAGAGATTTACTGCAGAGGGACATAGATAAGCTGATGTCTTGGGTATGTTAAAATAAAATGAAAATAAACATTAAGAAAAGCAAGCATATTCTATTCTCTATGAAAAGGGAAAAGAGTAATTTTCCTTACTATCTGGAAGGGATACAAATACCGAAAGTTGATAATATAAAATATCTTGGAATACATATTGCGAAAGATTTATCATGGGGTCTTCAGGCAGAATGTATAGTTTCCAAGGGTTTCAAGGCACTTAACTTTGTTATGAGAAATTTAAAACATAGCAGTAGGAAAGCTAAAGAATTAGCATACAAAACAATAGTAAGGCCTATATTGGAATATTCTTCAGGAGTCTGGGGTCCTCATGACAGAATACATATTAATAAATTGGAAAAGGTTCAGCGAAAGGCAGCCAGGTTTGTTATGGGTCGTTTTGGAAGAGAGGATAGTGTAAGAGATATGTTAAAGGAGCATGGGTGAGAAACTTTAGAAAAGAGGAGGAAAGTGAAAAGGTTAGTTTGTTTCTATCGAATGTATACCGGTAAACCGGCCTGGAAAGAACTAAAACTTAAGATTAAAACCCCGACATTTAAAGGTCAAAATGATCACTCGCGTAAAGTTCGTACAAACGTTCGAAGAAAAGATGTTGGTAAATATTCACTTTTTAATAGAACAGCATTGGACTGGAATGAATTACCTGAAGAACTTCTTATGCCCTTTCCTCAAACCGAGAAAGCATTTAAAAGTAAAATTGTCAAAAACTTTAGCATTTAATATTTAATATGAGTATTTGTAGGTTAGTATTTTATTTAATTTTTTTTTATAGGACTTGTGCCACCAAGCAGCGTTAATTATTGTAAATAAACAGTTGGGTTATAATTTAATCACAATACTCCAAATAACTATATAATGTCAAATTATGGTCGAATGTTTTTTTTATTCATGAAGAAGATTATTTACTTCTTCTAAATTTTTGTAGTTGGATGGACAAATAACAAATGAAACATGTTGTAGTTTGTAGCTAATCTGTTGTGACGAGAGTATGTAATTTGGGCATTATGTATTGAGTGATACCTAAGCTGTTGTGATGGGAGTTCCTGTGACTTGAAGTTAAGAAGTAGTATATAGTGTATAGGAAATGGTATCAAAAAGCTTATATTTTTGTATTAAGTAAACCCAATTTTTATTATGTAATTTGGGTATTATGCATTGAGTTGTGATGGGGATCCGCTGCCACCAGGACCTGCTCCCAATTGTAGCGTTTATGTGAATCATAATAAAAAAATTGGTGCAAAGTGCCTCGGGAGGCCGTAGGCTGGGGGTTGGGCCACGAAGCAGGCAGGGGGCCAGAGCCCCCTAGTCTAGTCATTTTAATAAAATATGATTACATTTCACTTGCTTTGTTTGTCCTATACATACTCAGTACAGTATATATGTTGGTTTCAATATAGTTTACATTAGTACATATCCAAAATTACAGTTTTACTATTGTTATCAATTGGTGAATACCAAGTAGATAGGCAGCTCAGATAATGGGAAAATTTGATTATCTCTGTCCATCCCGGATAACAAAGCTTTCACTCTATTTTTAAAATGTATTTTAAAAAATAAATAGTTTTTTTCTCAAACAAAAATTTGTAAGTAGTGAAGAGATTATAGAGAGAGATGATAACTGATATATCTATGACATTCAAGAAAATTATGGAACCCAATCAAAATTTCTGCTAGCACGTTTTTTTAACTTTTTTAATTTTTGTAGGAATCATATGTAATTAGGTCATAAAATATTATTTCTGTTTCAGGTGTCTTAGATTCAGGGTTGTCTTGGATTTAGGTAAATACAATAATTTAACCTTAGACCAAGTATTATAAGCTTAAATAAAATTGAAATTATTTTCTTACCATGAGGAAGATCAGCCAAAGACTGTGTGAAAGTTGTAGACCACAACTCATTCATCATGGCATTTGCTGCCCGAGTGTTTATTGTTGGTGATGGAACAGATGAAAAATCCAGATGCTGCAAGGGACCACCATTCAATCTATTTGCTCCATGCCTTTCATCCTAATAACATGAAAATGCATTAAAACAAATATGAACTAGTATACAGTACAAAATCATAAACAGCTAAGTTTGCCATGTTATTCATACGTTTTAGTTCCTAATGAACCCAATGAATAGTGCAATTAATGCATGGAACATTACAATTCGTTCAGATGTCATAAATATTTTATACATATCTAGGATAAATACCGTTACATGTATTGAGATTGCAATGGCTACAAGAATGAAAAGATATGCCTACACTATTAACTATAAGCTTCAGGTGATTCAACACGCAAAAAAGCATGGAAACCTAGGAGCAGCATGTCATTTCAAACCATCTCCCTCAGAAAATAAACGGCGAAATAAACATTGCACAAACTTTCTCATATACGTACATATATGTTTGGTCGACTGTGTACGCTTATAAAGGAAAAACGTTTATAAATCAAAGTTAACCATAATTTAGCATATATTTTAATGCCGCTGGACGATATACAGTAATTTTTTGAGATATATGGCTTAGTATTATTTGTGACGTACGATTGGATCGATATTAATCAAAATCCTTATAGCCATTCGAGTAAATCGAATTGTTTCAAAATATCCTCAAATAAAGTACCCTTAATTGTTGCCCAATATCGTTCATTTCTTCAGAGTATCTAATATGAATGATATTATCCACAAATATGAGATACCATTCTATTTAGTTAAACCATCTAGGCTGTAGAAAGATTTTGAGTGGATCGTGGCGAAGGCATGACATCATAGGGCTTCGGTAAGGTAGCTTAGGGTACATTGCAATGTCACTGGATGCCATATACAGGTATCCCTTGATTTGTGTGTCTGGTGACACATTTTCGCATATACACGATTTTATTTTTACGACGATTTTTCGATATATGTGTCGCAAATTCATGTTTACGCGATTTTATTCTTATGACCATTTATCAATATACATGTCATGTATTTGCATTTATGCGATTTTTTATGTGCACAGTATGTAATCTTAATAGTTTATTATTTATAAAATATTTCTCAGATTCATGCCCATCTACTATTTACCTTTATTGCCCCTGCATTGATACCATTCATTGCATTGTATGACAGAGCAGGGTCTCCAGTAGCTCTTATGGCAGTAGATTCTCTTTTCTTATTCTCCTCTTACGACAGCTAAATGGAAAACGTTAGCACTACAAAAGACGAAAACAGTTAAACTGCCAACTGTATACGTATGCCTACATGTCTACTTTTGCAGTGAAAGAAAATGAACGTGACTTCACAATGTATCAGTATGTATAGTATACATTGTATACTTTCTCGGCGAGCGATAGGATGCATGTTAGATTTCACAATGTAACATTCAAAGGTAGAGGAGGTGCGGAAACAAGCAAGCTGGCATTTATTATAAATGGCGTTAAAATGAAGCGCGTAAATCGGATTGGCATAAATAGAGCGTCGCCTGTACCATTAATTTTTGTGCAATATCATTTTTAAAAAAAAGTTCTGCAAAATATGATATATTGCATAAATACGAGATATCATTTGATTTTATGTGTGTTTGGGCCCTATAACCGCAAACAGACAGACATGTGAAATCACATTTATGGACTCTGGAACACCTAAAACGTATATTTGTCAAAATCTGTCAATTTTTTTCATGATTACAATATATATCATACTATGTATATGAGAAAATAAAAATGATCCATAGATGAAGAAAACAAGGAAAAACAGAAGGTGACAGGAAAAGAAAAAGTCTTCGTAAGTTTGGTCATAAATGGCCACAACTTGAAGTGATGGATAGTAGAACAGAGGAAGTTTGGTATAGCTGTATCAATCAAAATCATAATGTACGAGGCAAAAAAATACAGAAGAAAAAGTGCAAGTTGAGCATATGTATCGTTATTATATAGGCACTAGCGTAATTGCCAGTTAAACATGACTGGTATGTGCAGATTATATATTAAAATTAAGATACCTCCCATTCATCCTCTTTCTCTCTGCCTCTCTCCCATTCTCTTCCCTCCCTCTCCCCCTCCTATTCTCTCTCTCTCTCTCTCCTATTCTCTCTCCCTCCTATTATCTCTCTCTCCTAGTCTCTCTTCTATTCTCTTTCTCCTATTCTCTCTCTCCTATTCTCCATCGTATTTTCCCTCTCTTTCTTCTTATTCTCAATCCTTTTCTCCCTCCTATTCTTCACCCCCTCTTCTTCCTATCCCCCATCTTCCTCCCACTCAGTCTCCTAAAATGTATTAGTTTTATTTGAAGAAAGTGCAATATATGCCACAAACGAAGTTATTTCCTAAATTACCATGTCAACCCTAAATTAAAAAATTCTGATTAGCTCGTATAAATTTCTGCCAAATTTCAATTATCTATCTACATCCTTGATCGAGTTATCCGCATTTTAATAACTTTACACTCAGACCAATGGACAGACAACATAGTCTTTTATTATGATTTATGCGATTCTTTTAAACCTCTCTTTCTCACCCTATTTCCCAAACCGTCTACAAGTCCTCCATTCTTCTACCTAACTCCCATAACCTATCGGCCAATCTTTCACTCTACAAATATGTTACATGCTCTGTTTTTTTATTTAAACATTCAGCAAGTTCCTCAGATTTTCAGTTTCTATTTCATTAATATTGAATTTAGCTCACTATTACAATTTTTAATCTTTTTAAATAGTATTTCAGCTCTTTAGGTAGGTATTCCTTCTCATAAATAATGCAATGAATGTTGTTTACATTGATTGCTATGAAAATCATTTCCCTCTCCTTTCATCTTTCCCTCCTCATATTAAAAGCCTTTAAAGCACACTTAAACCCATAAGGATTGAAATAACAATAGGATTTCAAGGTTTAACAATGTAATTGGTTGGCAAGACAACATCCTGTTACAATGGCAAGATTTCTCCAAAATACGTGAATTAAATGTTTAATGTGAGGAATTTCGAACTATAGATGAAAAACGATGAACAGAATAAGAAACCTTATAATTGGTTTCTTATTCTGTAAACATTTAAATCTGGCGGTTAAACGTTAAAATGGTCCAGATCTAAAGACTGTGGGTCAATGTTTTCTAATTTTAATTTCCAAAAGAAGACAAGCATATTTTAGCCATAGAAATATAGTTGACATGCATATATAATGGAGTAACTCGTGCTGTCTGATGAAAACTTTCTTCCCCGATTGATTAATCCCCACTTTACTTTGAATAAGCATTCTCTCTCTTCCTTTATCCTTATGGCCAACAATACCACCATTCCTGTACATGATATCCAATGTTCCAGTGTGCTCAAATTGCAAAAAGAAAACAAAACAAAAAGTAAGAGAATCGAAAAGAATGTTTTTCTTATTTACATTGTATTCATTTTCGTTATTCAATTTTCTTTTTTTGTGTTTAATATGAACGCAGATGCCATAATTTTAGTCAATTGCTAGTATTAGCTAGATTGTTAACTCGATTTGCTAGTTTTATAAATGGTCGCTATAGTTTTCTTTTAGGTGGTAGATTTAATCTAAAGTCACTATATCAAGCTAAGGATTCGCTGGATTGACAATACTGGATATAACTGCAATAAAATAGGGAGGCGATAAACTCAAGTTATCTTAAAAGGACAGAAAAATTTCAAGTTTATAAATAGAGCACCCTACAGGTCTTCCTTTCTGCACAACTCACAATGTTTCATAGGGATTTAGATGATTTTAACGACTGTTGGGGGGACGTCGAGAAGAAGGCCATTACTACCCCTTCTATTTAGACTAGACATGGCTACAAAATGTCACCATGCAAATTTAATATAAAATACGTCAATCCAAAAGAGATTTTCCACTCAAATAAAGTGATCCACCGCAACAGATGCGAGCGAGAGTCGTCTACGCAACATTTATTTGGTCCTTTATTTGGCATTAAGTCAGGATGACGTTAAGTCGAGTCATCATTGATGTTACTTCAAATATGAGTAGTAATTTTTACTTTCTCCATACGTACTACAGGGAAAAGTATTGTTTTCAAGAAAATATCTATTTCAAGATTTCAATGGAAATACCGTATTTACCCAAAAGGAAGACGAGGTTTTTTCACAAGAATGCCATTAAAAATATTAGGTACCGTCTTAGAATGGAGTATGAGGATTTAAGGTGAGATATTTTAAATGCACCATGAAACACCCAGATGTGAAGTATATGTCCATTAAAATATTTATTATTGCATAAAGTAATACATCGTATTTAATTAATTACTACGATACTTTAAAAATATAAATATATCAGGGAAGACCTGGCTAAACCGATTTCAACCTAATTTGGTACATAGAAACTTCACATAAATTAATGAACAAAACGTCATATTTGTACCGGATTGTCCGAGCAGGGGTACCACAATTGCAAAATAAAACTTTTTGGCAATTATGCTTTGGGAAGGAAGTGGCTGAACCGATTTCAACCACTTTTGGTAGATAGAATCTTCACATAAATTCATGACCAAAATGACACACTTCGACCCGATCAATGAAGCAGGGTTGCCACAATGGGGGACTCAAAATATTTAATTGTTTTTTTAATTCCTTGTAATTGACTTAATTACTCCCTGTGATCATTTTTTTGTTAAATCGTCTTCATTATGCAAAAAAATATTTAAAATAACTATTTTAAATATCCCGGAAAAACGACATCTGGTTGGAGAGATAGTAAGGGGTACGTGATGTCATCGCATGCCTTAAAAATGTACTAAAAGTATGCGGTTTTGATACTTCGTCCTGTTGCTTTTCCTGATATCGTAGCTAAAATGGAGAATATGGAACTTAAGAAGGGTTATAAGTATTGTCCGGTACCTCATTGCTTAAATACAACGATTAAGACCCCGAGAAAATTGTTCTTCATGCTACCGAGCTCCTTGGGAAGAAATAAGAAGCGGAGAATATTGTGGTTGAAAGCCATGAGGAGATACACATCTGATATATCGGAACGTACAACTGCATTTGTCTGCGAAGATCATTTTAATCCAAGTACTAGTTATATGTATGTACGTAATTTTATTGCTTCGAATTTTAGTTTATGACTTATGTCGGCATTACATTGACATGACGCATATATTTCTGGAGAACGATGTTGAAAGAGTAAATTATATTTTTGTGTTTCAAAGATTAGCATATATATTTTAACAAAACCTCCATAATGTAATATACCTATTCTAAATACGCAAGATCAAAGTTACGGAAATCATTGGGCTATGGGTTTATTAAGCAAATAATTACTGTTGGAGTGCATATATTTAAGTACCAAGTTTTTAAACAATTACTTTTACAAATGTTACATATTAAGTTAGTTCTGTAATTTAAATATTTTAATACATTTGTTCCCATAATATCCACGACAGCATGGTATTTTGAAGGACCATGTTTTGCTAAATAAGGGCAGTCATGACACTCGCAGACGTGACTAAATCTTCTTCTTCATCTACAACTACACTCACTTCATAACCTCTTTATCTTATTCTGTGTTCAGGGCAAATCTTGCTTATAACAATATATATTTTTCCTTCTCGCTTCAGTTTAACAAATCCAACAGCATTACTAACAGTCTTTCCCCACTGACTGCAAATGGAGAAAAAAGCCATAAAAGCAACAATAAAATTCGCAACATATACAAAAGAGACATGCAGTTATGACAAACAATTCTACAGTTTTTCTTTTCACAAGTATAGGTAATAACTAAGGCAGATAGACACTTAAAACAACAAACTTCACCACATTTCCTATAAACAAGACACACGGAAACTAAGTTTATTCACATTAATTTTGTATATTTGTCAATATTTGACCTGATGATTTTGTCAAGGCAGATGATGGTGATTATTCACCGAAACCGGTTGTGTTTTATTTAATATATTTTGTGGAAATAAGCAAAAGTGTAATATAAATAAAAAATACTATCGAGCAATGTTCATGTTATTTTATTGTGGAATTTCACGAAGTCTCGGCTTCATCCATTACCTTTTGTATACTTATCTAACTAAATTTTACTTACTAGATACAGTGAAACCTCTACATATCGAACCTCTTTATATCGTAAACCTCCATATATCGTACTAATATTTTGGTCCCGAACATCCTATGTCATATCATAGGAAATGTACCTCTCTAATTCGTAACCCCATTATTTCGTATTCCTCTATATATCGTAACAAAAATATTACTCCGAAATGAAAAATAACCTCCATATTTCGAAATCGCGATCTTTTTTTCCTTTATTCATTCCACAAAAATAACATGTTTTAAAAATGTTTTTGGCGATAATCATTTAGCCAATCGACAAGGTGAAAGTAACTTTGGTAATTAACCAATCAGTGCGTTTCTATGACTGATGGATTGCAATGAACCATCATCGCTTGGCGTCAGTCAATGTACGCGTACACGTGATTCGATTTCAGTGGTGAAATAGTGTAGAAGGCTTTGGAAACAGCATATATCAAGAAAAGGTGATTTATAGAACAACTACTTTTATTTTGTAAATATTGAATCGAGTTTGAAATAACCTATTGCGAAATTTTTTTAAAAATTGCCCCTCATAGCAACATTTTTATTAGTGCATGTTATGATTTGTTTATTCTTGAAGCAAACAGGCTTATTTTTTCCCCTTTTTTATAATTTTTTAGTGTTAAATTAATTTTCATCATTTTGGCATAACCAGTTTGAAGCGCTTGTTTTGACCGTGCGCGATTGTGAAGAATCTCCGGAAAACAACTTTGAAGTAAAGGTAAAGCTCACTTCATAGTTTATTGGCTGTAAAGCTACTATTCTGCTGCTCACTAATTTTTAATTAAATGTGGTGAATAATCTCAGTGAACATGTCCTTGAAAAATTTAGACTGATGACTCTCAGAATTCGGCAACACTGGTATTGCTTAATAACTTCTATTTTTGGTAGAACTGTTACTTAAGTTTATTGTAATTATTCTTGTTCATGTTATTTTTACAAAATCTTCTCTTATTCCGTTTAACCAATTGGAAGTAATGTAATTTTGTGAAAATGGCTGACGCAAGATTTTCAACGCCCTGTGGAAAATTTCCATTAAATGTTTTCAATTTGCTCTAACTTGTACATTTAACTGGTTTTACCTCACAAGTGTAATTATTATGATGGTTTCATCATAGACCATTGTTTTAACTCATTTGAAGTCGAATCAATTTCTCTCATCTTGCCTCCAATGAACCCGTTTCAAATCGTTAATCGTTTAAACTAACCTTATTGTGAACTGGTTTTAAATGGCATTAACTATTTTCAAGTCGTATTACATAATTCGTTTCGTCTTTGGCCCTAACGTATTTCCCACGTAGCATGTAAAAAAGCATTTAGTGAATGTTGAACAGCTCACAAATGCTTAAAATAGTATATTAACGTAAAGTATAACAATTTTATTTATTTATTTAAAATTTATTAATTAATTTTACAAACATTCTTTAATTAGATATGAAAAGAATGAATTCAGTATTTATTCATTTTAAAAGCCAAGAAATACTTCGTCACCGGACCATTCTTCTTCGATGTTGTTATCGGAATCGGCATCTTACGCATGACGTCACCCTACACCGGCGCCTGGCCTGGTGATACGTGATTTTTTCTTGATTCTTACTCTGTAGTTAATTATGGTTATTTGCTATCGTGTTTACGTGCTCCAGAGTGTTCTAATAAGGGTAAAACTGAAGGTTGGGCGAACCCGTCCACCTTAGGCGTGACAAAAACGTATGTAAAAAATAGGATTATTGTCCTTCCTTCATTTTATTAGCTCAAAGAATGTCATATGCCATACTATAAAATTAATATAATTCGATTTATTGTGTATATCCTAATATCACCTTGTAAGTAAACAGAGTATGTAATGATTGAGTTAGCTGACGATCTTTTGGAACGTTATTTGAAAATTTCATTTTGCACTTATGTTACCAATTCATAATACCAATAATTCGATCATTGCTTTAGAACATGTTACACCACCTACTTTATTCTGGAACGGTAACGCCAAAAAAAATCTGTGCGCACTATACGCGGGTATTTACGGTAAATACATTGCCAACGATGAAAGCTGAACTTAGAAAAATCTTCCAAAATATTCATCGCTACTCAGTTGGTTGATTTTCATTCGAATAATGGTTAAATAATATACCAATGATAAATGTATTAAGAATGATATGTTTTACTTCGCTTTTTATCTCATCTTATTTCCATCATTCATACTTTTTTGTTCAGTAGAAAAAGCAAACTTGATTATTTTGGCAGTCTTTGATTCCAGTTTCAAGATTTCGACTGTTTTAATCAGCGTTCAACATAATAAATTGTGTGTGTTATCGATGCGGAAATACAGCAATTTGTGACTTATTCAAAAAGTACACGCAAGATCTTTTGCACCATTTATTTTTATGTTAATATGTAAAGTCAGTAAATTATAATAAATGTAACATTTTTAATTTACACACTCTTAAAAGACATGAATGTGCCGAAGAAAAGACAGATGTTATCAAACAGATACCAAACTAAATATTTTTAATATTTGATGATGGAAAAAGAAAGATAGATGTTGCCA
Organism: Tanypteryx hageni; assembly: GCA_028673005.1. Lineage (NCBI taxonomy): Eukaryota > Metazoa > Arthropoda > Insecta > Odonata > Petaluridae > Tanypteryx > Tanypteryx hageni. The sequence continues at coordinate 7,844,167 of CM054117.1, forward strand.
GGACATTTGGAATATCACCTTCAACGCTAACATCCATTTTAAAGAAATGCAGAGACATAGAAGCTGCTGCACAGCTTTGTCCAAATGGGAAACAATTTCGCACTATGAAAAATGAAGAACTAGATAGGTGTGTATTTGATTGATTGATTTACAGCAAAACGCTAAAGAGATGTCAACTAAAATGGGAGTGCAAGACTTTCATGCTTCTAATGGCTGGTTGCAAAAGTTCAAGACACGTTGGAACTTGGCAACATTAAAGATGTCAGGGGAAGAAGCATCAGTAAGTCCTTGTGTTCTAGATGAGTGGCAAGGAACACTACAAGCATTTTTAAGTGGGTATGACACCAAGGACATATTCAATGCTGATGAGTCTGGATTTTTTTTTCAATTTACTACCAGATAAGACTCTTGCAGTGAAAGGAGATTCTTACCATGGTGGAAGAAAAAGCAAAGCAAGGTTCACAATTCTCTTTTTTTGCAACGCAGATGGCAGTGAAAAACTAGAGCCACTAATTATTGGTAAATATAGGAATATAAATAATATAAATAAATAATAATATATATAAATAATAATAATATATATATAAATAATATATATAATATATAATATATATTTATATATATAATATATATAAATAAGAAGAAGCCAAAGGCAATGCAGTGTAAAGATTACAGAACTATAAGCCTTCTGTCACACACATCGAAGATCATCACGAGGATTCTTAATAAAAGGCTGGAGAAAAAGGCAGAAGAAATAATAGGGGAAGATCAATTCGGTTTCAGAAAAGGACGAGGAACTAGAGATGCTATAGGAGTAGTTAGAATCATATCAGAAAGGGCAATAGAATACAGTCAAGATATCTGCGCATGTTTCGTAGACTGGCAGAAGGCCTTTGATAGAGTAAATTGGGTAAAGTTGATGAAGATATTAAAGGATATAGGTGTAGACTGGAAAGATAGGAGACTGATTAGGAATCTATATGAGAATCAAGTTGTAAAGGTCAGGTTTGAGAATGTGGACACCTGCGGAATAAATATCGGTAGAGGAGTAAGACAAGGCTGCTGCCTATCGCCAACCCTATTCAATATATATGGAGAAAGTCTAATGCAAGAAGCTTTAGAAGGCACAGGGGATTTCAAAATTGGAGGAAGGATTATAAGAACAGTAAAATACGCAGATGATCAAGTACTTCTAGCAAGAAAGGAAGAGGAACTACAAAAAATGATAAATAGACTAGTGATAACAGGTAGAAAATACGGTATGGAAATAAATACAGAAAAATCCAAGGTCATTCGAATATCGGGTAAAGAAGAGAATCTGAACATAACTATTGGGGGAAAGCCATTAGAACAAGTTTCAGAATATAAATACCTTGGAAGTATCATAACACGAGAGGCAAAATGTACGGATGAGATCAAAACTAGAATAGGAAAAGCAAAAGCGGCTTTCAGGAGAAAGAAACAACTACTTACAGGGAATATAAGGGAAGATATCCGCAAGAAGTTGATAAAATGCTACGTATGGAGTATAGCATTGTATGGGGCAGAAACATGGACGCTAAGGAAAAATGACATCAAATACTTGGAAAGCTTTGAAATGTGGACTTGGAGGAGAATGTTGAAGATAAAATGGACAGATAGGATGAAAAACGATGAAGTGCTACAAAGAATAGGAGAGAAGCGAATGATTATACAGACTATCAGAAAGAGGAAGGCTAACTGGGTTGGACATTACATGAGGAGAGAGAGTATGATTAAAGATGTGTTAGAAGGAAAACTAGATGGGAAAAGGGAAAGAGGTAGGAAAAGGTATCAGCTAATAGACGATTTGAAAGGGAAAGAGAGTTATCAAGATATGAAGAGGACAGCGGAAAATAGGAGTATATGGAGAACCAGGTTTAACCATGAATAATCACGGACCTGTCTACGGACAGACTACCTATGATGATGATAAGAAGCCAAGGTGCTTTAAAAATATTAAGAAACTCCCTTCCATGTACAGGCATTAAAAAATTCATGGATGACAACATCCATTTTTAGAGAATGGCTAGTCATGCTTGATTCAAAGATGGTATGAGGAATAGGAATATCATTTTGTTCCTTGATAGGTGTACTGCATATAACTATGCAGGAATAACACTTAGAAATATAAAAATTGTGTTGTTTCCCCCTAATTGCACAAGTAAACTGCAACCTTTGGACCAAGGAATAATTTCTGTAATTAAAAGAAGCTATAGAACTGGTGCAGTATTTATTAAGAAATATGAAAGGGAATATTGATTTGCCAAAGATAAAATGGAACCTTTAACAGGCTATGCATAGACTCTGTTTATGTTGGAACAAAAGTAATGAAACAACTATTTCAGAATGTTTTTTAAAGGCAGGCTTTGTTAAGGAAATGCATAATGACGCAGATGAGGATAACAGTGTGTGTGATGAACCTCCAGGATGGGCTCAAATAAAAGAAACCTTGAAAGTACAAGCATCATTTGAAGAGTTTGTTACAGCTGATGCAGCCCTGATTACTTGTGCTCCTACAGGAACTTATGAGGTAAAGGAAATTTTTAATGGAGAAAACACTGATAAAGAAATTGAAGATAAGGTAGCAGATGACGAAGATGAGGAAGAAGTTCAGAGACAACCATAAAAAAATCTAAGATCCAAAATGCTTTAAATGTGTTTGAGATTTCTAACCAATATGGATGACTATGAATCCAGGCATCTTCTTCTTTTAAGCCAAATAGAAAATGTTGTTACACAAGAATTTCAGTAACAAAAAAGGCAAAAATTAATTGTTAACTATTTTAATAAAAAATAATGAAAATCTTTGTATTTGGAATATCTATTGACAACATAAATGTATTATAATAAGTAAATAATTTTGACAAGATCTTAGATTTTTACTCATTGTTAAGTTGCTATTATTTTGTTTTTTCAATTTACCATGTTGAATTTTGTATGATTTTTTTATATTTATAATTAAATTGGATATAATAACAATATATATGATTTCTTTTTCATCGTTTGTGAACTAACTTGTTTTCTCATTTTTTATTCCTAAATTTGTCGTTAACCTCTTTATAGTGAACCTCTATATATCAAAATAGCAAAAATCTGGTCCCTTCAATTTCACTATATAGAGGTTTTACTGTACTAGGACAGCATGGGAAACAATACAAAAATAAATATTCTATAATATTAGTTAAAACTAGAGTTGTTTTATTCATTTAATATGGGAAAGCTGTTTAAAGATGTCAATCTATCTTTTACATATCTTCTGCGTTTTAGTCGAAATAATAGTACTATTACAATAACTGAAAATAAAAGCGCTACATCGAACTTGTTTTATCAATTAAATGTAATACAAACCTATCCGCCTTCACTCCACGCATTTCAACATCTGAATATTGCTCCCTATGACTTCCAATGTACCGCAAAAACATGTACGAATCGACGTTGGGCAAATTATCAGATCTGGCTACACAAACCCCTTCATATGCCATTTTGCAAAACACAAAGCGAAATAAATGCAGGAAGGTGCAGTACTTCTATCAATATTTCTTATAAGACGGAGTATAGAGGAAAACAACAGAATTATGTCTTTCAAGCTTCTACTTCTATATCGGCACAATGGCTTCCACCACAGCTAGCATCGGCTGACATGCTTGTGGCATGCACTGACGTCACTAAACACTCGGCAAACTGCGGCTACCAATCAGATGTGATCGGGTTGGCATTAACTTGTCAGTTTTAAATTGCCTTTTTTATAAATATCTTTTAAAAATTTAACGTAAAAACTTTATATTTGCCTATAACAATATCCATACAATACAACTTCATAAAATTTTAGGTAATTCCCGATATATGACAGCCCCCCCATCGGAAAATAAAACTTTTCATTAATTATGCTTTGGAAAGGAATTGGCATGACCGATTTGAACAAAATTTTGTATGAAGGAGTTGTGCAACATAAAAAAACAAAATCAACATTTTTAGTATAGATATAGAAAACAGGGCTGCCACAATACAAGTAATAAAAAATTTATTTTTACAAGTATTTGTGTTGAACTGTCCGCATCAATTATAGGAAACCAAATTATAATAATTATAATGTACACACACACACACACACATATATATATATATATATATATATATATATATATATAACCATAATAGCATATTTGGACCAACTAAACGGGTGCCATAATTACAAAATAAACTCTTTCAGTAATTATGGATTTGGAAGGAATTGGCTGAACGGATGTAAACTAAATTTTGTATATAAGATTTGTAAAACATACCATAATGAAATTAAGATGTTTAAAGCGGAGCTAAAGAGCAGGGCTACCACATTAAAAAGTAAAATAATGTTTCTTTTACACCTATTTCTAGAGAACTGATCTAATGTATTTTCACTAAATATAGTATACTATATAATTTTTATATAAATAAATAAACTAAATATTATATTTCAACCAGGTCAACTAAACAGGGCTACCACAATATCAAGGTTAGAATTTTTCTGTAACTATGAATTTCGAAGGTATTAGCTGAACCAATTTCAATAAGAAATTTCGTTTTTAGGGCGAGTATAGAATGGCAAAACGAAATGAACGTATTTAGAATGGATCTAAAAGCAGGGCTACCACAATAAAGGAAAAATAATTTTTTGTTTTCTAAGCAAATGAGTACATTAGTATACGATTATATTACGGCGAATTTGACAAAAAGCACTTCTGTACCATGAGAAACCCGTTTACATACCTACTTGTATTTTCTCAATTGTTGGATCTATGGGGCTATATCCAATATTAGAAGGCTGTTTCTGTACTTTGTAGTCATTAAATTTTTCTCGCAGTTCCATCAAAAATTTATTATCACATAACCTATTTGGAATTATTAGAAATATTACAGGTATGGAGCAAGTCATGTGGTGGCCACATCAGATTTTTTTTAATATTTGCTTTAATATTTGATTAATGTAAAAAAATATTGGAATAAAGTCGTAGGAAATTGAATTTTCTACAACCTTTGTTTGAAACATTTCCCATATAATGCATTGTTTAAGAGATATTTTATTAACTAATTTTGTAGCTGCCATCACCTACCAGCGACTATTGTTAACAATTGACGCTTAGTCACGTCTTAGTAACACTCCTTTTTATTTTCTTAATTGTTGGAGATTCCTGGCTATATCCAATATCAGAAGACTATTTCTGTTCTTTGTATAGTCTTTAAATTTTCCTCACAGTTCCTAAAATATTCATTATCATTAAATATTTATTATTATGTAACCTATTTGGAATTTATAGAAATATTACAGGTATGGAGAAAGTCATGTGGTGTCCACATCAGATTTTTGAACCAGTTAAGTCCAATCGACATTAATTGAAGTGGCGTTAAACTGAGGACACACTATTTGATGGATGTAAAAAAGTATTGGAATAAAAGTTATAGAAAATTTAATTTTCTACAGTCTGTTTGAAACATTTTCCCAAATAGTGCATTGTTTAAGAGATATTTTTAAAACTATAATTTTTAGCTGCCACCAGCACACCACCTACTGGCGACTATTGTAAACACTTTACACTTATTTAAGTCTTACAATTAGTAATGCTCCTTTTTATTTTTTTAATTGTTGGAGCTTTGTGGCTATATTCAATATCAGAATGCTACAGTTCGAATTTATTTCTGTTCTTTGTAAAGTCTAAATTTTTCTCACAGTTTCTTAAAATATGTATTTAAACTATTTTATTAATGAAGTCAGGATCATCTGAATCATTTAAACTATTTAAATTTTTTAGAAATATTACAGATATGGAGAAAGTCCTGTGGTTGCCACATCAGATTTTTATTTTTTACTGTAATTCCACTTTGACTTCAATAACTGCTTTTAATAACATAAATTGCTACTCACCTCAAGCTGATTCTCTTCAGATTGGACATTTTTGGGAGTAGTAAAAACATGGGTATCTAACAAGTCTTCATTAGAGGGCCATACTGCATGCAACTGGTTTGATTCCATTCTTGGATGTTGACAACTCTCTTTGTTTTCACACTCAACAGCTAAAGGCTTGCTCAACTCTTTCAATATAGCTAAGTCATGTTGTTTTTTATTTTCAGCTTCAAAGTAGCGAATAGCCCTGATTTCTTCCAAACTAAACTCAACACCACCTGAATAAACCTGAAAATAGTAAATTTAAATCATTACCTTAAGATGCTTTAATAGACTTATAACATCATCGAGCATACCATATTATTAGTGTAAGATACTAAGGAATACACTTTAATACCATGCAAGGGTTAGACAGAATACAAGTAAAAAATAAAATCTCCACTCTACACACTCGACACCACTTCACACAAATGCAGGTCAAGGGTGTCTCTTCCCGTCAAGGAACCAGTCGTCACTCACATCCAACAGCATTATGAGAAAGCTTGCTCCTCCACGACTAATACTTCACACATTTGGTGTAGTCCGTCAAATGTGAAATGTGAAACTTTGAAGGAATACTTTTTTTCTAGTGCAGCATGTTGTTTGTCTATGCACCATAATGCCCTATCTGCATGAGGTTCATCTGCTGGGTCTCAAGATCCCAGCGACTCTACGATTAGGGCATCTAGTGTAACCTCCCTTCTATAGCGATGCAAGACTCGCAGAGAATTAGCGAGTTTGGCATATTTCAGGATTTTGGTTTCTCTCGCTGACTGGAGCACTTCCTGCCTGTTGTCAAAAGGGATAGTGATGTCGACAATCCTTCCCAGATTACAATGTCCAGTCAGAGTTTTGAGTTAAGCTTCAAGATAGTTTTGTCAACCATTGCATTCAAGCCTTGCAGTCACACCTTCACTAGAAGCTGCAGAACTGCATCGTACCAGCACCTCCATCACTCCGAAGTCGGTGGGTAGCAGTTCTGGGCTCAAGGACTTAAAGAGGGATGTTAACAATAAGAAAAGAAACTTGGAGTTGCGCCGGGTGCCGTCAAAAAGATAAAACAGAGGAGAGTATAAGTCTCATGCCAACAAAGCATTACAATTCACGGAAGAACCTAAGTGATATAAAGCTTGTATAACTTTTCTAGTTGAAAAATATGATGTACTACTGAAAAAATAGAATAGTTACAATAAAAACGTAGATGATCTGAACATTACTACAGTACAACTAAGAGATGAATTACGTGAAAAAGATTAAACTATTATCTATTTATTAAACTAGGTGAATAGATTAGATCAAGTTAACATAGATAAAACATTAGATATTGTGGGCATAGACAAGGACCTGAAAGAAAGGGATATTAATGGTATAGTTAATCATATCTAATATATAAAAATGAATATATGTATGTCCCTTATACATTTTTACACTTTTGAAACTATCGAATTCAAAAGTTTCATGGGCCATCCTATGGACAAAAGGAAGAACTTGGTCTAGGTTTGCAGACTGTGGGATCTCTTATACCACATGGGGTCAACAAAATACTACTTCCATAAGAATGCATGGGAAATGCTGTGGAGAAACCCCTAAATGCCATGCAGCCCTTCACTGCTGTGGATATAAATATACCTAAATATTAACTTAGGATCGCGGGAAATGGCTTATTTTATGCACGAAAGACTGAATATCTTAATTCTGTTCATGTTTAGTCATATGACATGTTAAATCGCATGAATTTATCCTTTAAGCGCAAAATTTATTAACATTTTCCAGGCAGCAACAAAGCTAAATTTCTTAATTGTTGTCCTCCTCAAAGGGATATAGCCACGTAAAGATTAATTCAAGGAGAGTCCACACCGTGGCGCGCCGTAGAGGAAGAATAGCCAAATCCAAGATAAAGGGTACAAATGGATTAAATATAGTCTATGAATACTTTTAAAGTGAATCAAATGATTTTAAAAGAATATTATAATATTGTTATCTTTTGCCATTAACATTGAAAGATTTATTGCAAAATAAATTGATACATCTACTTACATTTGTTCAGTAACCAAGATGTTGTTTATTGTTTACGTTTTGGCTAATAGTATCTACATAATCCACATAATTTTATTGCTGCTTTAAAGGCTTCGGTGCATCTATCCATGTGGATATTAAGCAAGACGTTAATGTGGAAATATATTAATGGCAAAACTTTACAATACAATAGATAAAATATTAAATGCTAATGTAAACATTGCTTGCGTAATTAAGGAATGGGGAACGAAAATTCAGGGCTTATGGTGCACTCGGAGTAAGTTCTATTTTTATAAAACTGCTTGATTATGCCAAATATTTTTGAAAAGCAGCCTGCCTTGATTATATGATGGATTCACCAGTGAGATACATCCACGAGCACAAGCCTAAAATTTTTCAATGATATCTTTAGGTGGTAGTTAAAATTCCATGTGAACCTCTTCTCCGAATAACACATTTGAGAAATTTGGGGCACCGACAGCACGTGGCCCCGAGAAATAAAAATCATTTGCTACTTAAAAGAAAATTCTTTCCCGAGCGAAGCCAGATAACTCCAGCTAGTTGCTAATAAGTTAGAAATAGAAAAAATAGCAGCTAACAAAAGTGAAATCATGGTAAGTTTCATTTCAAAGAAAATAATAGATATTTGCCTTAAAAACCAAAAACCATTAACAGAAGACAAAATTTGAACAATAATAATAATAGCAGAATTTATGTAAATGAGGCCTTAACCAAATATTAGAGAGACCTATTCTGGAAAACCAGGGAACAATGTAAACATGACGGTTATAAGTTCATTTGGATAAAAAATTGTTTCACTTATGTTAAAAAGGACAAAAATCAAAGACTGCTTAAAATCAATACTTAAGAAGATCTAAACAAAATCGATACCAGCATATAATTATTCATGACTAATCTTTAACTACACTTACAATGGAAGGTTTGGAAACGATTAAAACAAAATTAACTATAAAATATACGACTCTATAATTAATGATAACAGTATACCTTAATAACTTGGCTTGTTTCATCTAAACATTAGGTCATTAAAAAAAATCTGAACAAATTTTAAATCACTTGCTGCCACTTATCATGGAAAATAAATATAGGTTTGATTGTTCTGACTGAAGTCAATATTATGATGAATGAAGAAGACATATATCAAATGGAAGGATGTCAGGTACACAAAACTAAGAATAAATAAAATAGGTGGCGGAATAATTTTTTATGTTAGAAATTATTTCACCTTCATTGAAAATGAAATAGACACTGTTAACTATGAATGTAAGATAGGTTTGTTGATGATGGATAATTGGAGATTATTTCTTTTGGAAGTTTATAAACCTCCTAATTTCAGCAAAATATTATGTATTAATCAACTACCGTATCTGCCCGAATATAAGCCGATACTTTTTGTCAAAATCTATCGTGAAAAAAATCACCCTCGGCTTAAATGCGAGCCCGAGGAAAAATTTGGCATCCTCGTACGACGCCATCGCTGAAAAATGTCTTGTTTTCATAGCATACCTCCTGTTGCCCGGAGCTGTAATTTAAATTGCTATTGAATGTTATTTATATATTTTAACACGTAGTTAAAAGTAAGTGGGTTCTTATCCAAAGGAAAGGGCGGTATATAAAACAATCGAGTTATAACAACCCACCAGGTTCATAGTATGATTGCACGCTACAGCAAATTCGTTTTGATCATAATTTGCAACGAGTTCTTAAGATACCAACACCGGTCTTATTAGAGGTTTTTACAAATTCTGACTACACTAAGCTTCTTCAACTCTTTGTTTTAATTGCACTTCTTGGTGCTGCAATCGATTTAAAGTTCAGATGTAGCAGACGTCGTAGCTTTTACGGATCATTTAAATGGCAGGTACGTTAAAGTTAGGAGCCGACAGTATAAAAGAAGTTCATATTAATTTTTCTTGTTTATTTTATAATTTGCTATAGCCATTGTCATTTTTGTATGCATGTTAAAACCCTCTTTCATAGAATGTATTAAAATTGCGTATACTGACTAAGCAGATGATATCGTCTGCTTAGTCAATTCGCAAAATTCGATGACGACTTTCGATGCACAAATGTTTGAATTCCGCTAACATAAGATACTTCTGATTCGAAGGTGTGAGCAACGGCGTTAACTGTAATTCATCTGATAATTAACAGAAATAATAATAAAACTTGGAAACCTCTTTCATAGAATCTATTAAAATTGCGTATAATGACTAAGTAGACGATCACGCCAAATTCGATGACAGCTTTCGATGCGCAACAGTTTGAATTCCAGTAAGATAAATAAATATACTCACATTTGATTGTAAGGTGTGATCAACGCCGTTGACTTTATTTATAATTAACAGTATTAATACCTAATAAAACTTTACATGGAACGTATATAATAATATAGATGTAATGTATAATGTATTCTAGGTTGTGCGTGCATGTCTGGTACACTTAAGCATAAAATTTACGAAAATACTTTTTTTGCCAAAAAATGTTGGAAAATTTCGTGGGGTCGGCTTAAATCTGGGGTCGGCTTCTATTCGGGCAGATACGGTAGATATGATTCTGGATAACTCAAAAGAAAAGGAAACTTATCATAGGTGATGTGAATATAAAGGCAAACAGTACTAAATACAGAGATATGCTTTCTACTATGGATTTTCAGAAATAATTCAAGAATATACCAGAGAAGAAATAGTTAGACCTCAAGTAATTAGTCTTGACCATATCTACTGCAAAGGATTATTTCTACTCCTGAAGCACTAATAATACACTAAAATACCTGACCATAAATCATAGACCTAAATATAAAATATTGTAACAGATATTTAACTAACCAAAAGAAAGAAAAAATAACTTACATTGGCAATTTCCAAGTTGAGCCAAAATCATATCATTTAATTGGAATATCTCTTAAATGAAAATGATCCTAAGAAATTATATAAGAATTTAAAGAAGCTTGACAAAATATATGCATTATCAAGTAAAGAATCTTCTCATCTCTAATAGCGGCCGCATTGTTGCACTTTTTCCACTAAAAATTCTCAATTGTTTAAACAAATTATCATGGTTTATGTATTTCCGCATGTGCTACGGAGCTGAAATTTTTTTAAAGTAGAATTTGTAAAAAAACGAAATAGGGATTATACAAATTTTAATATTTTAATTTGTTTGGCAGTTTAAAATTCTTAAAGTTTAAACAAATACCGTATTTTCCGCCAGATACCGCGCACCAGCAGATAACGCGCATCTTAATAATTTTATCGAATTGAAAATTGTATACATAACGCCCAGACGAAATTTTTCTGTTTCTGATAGAAAACTGAATCAGCGCAATTTCTTCTTTCAATTTTTTAATCCAACTTCAAATTCATCACGTGATTAGTCGTTCATTTGTTCTGGTTTTGGTGAAAGGTATGAACACGTGCTCAGTTATACTAATTACTAAAAGTTTTATAATAAAGCCCATGGAAAACGAAAATAAATTATGACGAAAATCTTATACTGCAAAATTTAAATTAGAAGTAGTGAAAGTAGCCCAAGAAAAAGGAAATCGTGAAGCCGGAAGAATTTTTAGTGTAGGAGAATCCAGCGTCCGAGAATGGAGAAAAAGTGAAGCAATTCTCAATTGCTTGCATGAAAGAAAACGTTCAATGCGTTTCGGTGCGTTAACGGTGCTTGTGTGTTATCTCCATGACCCTTCTAGTCGTTCTATTCGTTTATTTTATGCTTGTTATTATTTACAATACAATCAACTCAACTGCAGTATTTTCTGTAAAAGAGAAAATGCGTAAATGAAATGATCGGACACGGAGTTGGGTTGTTTCGGTTGGTTGTATTGTAAATAATAACAAGCGTAAAATAAACTAGCGAGTATGTTGAACATTTAGTGATATTGTTTCATATGTTGCTTTATAGACTGATATATTTATTATAGGTATTACTAATTGAAATTGTATAATATGGAAATGCTTTAATTACGTGGTAAAACGTGTATTTTTTTAATTGAATAATTATTTTCGCTAGGAAATAATTTAAATTGCCATTTGATGAAAAGAACGTCTGCAAGTGTTTTTAAAATGTGACGAATTGTCGTAAATTTCCATTACTATAAGAAAAGCATAACAATTACAACGAAATAACGTTCGCTTTGAAATACAATTTTTTTCCTGCGTATAACGCGCATAGTCACATTTGCTCGATTTTTATATTTTTTTGTATAGATAACGCGCGCGGTATCTGGCGGAAAATACGGTAGATAACTGTTTAGACATTACAAGATGAGCTAGGAAGCTGAAAATTTCAAGTTATGTAGAGAGTAGTACATTTGCACAATAAAACATTTGAATCTCTCCATAAACATATTGTGGCGCCCGTTAAAAATGTTTAAAATTAAAACAATTGGAAAAATATTTCACTTCTAGAAGTACTACAACTTTAAAATTTGGCAGAAATGTGTAGCATTAGTACCCCATAATGGAGAAAGTATAAAATTCTTAAAATTGCAAAGTTTTGGGATTGTTTTAATCTATTATTTTTGCATAAGGGAAAAACGAAAATCGCTCCGGAGGTGAAATATTTAGAATTAAAAAAACATCTGTAATGATGAAATATGAAAAATGAATGTTTTTTTATGTTGAGATGATATGCTTGCAGAATGCAAGCACCAACTACTAGTATGTTATATCCTCCTCTGTAAGAAACGTTGATATATATATATATATATATATATATATATATATATATCCGGATCTTACCCCTGCGGTAGACCCCGATGTCTAACATGCCCAATAAACCCTCCCTGCAACTCCTTCTCCAGTCCCACAACCAACATCACCTACCCCATAACTTCCACCACCAACTGCACCACCCGCAATATCATTTACCTCCTGAGATGCACCCAATGTCCCGCCTTTTATGTTGGCCTCACCAGCAATCCCCTCAACATCCGCATGAACGGCCACCGCAACAGCGTCATTCTCAAACGACCGCTGCCTGTGGCCGTTCATGCGAACAAACATAATTTCAAGTTTAACAACTGCTTCACAGTGAGAGTCATTCCGCTCTCCCCGACAATGCTTCGGCTCCCCAACTCCGTCAGTGGGAGCTTTCTCATATCCATCTCCTAAACTCCTTCACTCACCCTGGCCTTAACCTTTGATAGCTTTTCACTCCCTTTCTGTCTTCTCCCAACCCCCTACCAATCCCCAACCCCCTACCAATCCCCAACCCCCTCCGTATCCTCCAATCCTCGACCTTTCCGCACTACCCTTCCACCCCCATGCCTCCACCCAGTGTCACCGCCATCAGTTCTCTCTGTAGCTGATGAAGGAGCAATTCCGAAAGCTTCTACGTTTGTGATGTTTCTGTGTTTTAGTGTTCTTTTACGTGTGTCGCTTCGACATCCCCGGGGCCTCGCCAACATGAAGTCGTCTGATTGGTGAGTGCTCACTGGGTTTCCTAATCCCAACACCTTGTTGACATCCATTTATCCATTTTACCTTTCCTTTTCCGTAAGCTGTTATATATATATATATATATATATACCGTATTTAATCGATTGTAAGCCGACTTTTTTTTACCTTTTCACCATCTCAGAAATTGCCACTCGTCTTAGAATCGGTGTCAAATGAAATAGTAATTGAATTTATTTCTTCAGTTACATTATAATGCAAGATATAAGCGTTTTAAAGAATACGTAAACTATCTACTATAAAGAAGAATAAAAATGACCGAATAACTAAGACGAAATAAATTACGTAAATAATAAGAGGCGCGTCAAAGTTGTAATACCATATTGACCCGAATATAGTGTGATGTTTTTTTCCTCAATATGTACCTTTGAAAGTCGCATTCGCACTATTTTCGAGTACTTGTTGCATTCGTACTATATTCGAATACTTGTATCTTTAAAAAATAACTGCGTATCGGCGCGTTTCATGACGCGTGTTTCAGCGCATATTTTTATAATTGCTACATTGTAAGTGAATTGGACGTTCATGTTACGATGCTACATTGTACAAATATAATCGGTAGGGGTCTGAGGAGATCATTCGTACTATATTCGAATACTTGTATCTTTAAAAAATAACTGCGTATCGGCGCGTTTCATGACGCGTGTTTCAGCGCATATTTTTATAATTTCTGCATTGTAAGTGAATTGGACGTTTATGTTACGATGCTACATTGTACAAATATACTCGGTAGTGGTCTGAGGAGACTTGAAAATAAATCAAGGTCAAATTGCAGCAACCACAGCACCGGCACAACTTCACGCAGGGTCGCGACACAACGTTAGAAAACGAGGACCGTCTAAACGTGGCGTCACATTTCCCCCCTTTAGTACATAAGTCATGAGTTTACAGGTAATTTAAATGTGCAAAATAGAGAAAATTAAATGTTTTTCGTCTTTTTCTAATATTCCTTTCAAAATACTTGGGGTCGCACTATATTCGGGGTCGCATTATATTCGGGCTAATACGGTAATTGTGGTGGCAGTGCACGTATTCGTAGGCTTTCACACTCCCCCTCCACTAACTAAAATATTTCATTGTAGTGTCACCAACTTGACGTATTTTCCGCTAAATCTAGCTTTTTATCTAGATACCGTTTGGGGATTAGAAAAATGTAAGCTAGGGGATAGCGGATTTTTCGACTTAATTTTCACCAAATTGATGTTTCAGGTTTTTTTTAATAAATAATTTTACCGTTAAATGTAACAAAATAAGTACTTACAAGTTTATAATGTTAAACATGCGACGATTTCTCCCGTTTTTTCAATTAAATAACGGACGCATCATTCATCAAATAAATAGTATTCTTAAACTACCTTCCTCGTATTTTATAGTCATTACCACTCTCCACTCATTACATTGATAAAGCTATTAAGTATTCTTTCAATACTGTTTCAAATTCGCAAACATACATCATGTATACAAACTCCGGTGTTGGCAACACTGTTTAAGTGTCTTGTGAGTGTGTCCTGTGATTCCCGAGTGAAATATTTCGTTTCGTTGTGAACATCCTCGCGGCAAGTGTAAACTTCTTATTTCTTAGCGAGTTTTTCGGTTTTCAATTACCCCATGATGGGACGAACGCATTACTCTGCGAACTTTAAGAGGAACGTTATTGCCTATGCAGAAGAGACATCTAATCTTGCAGCACAACGGCGCTTTGGGATTGATGAATCAAATGTTAGACGCTGGAGGAGAGATAAAGAGAAGTTACTTAAGTGTTCAAGCAAAAGAAAAACATTTGGAGGCCCCAAGCAAGGACGTTACCATGAATTGGAGGAGATCCTTAATAACTTTGTGATTGATCAACGAAATAACTGTTTGCCAGTGAACTCCGAGATTATACAAACAAAAGCTCGTGAAATTGCTCGAGAACATAAACTTAGTAGATGATTACATCCTGGGTTGCCGCTGCATGGAATGGCATTCCGAGTGATCTGATTGTACGTTCATTCAAAAAGTGTTCCATTACAAACTCGCTCGATGGCACAGAAGATGACGTTTTGTGGGATGAGGAGAGTGAAAAAGAGTCGTCGTGTGAAGATATATTTTAGTAAAAAAATATGTTAATGTTGTTGCAATTTCAGTTTTTAATCTTTATTTAATTACGAACTGAAAATCCGCCACATTCATACTTGTTGGAATATCGAGATAAATAGTCCTAATTGACCAAAAATATTTTTTTCCTTGCGTGGACTTGTGAAAAGTGGGGGTCGGCTTAGAATCAGTGTCGGCTTATAATCGATTAAATACGGTATATATATATATATAATATATATATATATATATATATAGCAGGCAAGTTCATATAAAAGTTATTAAAAAGTCTAACTTCCGTAAGATAATTGCAAATTTAAAAGTTACAACAATGTATAAAAGGAAATTTTCCATATTTGTAATTGAAGATGAAAAAGGTCAATTTTAAAGGAAATTACTCAATCTCGAGGTGAGAGCTGCATAAAATGGGTTGAAATGAGACTTGATAAAACCATCTAAAAATGTTTTTGTACTAGATGTAGTCAATATTTTCCACTATTACTTTTATTACTTACCTTATCCTTGCAGTACATAGAAATCTTTGTAGGATCAGGAGGTTCAAATATGACAAGAGGGCAATCAAAGTCATCTTTCACTGCTTTCCTTGGTTTTAAAACATTTTCAGAAAAGCTGGCCCCATGAGGAGTTGCTACACCCTGGCCAGATGAAAGATCTTCATGAACTAGAAAAAATTTATTTTCTTTAGAATACAATTTAAGTATATTTCTAAAATTCTTTCAAGGAATTTTTTAAAACTTTTAAAAATCATTTTAGGGTCCGAGGAAGAGTAAATTCTTATTATTACTTAGTAATCCTATTGAAGTGCATATTATTAAGCCATTCATTTGACTTTTACTAATAAATTAGAATAAAAATAGTGACAAATAGACGACAACACTGAGAAGTTTTCATATTATGGTAATTTAAATTTGGCCAACAATGCAGTTCCAGTATTTAACCGAAAGGAAGATGACCTTGAATTTAAGATGACCCCTAAAAAATTAGGTTCACTTACAAAAAAGTTTTACATATATGTATAACAAGCGAACATTAAGAGGATGAATAAAAAAAGTAAATTTACTACTTACATCTCCCTCTCATTTCCTTCCCTCTTCTTGCTGTCCTGTTCATTCATCACAACTTATTCAATTTCGAACAAGTCATCTTCCATACTGTCCATGGAATTTGATATGCAGCATTTCTTGGACCCTCTTGAGATACTATTGGGATCTATTTTTTCCATGCCACAATGATCCAATTTCAGAGAAGTGGTATACTGGGCTTCTTCATTTACCCTGTAGGAGTTAATGCATGGTCCCCTGCCAAAAGCCATTCTGAATAAAATGACTTTACGTAATCCTTAAAGGGCTTCATCACTACAACATCTAGCAATTGAATTTGTGATGTCATATCATGAAGGGTATTTTGAACTTCCTCTGTAAGGTGGCCTTTGAACACATCTAAGACAATCATTGCTCTCTGGCTTATAAGTGTCCCAGATCGTCTATTCCACACTATGTTTAGCCAGTCCATTAAATCAGTTGACCTTGGCATTGAACAATTATTCCATTTGGTAGTACATACTTCCTTAGGCACTGTTTTGCATTTCAAAATAATATACGGAGGCAACTGTTCCATCCGCTAATACAGTAATGTGCAGTTTTTCATTCCCGGAAATTTCTATGATGACATTTATTGCACCTTTTTCATTGACTGTGTAATTGGATGGCATGTCGAAGTAAATAGGTGTCACGTCTGCATTACCCATTTGGGTCAAAAGGTAATTGTGACTTTTCTGCAAGCGAATTACATGCCTCGGGAAAGTTATTAGTTTGTCTGTGAAGTTGGAAGGTAGACGCTGGCAAAGTGAAGTTCTTTGCCACAGGCTAAAACCATTACGACGCATCATAAGCACACATCATCCATTACTACCCTTAAATTCTTGGTGTGGAATGTTTTGCTAATTCTTGAGCATTCAATTTAATGATATCCCACGTCTCTGGTTTACCGCCCATTCTCTGAATACGTGCTAAGTTTGCAATTTTCTCTTCTAATGCATGAATCAGCCTCGTTTTGATCCACTAAATGGTTTCCATATTGAGTTAGCACCTTCAAGTTTCTCTTTTGCTTGCTTCCACCTTCGCACATTTGCTTCAGTCACATTGTATTTCCTCCCTGTCGCACAATTATTTGTTTCTTCAGCATAGCGCACCACCATTAACTTAAAATTTCTGTCATAACTTCTTCTAACACCTTTCAATACATTCCCTCTTACCACAGTTCTTTTTTTCTCTACGCGATCTGCCATTTGTTTGGGGTATCTTATTTAAAATTTATAAATAATAACTTGTCACTATTTCACTTTAAAACTCAGCCAAGCGTGTACTACTCAAGTGCTATCGTAAATTTACTACCTTCTGAAACTCACGTCCACTTTATGTCTGCCGTTGGCATAACAAACGCAAAGTGTCATGTTTAAATTGTAGTAGATACGTTTAAATTGTATCAGTCTTGTTTACATTGTATTACTAGACACCTAAATTGGTGCCTACATGACTTTGTGCTTCATATTACGCACAGAACCGCCCAGCTGTAGTCATTTTTTCTCAACTTGTCACCCGAATACCTACCCAGCTTTAAACACTTCCCTACCGCCGAAGTGGAACCATTGGTCTGTGGGAGCAATTTTAAGAAATTGAATGCCCAAGAATTAACAAAACATTCCACACCAAGAATTTAAGGCTAGTAATGGATGGTGTGTGCGTATGTGGTGTCATAATGGTATACCATTTCTCTGTAATTGGATCATTGCGGCATGGAAAAAACAGATCCCAATAGTATCTCAAGAGGGTCCAAGAAATGCTGCATATCAAATTCCATGGGCGGCATGGAAGACGACTTGTTCAAAATTGAATAAGTTGTGATGAATGAACAGGACAGCAAAAATGAGGGAAGGAAACGAGAGGGAGATGTAAGTAGTAAATTTACTTTTTTATTCATCCTCTTAATGTTAGCTTGTTATACATATACGAGGTGTGTACAAAAAGTTCGTGCACTGAATTTTTTTCTGCCGACTTGGCAACGTTGTAAGTTTCTACAGTGATGCAACATCTAGGGAGAAGCCTCACATGTCCTCAGTAAAAATTTGGTCACGGTCGAGTGAGATCTCTGCTTTTGGTGTGTTTATTTGTGAATGTACTTTTGGTCGTGTCGGCGGAATGGAGCGAGACGTTTTAACCGAGCAAAGAACCAACATCAAATTTCTCGTAGAACTAGGCAAAAACGGCCAGGAAATTCTACAAATGTTGGAAATGGTGTATGGTGAGTCTGTCATGAAGGGTAGAACTGTGTATAACTGGGTGGACCGGTTCGAGGAGGGGAGGGAGAGCGTCGATGACGCCCAGGATCCAAATTTTCTCACAAAACTGGAGACAAATCCTGGATTTACGAGTATGACCCTGAAACAAAAAGGCAGAGTGAAGAGTGAAAGCACCCTGGTTCGCCTCGCACCAAAAAAGTGCGCAAGAGTCGTTCAAAAATCAAGACCATGCTCATCGTTTTTTTCGATATTCGTGGTTGTTCATCATGAATATGTTCCAGCAGGTCAAACTGTTAATGCAAAATTCTATGTTGAAGTCTTAAAGCGTCTGCGTGAACGTGTGCGATGTTCACGACCCGAATTGTGGGCGGAGAACGCGTGGATCCTGCTTCAGGACAATGCACCTTCGCACACCTCACTCGTTACGCATGAGTTTTTGGCCAAAAAGAAAATCACTGCCATGGACCACCCTCCCTATTCGCCTGATGTAGCACCTGTGACTTCTACCTGTTCCCTAAAGTGAAAAATATTATGCGGGGTGAACATTTTGTGGATGTTGATACCATAAAACGAGAAACGACGAAGCTCCTAAAGGGACTGACAAAGGAGGAAATGCAGCACTGCTTTCAAGAATGGAAGAAGCGTTGGACCAAGTGCATTCTGTCAGGGGGAGAGTACTTCGAGGGTGACCACATCCCCATTCCAGAATAATTTAATTTGGATTTTTGGTGAACCGAGTGCACGAACTTTTTGTACACACCTCGTATGTAAAAGTTATTTGTAAGTGAACCTAATTTTTTATGGGTCATCTTAAATTCAAGGTCGTCTTCCTTTCGGGTAAATACGGTACTTATTTGAATGAAACTGGCTTTATCATCCATTAACTTTCCTAATACATTTATATAATGTTTTCTCATAAAAACAGTAAACAAATGAATGTTTAATATTTGCATGTTATTTTAGATGAAATTACAAAATAAGGGACTATTCTCTTTAGAATTATTATAATATTTAATATTATCTTTATATATAATTACTCAATTTCTGTCCGTATGTCTGCCCATCCATCTTTACCCCATATTACCTCTTGCTGTAAACGCCATTATGTTTCTGCCAACTAGGAGGTCCAGAGAAAACTATTTTCGTTTATGGAAGTGTCCCAGATTTGATTCCGGGAGACGATTATCCCTTATGTTCACACAGGAGTTGCGATTTTTCAAGGTAGGTTTATTTCCTTCATTCATTAAAATACGTAAATATGGACCGAATTTCTGTTTTAATACACCTACGGCACCCGTACATGTTTCAATAACCTATGGTTTACTAATCAATCATACCATGCGGGCATAAAAAGATGTAGAGCATGGAGAGCATTACACGCTTGTCTTGAAGAAAAATATTTTTTACATGCATTAAGTAGCACGAGTGTATGGTCCCTGTTCCTCACTGATCCATAACATAATTTCGCAGTCCACTCATAAGAATCCAAGGCAGATCATCACGAAAACATGACGAACAATATGAGCAAAGGATCAGGAAAAACAATGGATATATCTAGTACTATCTTCACCAGTTGATATTCTTAAAAGAGTGGCAATGATTCCATGGCTGATATATTTTTCGCCAATTACGGATCTTTAAAAGCATTGATTACAGTGTTTGCAAAAATATTTCATGGATTATTTACCATGTACTATGAATATAAATATTAGTTAAAACGTATACAAAGATAAATGAAAGAAGATGTGATCTGACAGTAAATTCTAGCATGTCTGCCGTGTGGGGAACAAGAGAATATGAAAAATTCCAAGAACGAAAACGTAGTGAAGAAAAAAATGATTGTGGATACCGAGTAAAACTTCACCGTGAAAAAGGAAACCAGGAATAACAAAATAAGCGAGGAAAAAAGCTACCGAAACTGGTAGCGACCTCTGGACCTTGGAAATGCTAGCCCAGCTCCCTAGCGTTACGCTGAAGAACCCTGCCGTTAAGTGACTATCTTGTGCATCGCAAAATTGCAAATTTTAAACGCAATTTGCATAAAAACTACTGATCATATACGCCCAAAAGGGGGTTGGTTGTGATCCTGGCGTCTAGCACTATGTACCTACCAAGTTTCAACTAAATCCGTGACCCCACATATGGGTCCTCCCCTTGTTCGAGTCGCGTTATATTCAGGACAATATGGTATTTACTTGTGTCATGAAGAGGTTAAAAATATATTCTAGAAAAACAGGATTTTCCTGTAAGCGCAATTCATAAAAGATAACGGAAAAATGTAAAATGTTTCATAAAAATATTTCCATAAGTTTCAGCATAGGCTGCATAAGTATTTCTATAAATCAAACAAGAATGAAAACTTCCTACAAACCTTTAAAGGGTGCTATATGTGGTGCTTCTGGAACATTTGGTCTTTTGGAGGAGTTAGGATTTGTCCATTTACCAGGCTTCATCATGTTCTCACGATTTGTCACACTAGCAGATGGAAGAGTCTCCATTCTTACACAGTTTCTAGATTCTGCTCCTCTATGATCCTTAAAAACATGACAATTAAAAGAAAAACAAAAATGAAATGCAAATATGTAATTATACCTTCTTCAGATCTAATACTATAAAAATACAACTAAATATTGATGAACCCTGAAACAAAATTTGTTAACCATCTCCTAAATAAAAAATTAATTTTTAATAGCCTTACTGTTGTTATAATACTCTTTTCAGAGAAGATATTTCATATGTGAATTTTAAAATTTCTCTAGGTAGGGTTTCATAGAAATTGACCTCATCCCTCTGAGACAAAATATAAAATAAAAACTACAATAATGATTCTTTGCACTATAATAACAATTTTATAAGCAACTAGCTGAGACCTGCGCAATTATTGTGCAGTTTTTTTGATTAATTTATGATCAAGTGATTATATAAACATGAACTTTTATAACCATTTCTATATAGTTAATATCTTTATTTGCATGGAAATTATGATACTCGAATTTTGCAATATGAACCACCCAACCTATATGACAAAATTTTAATAGTTCCTTATGTCACATCGTCTCAAATTAGACATTTTAGGAGAAGTAATTCATAAAGTTTTATAACTTGGCACATTTGTCCATTAGGGCTACCTAACTAGACCGTTTCATATATCTTTGCGGCTGAGAGAGAGAGAGAGAGAGAGAGTGAAGAAGAGAGCTTTCCAGTACGCGATCTTACAGGAATCTATAGGAATGAAGTAGGTGGAGCCTCCTCCATCGAGAGCTCATTCTATCTCTGGCCTCCGTTGTGCATGCATCAAGTCTCTGAGTGCTGTGTTGCCACATGCTAATGCCTTCGTTGTCCGAACAGTGAAGCCCCCCATCCCAGTAGCTCACCGCTGGCATCTCTCGCTTTCTTTGAGCTCTCCGCAATGTATTCGTTTAGTATATATGGCAGCACTGAGTTCTTCAGTGAGGAGATGACTCCTCTCTAGGAGGTGGGGAAATGTCTCTCCACCTCCAAGCAGCGGAAACACACGAGCCATCCAAAGTATGTACGAAATGTCAGTCGCAAAGATAAATTAAATCAACTATAACATATCAAAAGTCGACATGCCTGTCACATATGCATCGGCTGCTATGGTGCTAAAATGGCCACTGGAGCATGACCCAACTGGTTTTCGCAAATAACTATGAAACAGTCAACTCTACGGCAAAATGTACATAAATTTGTAGAGAATAAAATTTCCTATAAAAAAGGTTATATGCATTTTTTTCGCTACTAAGATAGTATAGCATTTTTTGCAGGATCCGAGCAGCATGCTCATAGGATTCCTGTGACGAATTGTTGTGTTTAGCTTTTTCAATGTTATACTTTTTATTTTTATATGGCATCCGAATGCAAGCCAGGCTCTTCACACAGAACAATGTAGCTGAGGAGGGGAGATCGGTCCAAGATTGTTGACAAAACAATCTTCCCTCATCTTGAAGCCAAGTATAATAAACAAGTGGCATGCCCACGGCTCATCATTTGTGTGAAATCATGGGAAAATTTCGCTGTGTTCGCAGCCAAATCAGCAAACAGCATGCTGAACTGAGAGGCCTGTGAATGAAAAGGGATAGCGAAGATGTTGCAAAATTTGTTCAATGGTTCGAATCACATCCACCATTCCCTGAACTGAAAGCCTTTGTTTCGATTTCGAGAGGACTTTGGTGGTGTAAACATTAACTGTTTTATGGCTGGAGAAATTGGAATATCATACTTGATCTGACTTGAAGGACACAGTTTTGGAGACCTTACACTGAAGTGCTCGAATGTTGTAAAGCCACTATCATCTGTAAATAACAGCATTCGAGGGGATATTGTTCAAGTAGACAAAACACAGCTGTTTTAAAGAATAATGTGCACAGTTAGATTGCAAGAAGAGCTTGAAGAATGCTTCTCCCATGAGTTGGACGCAGTCCCAATGGCCTCGTTTGATGAAGGAGGTATGCGGAAAACTGTAAAATCTTCTCTCTTTGAGGTGTTCAACACAGTCGAAGAGCAGACGGAAAAACTTGAAGACAGTGGATATCTTTAACGCTGTGTATTCTGGCCTCAAAATGCGAGATTCTCGGAGATGTATGATGCATATGTTACCCATGTACTTAAGCGTTATGGTTGAAACTCTGTGACACTTTTCGATGGCTACTCAGAGAGAAGTATGAGTATGAAAAACAGCGATCGCCAGAGGCATTGTCGAAAGAATGCATCGGCTGATATCCTTTTCGATGAAAATACAAGGGTGAAAGTAGCTCAAGATAAGTTCTTTGGAAATGTAAAGAACAAAGCTCAACTCATATCACAATTATCCAAAAAATTCCAGGACCCAGGCTTGAGGGTTAGAACTAGCATTGATGACGCTGACCTTATTGTTCAAACAGCATCTAAGAATATTGCCAAGCAATAGTGAAATTTTCCACTTGATAGAATGAAAAGGTAAGACTGTCACGACTGTACCATTCTCAAGATTTACAAACTTTCGAAATTTTGAAAAATTTTAAAGACAACATTCTATTTATCCATGCTATAAGCGCTTGTGACACCACATCAGCTCGCTACACCAAAGAGAAAAAGAAGTATGTCAACCTCCTGAAAAATAGCAATGATTTGCATGATGTAATCTCCGTTTTTAACAACCCTTTCTCTATGCAGGATAAAATAGCAAGTGCTGGTGAGCGCTTCATTTTAGCATTGTACAATGCTCCAAAAGACCAAATCAGCCCCAACAAGTACATATGAGGGGTGTTCAATAAATAAGTTTCAGTTCCTTCGTAAATGAGAGCTATATTAATAATTAGCATCATCCTTCCTTTACTACTTCTGATACCCGTCATGGTGCTGCCAGCTATTGCGCAAGCGGTGTGGCCAGATAGCATGCAGCGGCGAGCATGCCCACGACTGAGCTCAGGATGGCAAAGTTCATTTGTTGGAGACGTGGAGGAGGTGCAGGCTGTTGTCTGGTACGAGTGGACACGAGGCTTGACAGGAAGCGCCATTCACAGCTGAGCACTATTGAGACCTTGGTTCGACTGAAATCTGCCATCCATCGAAAGCGCCCAGGCCTCCTCACAAAAGTTGTCATTCTGCAGGACGACAATGCCCGCCCACTTTGCCAGATTGACGCAGGTCTAAATTGAAGAATTTGGTTGGGATCGACTAGACCATCTTCCCTACAGCCCCGATCTGGCTCCTAGTGACTTTTATTTGTTACCGGAGTTGAAGAAGGAACTAGAAGGTCAGCGTTTTTCAAGCGATGATGAGGTTCAAGAGTGTTCACAATTTCCTTTGTACACTGGGCATGCGCTTCTTTGCAGAAGCATTTGAGAAGTTGGTGCACTGGTGGGACAAATGAAGCTAATTATTTATGTAGTTCTCATTTCTTTGAATTAAATGGTATCGATTATGAAGCCACCAAAACTTACTTATTGAACACTCCACGTAGTTATTAGCGCCAATAAAGCTGTCAGCTGTGCAAATCATGCTGTACTTCTCTCGGAACTGCCCCCTATATCAGCCACTGCTTGGCAGCACTCGCATCGCGTTTTCCATCAGATAGTCTTGGCGTGGTGAAGTTTTGGAACCACTACTTTGGGGATGGAAGAAAGTATCCAATTCTCTTCTATTCAGACAACAGAGACACTTGCCCCAGTGAAGATCATGGAACTTATATCATGCAATTGTAAAGCAGGTTGCAGAAAAAGCTGTGGATGTGCAAAAGCTGGTATGCACTGCTGTCATGTGTGCCTTCTGTCACGGCAGCGGCTGTCTTAATTCTGATTCTGAAGTTGAAGATCAATTTGAAGATGAAGTAGCTTTGATTGAAATGCTCAATGATTATGATACCTATTACTTATGTTAAGTAATTGAAAGAAACGGTGGATTAGTGCCTCAAGGGGATACCACTATATTCCATTCTACCTTTAGATGACTGTTAGAGCCTTATGGAGAACAGCGTTGCCATATTTGGCATGCGGCTCCTTTGGAGTTAGATGGCCAGAATACACGGATAAAAAGAACTCCGGCGAATTTCGTCATTTTCTTAAAATTTTAGTTATAAGAAGTGCATAACCTTTAAGCATTATTCCAATGTTATGTTTATAGTAAAATAAATACATTTTATAATCAGGCTAATTAAAATCATCGACAATAATTGTCTAATTTTTAGCTTAATGGGAATTTTTATTCATATTAATTGTATCAGAAAATTGGAATACCTTAAGAATGCTGATACGACAGTTGAAGAGTAAAAAATGTATAGTTAACAATTATAAATGAAAGTGAATATTTTTCTTACCTCCTTCATTAAAAATCTGTCAGTCTTTGAACTCCTTCCACGTACCCAGAAGTACTTGGTTGCGCTTCAGATATATGAAGAGGGGACGAGAATGGAGAAGGTGATGTTGAAGAAGAGAATGATGGTGATGCCAGCCTAACTATTAGTTCTTCAATATCATCATGTAGATTATCAGCCTGCCACATTTCTTCTTCCACTTTCATGACATGTTGCACGTAATTTTTCTAATTATCTGCTAAAACTCGTTCAAAACTTTCTGCAATCAGTTTCTCTACGTCTTTTTTCCTGTAAGTTGTGTTTTTCACCGCAACGTAGTGCTTAATCTGCGCCCACACCATTTCAATGGGATTTAGTTCACAGTGCTAATGCAGGAGTCGGAGAACAATGCAACCGTTTTTTGCAAGTTCATCGATTCTGTAATTTTCATATTTATCTCGCACTTCACCAATTCTATAGAGAAGGTCCTTTTGAGGCAATCTTCATCGACGATTATATTTTTGCTCTTCAACCTCTCCATAATTTTATCCTTTCTCCAGCCAGTCGTGGGGATTGCTTCAATTTTTCTACTACGATAGGATGCATTATCCATTACAATTCAGGGACGTTCAGAACATCTTTGTCAAACCATTCTTCATAAAATTCCCCGTCAACTTCATCGTGCACATCTAACGATTCTTTTTGCATACAAAATAGCATTGGGCTCCATCGATGAAGCCGTTCTCTGTACCCACATGATATCAAATGATATCATCTCTTTCGATGAGAATACTTTTTTCCCCCTTTTTTCGTATATGAACCCTAAATCTATTAATAATCGGTACAAAGATGTTCTTTTAAAATTCAGCAAATCATCATCAATGTTAACAGCAGTAAGGATAGATTTGCGAGTAGGAAGGATGTTTTTGATGGACATTTCATGCACCTTCTTTTTGATCCTCGATCTGATGATCACGTTCAAAAATTTAATTTAAGAGTTCCTGTAGGGTTTCTCTAATTTCTTCTTCTTGGCAGGAGTAACTAACGTACCTTGAGTCGCTCTTTCCTCACTCGATAAACGGTTGACTCCAAACATGCAGTAACTCTGGTGGTTTCTTTGTTCACTTCTGTTAAAGCGAGAGTTTTACTTAAATATAGGAACACATTCAACACAATTTGTCTTTTCTGCTTCTTAGCTCTTCTTCACTTCAGCCACTGACATGGTTGAACTAAAAGATAATCAGTAAATTTCTCTCTAAGTATATTCCAATAAAAGAATGTGCATTTTCTAGTTGAACACTGCATAATATTGCACGTCACTCTTATAAGAGGTATAAAAAAAGCAGTTGCTCTTAGACTACAAACACTCAATGTCAAAAGATGGGTCGTGGACAAAACGGCCCCTGACATAATGTCCCCAAACATAACCTAAAACAAAATGTCCCCACACGACAGAATAAGTATTAATTATTCCCTCTCCGATGTTGGTATGCTGTTTAGAATCAGTCAGATGATTAATTAGAATGCCTTTAACAAGTTTTCTGTATTTATTCCCTAATCCCTAACCTTAACTTTGACAGCAAGGACTACAGCCAGCTGATCAACTGGAAAATGTCCAAAGTCAGCAAACCACCCCTAATCAAGAAAATTCCGACAGACACTGCAAAAGATGTTGACAGTTGAAATGAACATTCTGAAAATTCCATGCCGTACAGGCCATGGAGAGATGCATAAGGCTTGATACTGAAGCATCTGCCAGCATGTGTGGGCCTGAGAAGCAGGATGGTTTCATTCGAACTTGATTGCAATCATGGAAGGAGATACCGAAATTTTCAACTAACAAGGGAAGCCCCCAAGGTGTGACTCTCGCATAGGATTGAGACTTTGCAGAATGAAAGTATATGTAAAATAATGGACTCCTATTTCTACCTAGGTGCCAACTCGACGTCGTTTACGAGAAAATGCCCTTTGAAGATCACGATCCGAGAGTCAACGTAATAAGAACGTTAAAAGTCCTTTCTTAATTATCTAGGAGTGTTGGTCTAGGGGAAACGAGCTGGATTTGAAATATTTTTGCCGGGGTTCGATTCCTGAAGGGACCAAAATTTTTTTCTCCGATTTTCTAAAAATTTTTGTTCGCAATTTCCAGCATGTCGTCGATAAAACTTGCAAATCATTAAAAAAAAATTATTCCATGCATTATAACTACTATTTTCTTCATCGTAATTCTTCACTGTAATTCTTCACGAACATAATTTTACGGATCACTACCCATTCGCTTTACCATAATGATCAATACATGACAAGATTTGAACGGAGGAATAAAGAACAATGCATTAAAATAACCCAACAGTATTGTGACATAATTTCAATTATAATTATAATGATAATAATTGACACCTGCAACTGATAACGAATCCCTTTAACAACACCGTAACTTTAATAACAACATTACATGATGACTAGATGCAGTTTTTCGTGGCCTTATTAGCAGACGTCCTTGTCTCTCTAACACAGTTAACGTCAGAATATTGCTGAGCGATTTATTGTTAGAGGGCACATTTTGGAGTGGCGATTGGAATTGTTTGTTTTTGTTCGTGTTTTGTGAGTGATCTTCAGTTTTTGGGGCAATAAAAACTGCATTACAATGAATAAAATATTAGTTATAATGCATGGAATAAATTTTTAAAAAATGTTTTGCAAGTTTTATCGACGATATGCTGGAAATTGCAGAAATTTTTTTTTTTAAATCGGAGCAAAAGATTTTGGTCCCTTCGGGAATTGAACCCCGGCAAAAATATTCCTAATCCAGCTCGTTTCCCCTAGACCAACGCTACTAGATAATATGGAAAGGACTTTTAACGTTCTAATTACGTTGACTCTTGGACCGCGATTTTCAAAGGGCATTTTCTCGTAAACGACGTCGAGTTGGCACCTAGGTAGAAATATTATTTAATATCCATTATTTTACATATACTTTCATTCTGCAAAGTCTCAATCCGATGCGAGTGTCACACCTTGGAGGCTTCCCTTGTAAGAGAGACTTTAGGAACCAAAAACAAACATCTCGCCTAAAGGTGGGGAGGTTGGATGGACATGGACAGAACAAGACATGCAGCCACCTCCCCATGGTGAGTTCTGGGTTGTTTCGGTGATGATTGAAACAAGCAAAGAGCTATGTATCAAAAGCTTATGATTGAAACAAGAAAAGAGCTATGTATCAAAAGCTTATGCTTATCTAATCAAATATAGACTGTGTCATCACTTTTTGGTCGCAAATCCATAATCGCATCCTTCACCCACACCGGAATTCCCTCTTAAAAAATGCGATTTTTGCCCAAATGGGGGCTAAAATAGATCTTGATCAAAATTGGTCACATAACATTGTTTCTTGCGCTTGATGAAACGAATCAATTAGTGTGTTTGTGGTTAGTGTAGCTCATATTACAATGGAAATATTGCACCGAAACCAGGAAAAATGGTGAAAATAAGCAGTTTATATACTGCCCCTGGGATAGACCTAAATGATGTCCAAACGGAACCAAATTTTGCAGGCCACCTATGGGCACCAAAACACAACTTTTGCGCAACATAAAATTATAAAAAATTAAAAACCTCTATTTTTTATCCACCCTAGTGTATGTATCTCCCATTCAAGCCTTCACTCAGGCTGGGATGCATTGTAAAGATGAAAATGGCATGTGTTGCAGTTTTGTATGTCACGAAAATATCTTTCGAAAGACTCGATTACAGTTCAGTAAGAGTGTGAGATCTTCTGGAGGGTACCACAGTAGGTGAGTGGGCCTAGGCAAAGGGAAAGTTGCTGCCACACAACAGACCTTGGTCAACATCTTGAGCGGCAGATCAAACAAAATAGAAAAACTATTTTGGGAAATAAGAGAGGGATAAAAACAAGACACGTTGAAATTTTGTAAGTTGCAAGTCATGACATGAAATTTTTGCATTTCACTAAAAAAACGTTTTATTTTATTAAAGATGTTTATATTTTGCATCAAAATTTCTTCAACGCATCTAATTTATATTTCTAATACAATTTGCATATAAATGTTATCAGTGGGAAAATATACAAAGTAAAATAATGATTGTAGAATAAATTATAATACTTGAAGCACAAGCTTCTACTGCATGTAAGGGCATGTTAGACAAGATTTTCTCAGACTTGAAACAAACAAGAATGGAAAGGTGTACTCCATGTCCGAGTACACAGTTTCCAAATGTGTTCTTCGAGATCAACAAATTTTAGTAAAACTCCCCAATACCAAATTTCATCAAAATATGTCCAACGGTTCCCGAGTTGTAAAATTTTAATTAATATATTTATTATTAAAACTCCCCAATACCAAATTTCATCAAAATACATCCTGCGGTTCTAGAGTTGAAACATGTGGACAGATGGACGGACGGATGGAAATGACCTCCCCTATATGCATTTGCTTCCTGCACAGAATGCATGAAGAGTTTTTTTTACATAAAAAGCATATTTAACAATATTAAAATAAAATAATAATTATTAAAAATTTTATGCCCATGAGGAAGGACAATGAAAATTCCTTCTGTCGTGAATTTTTTAAAGCCTAAAACCATACCTAACCAATCTCCCAAACCAATAGGCATTGGTTGCAAAAAAATAAAATTTTGCAATTATAATTAATAAATATGTTACAAAAACAATCGGTCAGTAATATTCTTGTTGAAAAGATTTAATGAAATTGCGAACATATTTGGAAAATTTTTAATTTTGATGTTGCCAACACGACCAAGCAAGAGGAGTACTATAGTGGCCAAGTACTAAACATAAGGGGGAGGGAAAGACATTAAAGCAAATCTAAGCCACATATCCTTCAATGTTATGGTTTTTCCTTATCTAACAAACTTTTCAAATGTTTTTGGAAAAATACTTACCGAAAATATTTGAAAATGTGAAGGTTTCTGTTCCTGCCTAGAACTGGATGACAGTTTCAGAGGACCAGGTGGTCCTGCAACAGCAGCCCCTATTCTCAAGCTACCAACATTGGCTTGGTGCCTGCCTCGACCTTGGGATGTATGCGCCAATGAAGAAAGCACCTGTCTTCTTTCTTCGCCATTTGAATCTTCCCAGCCATTCTCCATTTTCTGAACCATATGTCTAGCTACACGATCTTCAAAGCTCCTGCCATACAAAGAGGGCAAAAGCATAACTATTACAAGTATAAATTCAAAGCAATGGCATGCTGGCCAAATATTTCATTAATTCATCCACTTCTCTGATTTTTCTTTAGATTACATACTTCTGTATAATTAAAGTAATAAAAACACTTATGAAGCATCGCGAAGGTGTTAGGCTATTTCAGAAAAATATTGTACCAGATACCATCAAACTTAAAACAAAACACCAACTTCATCATAAGAAAATTGGGCTAACATGCAGTTTAGTAGACCAGTTAAGTGGTGCCTCCACCACCAGAATTATGTACTCCATAGTCATATACAAATCAGAACATTCCACCATATACAGTATTCAGTTTATTATTCTTGATTGTTGACGCGGGAGAAGGCTGAATATATTTAAGATTATTAGAAAGTTTATGACTGATTGGGTACCCTAGTTTTATGCTTTTGCTTTGATAACCCAATCTCTACTGGTGTGGAGGATGATATTCGTGTAGGCGGGCACTCTACTCAACTTCAGTCTCCAACACGACTTCGAAATACTCCTTGGTCTGGTTCAAGTAGTTTTGTAAATGCCCGCCTTCATCATCTTATAAAATCAACATTTGGGAATTGAAAACAGTACGATTTCCTTTTGATAGTAGCACTTTAGTTTCAAAATCTCATGATTCGCGATACCTTAACGGCTGTAGGTGGTATATTAAAGTGCATAGTTGCTATTTTGCTATCACTAAGAAGTATATTATTGAGCCAGTAGAAGCATTGCAAGTCATTAGCTTACTTGTCAACTATACTGCATTTTTCGCCAAAATTGTCAATTAACAGTTATAGCCTACTTAATTTCCAAATGTAAAAATTAATGATCTATTCCGCGATAAATTCCCCAAATTTGATTATAAACATCTTTAAATTTTACTTTCAATAACACAAATAAATTAGAATAGGCAATGATTAATTAAATTTTGTGACCAAACCTTTGATATAAAGCTAAGTCAGAAGCAGGTTGAGCAGCAAAATCACTACCCTTCGTGAAAATAGATGAAGCACTCTTGAAGTCCCCAACTTTTTCATATTCTTCAGCCCAACTCTTATAAAATTCAGCACATTTGCTGCCAATCCCATGTTTATGAGCCATTTCATACGTCTCCACCGGATCATTTTGCATTTGAATCTAAATATTAATGGAATAAGAAAATCGTCATTTCTCTAAAAAACAAACTCCTTTATATTAACTCGTAACAAATTTATTCTCAAGCAATTGATTCGTTGCATGTTGTCTGAGTAAATATAATTATATTGTCTAGTACATCTAGAAATAAATCTCAGCTGCATGTTATTTGAGTAATAGCAAAAGAATAAGAATATTGCGAAATTCCTGTAACCATTCAAAAGATGTAAACAAGACAGGCATCACTAACAATACTCACACATGACAAGAGTTATCAATGCCGATTACTTACCTTAATGGAGATGTTATAGTAATATTAATAAGAAATACGACTTGACATAGTAGTAAAATAAAATATATAATCGTTTATGACACCAAGTGAAAGAAATCAGGATAACTGTCCAATAATCATTAATTTTACCATGAATATTACTTACGTATTTGATCCAAAGCTTTACATATCGTATATCTTGAAGATATCTTTCGTCGTCTTTAAAGATAGCTAAACATTTGTGTAGAAGTGGTGCTAAGTGGCCTATCCCACTGTTTGGATAAGATTGAATGACCCAACAAATATAATTGTACCATATCTCGAGTGGGTCATCGCCTTTATATTTTCGTAATTCTAATTCAAACTTTCTGAAATGAAAATAATTGACAAATTTTATAAATTACATAATATCAAAATTATGAAGACAATTCATGACTTACTCTCTTTCCTTTAAGAGTTCATTCTGGGACTTGATGTTACATTGCGCATTTAATGCAGTGCCCAAATACGAGGTTAAACGACCTTCTTTCAGAGGCTGTATATTCTCCTTTGAGAAATCAATTTCCGAAGAATCCATAGCATCGAAAACGTTAAACCAGAAGACTTGGGGAAAAAACTTCCGGTTGTATTATTATCGTATTAAACAGCAATTGAGCATTAAAAGCGAATTCTGGTTCAATGATGTCCAACAAATGCTTTAAGCTCGTGACACAAACGAATTACACTCAACAAAAGTTTCTCTTCATGTGTTTCTCTGCTTCAACGCTTCAACACGGTAACACGGTCAGTTCCCGCACATTTGAAAAATCTTAAACGGGCTTTCAAATTATGGGCCAATCAAAATCGAGCTAGATGGCGATAGTCTATTTGGAGCGTTAGGTACAATATATTAGTTAGTTTTTCTACCGTAAACATAGTTGTGTCTGTCGCTAGCGACTGTATGATTTTTTCAAAAGCTAAAACTGGCTAAAACCTTTCGCAAAATTGGTAAACCTTTTTTAGTCTAAAAAATTCATATTATTAAGTAGGTAAACTAATATATATTATTCACGCCGAAAGGAGACAAAATTTTAACAAATGTTTAGGCTCCGTCTCTCTATACCAGTGGTGCCCAACCTGCGGGCCGGATGTGGCCCGCGGGTTTTATGTGGCCCTTACTATATTTGTATTTCCTTACGAAAATTATAATTTCCAATTTCATAATTTGCTAATGTTGTATTTTAGGGGCCTAACGGTGGCGCCTTGAATTGCCAGAAATAGAACTACGTAGTGTACATGTTTATTTCTCATAACGTATGTTAGTTATCTTTATTAATGGCCAGCGACAATATAAATTAATATAAATGTGTTAAACACGGCTTGTTATGACATGATAGTTATTCTTTATCAAACTTTAATTAAGTACTCTTAAAAAAGTCAGTGATTCAGTGTTTTCACTAATCCTGTTCATTTTAAAGAGACATATAGATACTTGTACAGTAATTGTTTCATATTATTAGCAAAATGTAATTAATATTTACGTAAATTAAACTTCCAGTTGGTTTTTATTTATTATGTAGATACTTTTGCAGTATTTGTTTCGTATTATTAGCAACATGTAATTAATATTTACGTAACTGATGTTTTTATACATTGTACATTATTAAGGACTATAGGTTCAAACACAAGGTAATTAATCGTTGTGTTCAGATTCAAATCATAATTGAATGTAAAATGTGAAGAAAACTCTTACTATATTGTCATTAAATATTCAATTAAGTTTTTACAGACAGAGATTTAAGGATACATTTTGAATTATAGGAAAACGATTTTAGGGAAAGATGTCAGACACATTTTCAATAAGAGACTTGGAGGGTATGTTAAAGTGAATGACTCAGAACATACCTATTAAATCTTTGGTATCCTCTCCCGTTGGCCTTATGTGGGAAAAACTTCTACATTATAATTTCAAATATCTATGGTATTTACTACTTAATTCTGCAATATTGGATAATGAGTGATGTCTTTCAAAACATGGTATAACAAATACAGAGGAGGATTTCCAGGGCAGTTTTTACATTGGTAGGCTGTCTCCTTGCATATTCCCTTCCTTGTGCAAATAACGCACTTCCTTAGTTTGACTGACTCTTCTCTTGCCTGAAGAGGGATTTTCTACTGGAAAGTGACACCCAGTTGCCACTGTGTCAATTTGAATTGGCCTTGCACTTTTATTTTCGACTCCATCCTCTAAATATTATTAATATAACTACAGATAATCTCTTTGTCATTATTATCCACAAAATACAGAAACTGCGAAAGAAAATCTTTCCTCAGACATCCAGTAAAAATGGAATTGCAAAAATATTTACAGATGAAACACATCTTTATGTTTGTTTTAGAAATGATGCCCATTTGAAGATACATACATTCCCAACAGAAGTCTTATTTCATTAGGAAAGGTGGGATACCACTTCAAAAACCTAGGCTTACGTAATGAAAAATTTTCTTTTTCTCTTTCACCAAATATATTCAAGCATAACGCTTGGTCTCTTCAACAATTAGTTTTATACGATCATAATCAGAAAAACTGTCGAAGTACTCTAGTGAGCAATCACTAAGAATTTTAAGGTTTACAGCACTTTCACATCCACAATCAAAAGGAGAAACTACATTTGCACTATCAATATCGTTCCAATGAAAAACATGGGCAGTCAGTTCATTTTGATCTTCTAATCTCTCACAGCTAACATCCTCATCTTCAATTTCACTTTCTGAAGTTAACAATTATCCTTCTGAAGTCTCATTCACAAAGTAAACTACACTTTAGTTGTCAGTTTCATCATTATCAATTAAATTCAATGTTTTTGCATTAATAAGCGACTTACTTTTTGACACCATGGGCACTGACTGAAGGACGGGAAATCTATTTGTGAAAAAATTTTCAAGTAGTAAGAGAGAGATAATGTTTGTTTAGGAGCGTTCCCTGACCCATGATGTTTACATGGATACATCATTTGCTGCGGTGACTCAACAAACAAAGGAGATAGGAGCTGAAACAGAGGATGCTGCATTGGATGACATATTTCATCGTGCACGCTTGAGGGGTTAAAAAACAGTCATCTCTTTATTCTTTTATCACAGAAAATACTTTTGATCATAAACTTTAAACATGATAGCCAAATAAACCAATATCATTCAAACACCAATCAAAAATACAGTGAAAACCTTTGACTCAAGTAAAACTCCAAGGAAGTTTTACAGATATATTTAGAACAGGAATATTTTGATTGATAGGCATTAATCTACAGTAACTACGATTCTAAACATACAATTAACATGAAAAACCAGATAAAAACAATGGTTAAAAATAATCTAAGTGCCGAAAAAAACATGTGTATTCACTCATTCATTTACAAAATATCTATTAAATCAGAGTAAATTCACTGAAAATTTCAACATATCATATCATAATTTATTTGTCCAAAGATCATACAGTAAAAAACACTTGGTATAGGACACATCAGAACAAAAAACATTAGTTACATATAAAATAAATTAAAAAAATAGATATGTGTTTGCAAATCAATATGTTACATACATAATTAGGGAAATTCACAAGTACTATAATAACATGGAGGAACAAACAGAAGAAAATTCCGCTGAGTTGTCACATTACCTTGAGAAGGCCAAAAATATACAGGGTGTTCCAAAATTATACCGAAAAAATGATAGGTGTTGTAGGGTGGCATGCCCGATGTGCGAAACACCTGGTCCTTATGTCCGGAGATGTTTCCTGTTCGAGCTACGAGGTGAGAAATCTTGTACCTAAGCACCTGGTTTTAAGGTAACTCGTCCATTGGGTAGCTTGCTCCCTGGATCTCAATCCTCTAGATTTTTTTGTTTGGGGTCACATCAAGAGCCTCATGTATGAAAACGCAGTCGGTCAAGAGGCAGACCTTTTCCGTCGCATCAAGACTGCTTGTGATTCAATCCATAAAACGGTAGAAATTTTCGAACAAACGAGGCAATCATTGTTCAGAAGATGCATGTTGTGTTTGCAGGTTGGTGGCCACCAGTTCAAGCACCTCCTTTAATGAATCTTGTCCCATACTCAGTACGGTAATTGTGGATTAATAAAACATGCTGTTACTTCCCAAAGTTCCATTTTCTTTTTCTTCTAACTTGGCAAACACATGCCACCGAATGCACAATCCTCATACCTGCAAGCAATACTAATTAAACAGAGTGAGCAAATATTTTACTGTGCACCAAGGCAGTGCATCACAAGTGGAATGCAAAACACAAGGATTGCCTTAACATCGGGCTCTTAGGTATGAGATTCCTCACCTCGTAGCTTGAACAGGAAACTGCTCTGAACACAGGGACCAGGTGTTTCGTACATCGGTCATGCTGTCCTACAACCCATATCATTTTTTCTTTTTAATTTAGGAACACCCTGTATACGACTATCTTGTGGAGAAGACGGCAGAAGCCAGCATTAGCTCCAAACCCACCATGTTCCAAGTCAGTAAATTTCAAGAAAAAATGAAGTTTGCACAATGTCAAAATTGTTAGAGAAATAATATCAGTTGATCATGATGCTAATGTGAGCTACCCACTTGATCTGCAGAAACTGATAGAGGATAAGGGTTATCACCCAGAGCAGGTCTTAAACGCAGATGAGAAGGACCTCTGTTGGAAGAGGATGCTGTAGAGAACAATTCTCAAAGCAAGGGAGAGCTGCACAAGGATTTAAGGTGGCAAAGGACAGGTCAACCCTTCTTGACTGTGGGAATGCTTCAGTCGACTTCATGGTGAAGCCAATGGTTGTCTAGAGCAGTGTTTCTCAGGCAGATTTATTCAGTCGCTGTGACCCTCCCCATGAGTTTTTATTTATGCGTAAAGAAACATTTTTAGATGTTAATCATTACTGAGACATGTCTACTTGTTATTTGCTACATTGGAATAACACATGTATATTTAAAAAATACTTGTGTGACTTGTGCCACACAGCCAAACAAAATGAGGCTGACGTTGTTGCACACAGATGACTACAAAGTTACAAAAAAAAGTTTTTAGATATCTATTCAAATGTTCACCTATATATTTGCATTGATATAATCGTAAAATTGATTATTCCAGTACAGCACATCAGCAAACATGACTTCAAAAAAACAAGAAACCCTAAGTGTAAAAGAAAACTGAATTTTTTGCTAGTGTTATTTAAAAGAAATTAGAAAAATAAATTGTTAAAAAGAAATTAGTTCATCAAAAATTCAGATATCGTCATGAATTACAACAAAGATAAGAAAAGTGAGGAATGATAAAATGAGTGAAGCTAATATACGATGTCACCGTATTATTTTTTTATTTTAAAATTATATTTCTTATATTAAATTTAAATATAGTAAAATTAACTTTATTCTAAAAATTCCAACTCTCAATCAAACATAAAAAATAGACTTATAAATTAAAATTGAAGGATTGAGAGAATGAGGAAAAAATCAGTTGGCAAGCAAAGACTGCTCGCAGCCCCTGCAAAATTGTGTCACGACCCCCCTTGGCGGGCGTGACCCTAGATTTGAGAACCACTGGTTTAGAGAGAAGAAAAATGAAGCAGCCAAGAATCCTAGGCCTTCTGACAAAACCTTCCTGTTGCTATCTCTACTCCAAACTGTCCTATAGCCTCATCTTCAGGCATCAACACCCAGAGCCAGCTTGATGGGCTATACTACGCATAGGGCTCCCTGAAAGAGGGGGCCCCAAATAATTTGCTTGTACCATAAGTTATCATCATCGATAGCTGGCACAGTATAATAATACTCATTGATACAGATAAATAGGCTGCGTTAAGGGGTCAGATGCAAGTATGAAAATCAGTATCTGATGGCCACAAACTAAATTCTCTGCTGTTGAGAGAAGTAGCAATTACATGACGTCAATTTTTACATTTTCCAACAGCTGAGCTTTGCCAAGTGATGTGTCATGGGGGAAAACTGGAACCATCCAGCAAGTGGAAAACCCAGACGTGATTCCCCGTCATACATGGGCATCACTGGGGGGGAGGGAGGGGGTTAGTCGCTCCCCTCTGGATCAGGTCTGTGTCAAGAGAAAACAACCATTGATGTCTGGTTAGGTCAGGGGATTAAACGGGTCATTTTTCTGAGGCCAGGCAAGCAGGTAGGGACCGCCTGCAATATGCTTGAAACAAAACACTTAAATATTAAGCCCATCAAATACAACTGTGGGAGCTTGCCTATCCCCTTGCCTTCCCCTGGAAAAGTTCCAACAGACACCCATGCCGTCATAGCAGATTTTTCACCTGTTACCAAATTTCCCAACATTCCAGCTTATGCCTGTAGCATATGATTCTCCATCGAAGGTTTTTGCAGTGATGATGTTTGATGCTAGTATTGACTTTCGGTGTCAGCTGTGTACGGAACATGATGTTACTGACGTTTCGCAAACCATTGCAGGTTGCTTCTATTGTTTGATTTTTGGCCACGTATTTATAGCCAGTGTCTAGTCACCTCCTCCTCAGCCATTGGTCTCTAGAGAATTCCCCCTCCCTCTGCCTTCACTCATGTAGTCACCATTCCTTTCATCTTTTCTGATGGCACTTGCCATCTTCCCTCCTGATCATTGAAACAGACGCTTTCACATTTGGCTTAGTTTCCACCCGTCATCTCTGTTGAAGTTGTCAGGCTGTTTTTCTGTTTCTATGGATTCCCATTTTAAATGAGGAAAATAATAATTTTCCATTCTGATTATATGCTTCTTTCCTAAAGTCAAATGTTCCACAATCTCTAACTTCTTCCACTGCTTGTTATTCAGCGCTCTGAAATGTTCCTTCAGCCTGCACTCAATGGAATGACCCATTTACCCAACATATGATACACTTTT
Source organism: Tanypteryx hageni (assembly GCA_028673005.1). NCBI lineage: Eukaryota > Metazoa > Arthropoda > Insecta > Odonata > Petaluridae > Tanypteryx > Tanypteryx hageni. The sequence continues at coordinate 7,883,282 of CM054117.1, forward strand.
TCACATGTGCATGGGGCCTCGTATACCCCTTCTGTGTTTAGAGGGTGGAGCCAGTCTTTCACTGATGGCAGCTTCTCTTTAATTTTGTATATGCTGCTAAAACGTATGCTGATGTTCTCCTTGTAATGGATTCGTGCAATCCCCTCAGATAGTCCAGCAACATTGCTGTTTCATTCTGTCAAACTTTGGGTCCTTCTCCCCTGGGAAAAATCTTCATCCTGAGTCCTGTCAGATAATTCCATTCCTTCCTTCGTAATATGCACATTTTACCGAGGAACCAAAAAACTGTAGCCTATGGTCCATCTCCCTTAAAAATATATCTGTGCAAACCTCTTGCCTATGCACTGAAGCAGTGGTTCTCAGACAGATTCATCAGGCGACCCCTCCATCCAGATGTTTGGTCACCGCAACCCCCAGAGAATTTTCGAGAAGCAAAAAAAACACTCCAGTTTTCTCCATACAGAGGGGAACAACGATAATAAGGAAATTAATAATAAGTGAGCTTTTTATTTTGTGCTCTTTATAATACAAGGTTAGTACTATAAATTATTTTATTTATAACTACGGGTATGCAATAAATCATTCAGATAATATATGGTGAATAGTCAGGGCCGGCCAAGTGTGGGGTGTAGCGAATGCAAGGCATCCAGGCCCCTGATTTTTAGGGGCACCCAAATGTTGAGTATAAATAATATATTTACGTCTCTAAACAAATTTTTTGTTTTTTATTAAATTAATTATCATTATAGTTACTTTATAATTATAAGTACATGTTAACTCTAAGCTGTAACATTGATGTGTCAAAATGGCAGGTATTTTTTGACATAGGGGGGCCCCAAAAACTTGCTTGCATCCAGGCCTCTGAAAGTACTTGGCCGGCCCTGTGTATAGTTTAATTTTTTAAGTACTAATCAATACTGATATATAATTTGTTTGTTTTTATAATAAAGTTTTTGTACGTTGAACAGAATTTTCTTTATTTTTTTAACAAAACATGTCCATAAATTACGATCTGCAGGACTCTTAAAAGCAGAATAAAATCACTTGCCTTAGCGATGAGTGCTTGTGATCCCCTTAAGGGATTGTGACTCACTGTTTGAGAAACACTGCACTAATGGGTCATAAACCCTCCTTGGAGAGGATTTGCAAACAAATTTGGGCTTTTAGGTTCACTTCCAATGGAGTCTATTTTTTCATCAACTGAGAGGGTAGGTTTTTTATTATTTTTCTGTGTTTTGTTTCTTAGAGGTATTTTATCAAGGATGCAAAGTTGCTTTTATTTATTTATTTATTTCAACAGGTGAATCCAAAATACATAAGGTTATAAAAATTGTCAAAAGGTAAGGTAGTAAATAACAAAAAGGCATAAATGATAAGAGTACAAAAAAAATATAATAACACTATTTGTAAACAATATATGTAATAATATGTGGCATATACTAATAATTAGGATGACCATGTTCAATCAAAATTAAAATGGGACATTTCCCATCATCAATAATTAAAAAACAGGCCAAATTTTTCGTGCAATTTTTATTAAAAAGGTGCTTTTTATCACTTTAATAAATGCATCATTTGAAAGAGTTTGAACATTTTTATAGATATGAAAATTATGTGTACAGGCATGCCTTGCTTAGCGCATGAGAGGCGTTCCGAGACATCTGTGCACTATCAGAATTTGTGATAAAAGAACAGTTTTTAACATAGCACTTAACCCAGTTGATTTTTGCTCTTCAGAAGTTTTACTATTTTTATCTATTTTATGATAGAACATTTTTTTATTATTTTAAAATCAAGAAAACGAAGTACCGTATTTATTCATGTAATACCTGCACTTTTTCCCCACAAGTTCCCATCAAAAAAGGGGGACATTACATGATATTTGCCCCTTCATCTTTTGAGGGTAGGCCACCTGCGAAACGCCTACTAAAACTGCGTGCCTGGTGCAGGGGCGCACACATAGGGGGGGTCCACCGCATCTGAGATTTTATCCTGAGATGAGGGTGAGGGCAGTAAGACGTTTAAAGTGGAAGCATCCGAGCAATATTGACGCTACAGATCTCGAACATCAACAAATCGGGTACTTTTCCAGAAAGCTCCCCACGGCCTTTTTTACACATTTTTTGCATATCCTGAATTTCAGCAACCCTGTGGAGTTTCCACTGGGAAGTCTAAACTCGCCATTGAAATTGGAAAAGTATTTAATGGAGAAATTGTGAGTGCAGATTCTACGCAGATAAGCTGTTTTCCTCGAATCACACGAGCATTTATTTCATCTTGTTGGCCTCGTGGTCGGTGAAATTCGAATATATATAAAACAAAGTAGGCTGCTTTGATAAGTGTTGTCTGTGAAATTAAAGTAGTGATATGTAGTAAATAGCCGTATAGTAGTGGCCTTTAAATATGTTATACTACATTATTTCATTTCTAATTAGATAGTTTGCTGCTGCTACGGAGAGTACCGGCACTTATTTTTATCCAAGTAAAGCACTGCTTATAGACGTAAGAAAGGCTACTCGCATTCTAGTGCAAATGAAAAAGTGAGAAACTGTCCTTTCAAAACTCTTTGGTTTACCCCTTACATACATACACATACACCACCTACTTCAACACACTCCTCCCACCACAGCATCACCACCATTCCAATTTTCTCCTGTAAATCAGCTGGAAGTACTGAATTGTTTACGTAAAATCAAGTCCAGAGCACAAGGTGCTGACGAAATTCCAATAGTTTTCCTTCATAAGATTATTCATCTAGTTCTACCCGTCATCACTCATATATTCAATTGGTCGCTTATGCAAAACAAATTCCCATCGCAATGGAAACTCGCCATAGTCCGTCCCATACCTAAGAAAAGTCTTACTTCTGACATAACCGACTTTCGGCCCATCAGTTTACTTCCTGTATTATCAAAGGCATTTGAAAAGGTTTTACATGAACAAATCACATATTTTCTAATTAGTAATAATATCCTCGATTCTCTACAATCAGGATTCCGAAAATCACACAGCACTACCACAGCACTCCTCAAAATCACTGACGATATCAGATTAGCAATGGACAAAAGAGAAGTCACTATTATGACTCTTCTTGACTTTAGTAAAGCTTTTGACTCTGTAGATGTAAACATACTTCTAACCAAACTGCGCCTCATGAACTTCTCCTCAGATTCCCTAAACTTAATTAGTTCTTACCTGAATGATCGCTATCAAAAGGTCGTAACTGACAATCATTCCTCAAGATGGATTAAAGTGTCACGTGGCGTACCACAAGGTTCCACCCTCGGGCCACTGCTCTTCTCTCTGTACATTAATGATATATCTTCTCAGCTTGCTCACTGTAAATACCACCTTTATGCTGATGATCTCCAAATCTATATGCACTCTCGCTCTATTGATCTCCATCTTATCATTGATAAAATGAACCATGACCTCACTTCTTTATCCAAATGGAGCAATGTAAATTTCCTCAAAATTAATCCTTTAAAAAGTCAGTCTATTATTATTGGGTATCCCAAACTTCTCTCGTCACTAAACTTCTCAGAACTTCCCCCAATTCTGCTCAATAACTCTGTCATTCGTTTCCAAAAAACTGCAACCAATCTCGGGTTAGTATTCAATGACACATTGACCTGGACTGATCATATAACTAAAATATGTAATACTGTTAACAGTTCACTTCACTCACTTAAAAGAATTAAAAGCATTACCCATTTCTCCCTTCGCAAGCGACTTATCACCGCTCTTGTCCTTCCTCACCTCGATTACTGCGATACGGTCTATCAAGATCTATCTAACGAGCTATCTCTAAAATTGCAGCGTGCACAAAATTCCTGCGTAAGATTCATTTGTGATCTCCAAAAGAGAGACCATGTCACTCAACCTCTATATACGTTAGGCTGCTTCGCACTGAAGCTCGTAGACGTCTTCACCTCCTCTCGTTATTTTACCGAATTATAACTCTTCAAAACCCGCAGTATCTGAACTCCAAATTTTCCCAAATGAACTCTGTGCACAACGCCAACACTAGGGGCACCAATCTCTTCCAGATCCCACATCACAGGACGGAAATTTATAATAAATCCTTCCATGTTACAGCTTGTAGACTTTGGAACGCCCTACCTACTGACCTCCAAAACGCAACATCTCTCCACATATTCAAACATAAATACTTTAAATTGCTGTTCTCTGCCCAAAATTCAGGTCAGCTTTAACATTTTCTTCTTAACAATTGCAGGACGGCTTCCTTCACTCTTCCTTACTTAATGAACATTAATTAATTTTTTTTGCAGGTTATCGAGTTCGCAAAGTGTACGCCTCCTTCGACTATTACCTTTTCATTGTCTAGTGTCTACTATGTTATAGTGTTTATACTAATTCTCATTGTATTATATCATTCTGTATTGTTTCATACTATTTTATACTGATTTATATCATTTTGTATTGTTTTATACTATTTTATACTGTTTTATATCATTTTGTATTGTTTTATACTATTTCGTATTACTTTATTTTATTATGTATTGTTTTATATCATATGTGTAATTTTATATAATTTCCTTCTTTCTTATGTTATGCATGATCCAACAACAATCTCCATATTCATTGTATATATTTCAAGTATATTTCATCTTATTCTGCCTAATTATTGTATTATATTTCTTGGTTTGCATTACGTTAATACCTATATATGTATTTTTTATGACGGTATACAACGATGCTGTATATACGAAGACTTACTGTACATACTCCTTTCTATTTAATGTTGTATTACTATATCATAATATGTACACTATCTAGGGTTTTCGCAGGTTTTTCACACCCCCCTTCTCAGTGGGTGTTTTCCTGCGTGGGTTTTACTAGGGAGGACATGCCTGTTTTACCTAGGTTTTCCCCACAATCTCTAATCTGTCTTCAATTTTATATATTTTTTTTTACTCTGTATGATTTAGGTATATACTGTTTATGTTATGCGTATTGTATATATATATATATATATATATATATATATATATATATATATATATATATATATATATCTTACTTTACCATTTTTTATATTGACGAAGGGTTAAATGTAAGAATGGACCTTATGGTCTAAATTTCGCCCGAATAAAGACGATTATCTATCTATCTACATAGATAAATATGAGTAATAAAAGAAAACAAATTTCAATATTATCATTTGTGAAGAAGTCGCGGGGAAATGTGCATAGTGAACAAAAAGATGGTGAGAAAATTAATTTCAGCGAACATAGTGACCTCATCGATAGTGCATCATTGCAAGAAAAAGAGCCGTGTTCGTCGTTCACACTGGTTACTGGATGTACTCTGAAGACAGATGCGGACAATAACGGTAACCCTAATGATATAGCAAACTTTTTGAAATCGAAAAAATATTGTTCTGGTAAGAAAGTCCTGGAAGTTTTTAATAGTTTATGGTCACCAGATGCTAAATATAAATTTCCTGTCAAGAATATTAAAGGCAAAAATTTAAGGTGCCAACCACATTGGCTTGAAAAATGGCATTGGGTATGTTATTCGGAATTAATGGATGGTCTATTCTGCAAATATTGTGTGCTATTTTCTCCATTTAGAGTAGGAATGCATAGGGAGCAAAATCTGGGTAAATTTGTTTCAGAAGCTTTCAACAAATGGAACCATGCCTTAGAATATATTGAGAAGCATGACAAATTATCATACCATACACAAAGCTTGGAATAATTTTACAATTTAAAGAAAATTGATGAGAAGAAAGTGCTCCCAATTGATTTGATTTTAGATTAAAACAAAGCAGTGGAAGTAGCAAAAAACAGGGAAATACTTGGCTCAATAATAAAAACTGTCCTATTTTGCAGGAAGCACGGGATCCCCTTACGAGGACATTTAGATTATGGCCCTTTAAATGTCAAAGAAACTCCTGAAAAAAATGAGGGAAATTATAGAGCATTACTTAGAATGCGTGTGGAAGCAGGAGACGAAATTTTAAGGAATCATTTAAAAAGTTGTGGAAGAAATTCCTACGTTAGCTGGGGAACACAAAATGAAATCATTTCTTCCATAAATGATATAATTTTAAGGGATATTGCAAATCGCATCAATAAGAGTAAGTGTTTCAGTATAATAGCAGATGAAACTACTGATGTTACTGGGATAGAACAGTTTGCTCTTGCTGCTCGATTCATTGAAAATGATACTGTCCAAGAACAGTTTATACAATTTATACTGGTTGTCAGTAGAACAGGACAAAGTCTCGCCACACATTTGATAGATTCTTTGCAATGTTCCAAAATGAATTTATAATTTCTCAGAGGCCAAGGATATGATGGGGCTAGTGCAATGAGTGGACAGTTCCAAAGAGTTCAAGCTCATATTAAAAAACACTTCCCCTCTGCATTATATGTGCATTGTAGCTCACACAGTTTAAACCTAGCGATTTCAGATTCTTCTAATTTACCCATTATCAGAAACTGTGTGGGAATACTGGGTAAAATCTATAATTTTTTTCACACTCCATTGAGGCAAAATGTTTTAATAAGAAATATTGAAAAACACTGTCCTCTTTCTAGAAAACGAAAATTAGTTCAAATGTGTGACATGAGATGGATTGAAAGACATGATTCGATACTAGTTATGGTTGAATTATTTAATGCTATACAAGCATCACTGAATGAAATGACAGAGTGGAATGATAATGATGTTTTCGTTCAAGCTTCTCTTTTAAATGTATCGATTTCTATAGCTCATTTCATAATTTCTTTGCTGACTATAAATAAGGTATTTGCTCTTACTAAAAGGTTGAGTGAATATTTACAAACAGTTAATATTGATTTGAAGAAGGCAATGAGTTATGCTGGCTCAGTCATTGAAGGACTTGAAAGTTTAAACGTTAATTCCGAATCAGTTTTCAAAGAGATTTTTGAAATGGCCATAAAGCTTCTGGAATTTGTAAGAGGTGAGGAAGAAATTAAAATTCCAAGATGTCCCACGAAGCTATCAGTGTACTGCAACAATATTCCAGCTAAATCCCCTGAGGAGTACTACAGACAGGCTATATTCTTACCCTTTCTAAACAACATAATAAGCCAAATAAAACAAAGACTTGAAAAACATAATAACATTTTAGCTAAATTTGGATGCTTACTGACTCAAAATTACGATGATGAAACGGAAAGTGATTTTCTCACGTTAGCAGAATTTTATTCGAACAGTGATAATCTTTTTTGCGAGAATAAGGAAAGCATGCTTGGTGAACTTAAACTATGGAAAAATTTTATACGGAACAAGGAATTATTTTCTGCTATTGAAGGGTTCATTTATTGTGACAGAGAGTTGTATCCTCATATCAAACTGCTCCTACAAATACTATGTACACTTCCCATTAGCACCTGTACCAGCGAAAGATCATTCTCTACTTTGAGGAGGCTAAAAACTTATCTAAGAAACACCATGAAAAGTGATAGACTTAATGGTCTTGCATTATTAAATATCAGCAGTTTACAGGTGTCTCCAGAAGATGTTTTGGATGAATTAAGCAAGAAACCGAGACGATTGGATTTTACCATTTGAGGTAAGAAATGTTATTTTTAATCAAGTGCAGTAAGACCTCCAAAGGTGAACCACCTCTCAAAGTGACTCCTATTTAGTGGAACAGTTTCAAGAGTGCAATTATTTTCTCTGAGATGACTACTCTGACCTGCCCTCTCTAATCTGATCACTGTCTTCCCAGACCAGCACATTCTAATAGTTAACCTGATCACTGTGTCCCATTAAATGACTTTTCTGTTTTCTTTCATTTGTAATTTTGAATATTATCAAACACAGTGAATCTAAATTAATAATTGCAAGAGTATTTTTCACTGTGTCCCATTAAATGACTTTTCTGTTTTCTTTCATTTGTAATTTTGAATATTATCAAACACAGTGAATCTAAGTTAATAATTGCAAGAGTATTTTTCATTTTAAAGGGTAATGTAGATTTAATATAACACAATTAAAAATTATATTATTAGAAATCGAATGTTTTGAATATATTTTCTTCATATGTTCCCAATTTTCAGTAAATTTAAACGACAAGGGAAAAACAACGTAAACCGCTCCTAAGAATCATATTTTATGTATTCCTCTGAAAATACTGGTATTTAAAAAAAAATTAAGCACATGACCAAGATGATTGGATTTCGCTATTTGGGAAGCAAAATAGGACTTGGAAATAAAATCAAATTTATATTTGGTTTGTTATTTATGTTATTTTTGCTTATATTTTTTAAGTTAAAATATGGCGTTGAAATATGTCTACTTCTGCTGATAACCCTGGACCTTTAGTCTATACTTCACTATAATAATATACTCGGAAAATTTTAGATATTACACTGTAATATATTTATTCTAATTGTGTGTGTTACAATAATAATGTACTATTTAGAAAGGGATTTCATTTTTAAATGCAAGTTGTGTAAATAAAATATACAATAAACGGTAACCTTAAACTTTTTCTATGCCTGCCAAATAGTCTGGACCCCCTCCTAGAAAAAAGTCTGTGTGCACCACTGGCATGGCGTGAGATGTGTATGCATTTTCTTAGGTAGGCACAATATGCCTTGCATTTTATTTCCTCAATTTATAACCAAGGTATTTTTTTTAATGCATAGAATAATATAATTTATCAGGTATTTTTAAAAATTCTTTGCCAGCTGTCAGTAGTAAACTAAATCACGTAAATTACTATGTAAATAGAAGTTATACATATGGAAAATCCCAGGAGATAGAATGAGATGCCAAATAGATTACATCCTAGTAAAACAAAGACTGGTGTTGAGTAAGTGAGGTCTTTCATGTAGCCCCACAGGAAGAAGTCTACTGGTGTAAGATCCGGTGACCTAAGAGGCCAGGCCACAGGTCCGCCCCATCTGATCCAACGATCGCCAAAAGTAGTGGTGAGATGATCTCGTGCCTGATGACCGAAATGAGGTGGAGCTCCATTGTGCTGAAACCACATTCCCCTTCTGACTGCCAAGGGGATCTCCTCCAGCAGTTCTGGTAGCACCTCCCTTAGAAACACAGATTAAACCTGTGCATTCAGCCACGCGGGCAACAGGTAAGGCCCAATCAGTTCGTCTTGTACAATGCCCGCCCACACATTGACCGCAAACCGTTCTTCGTGACCGCGAACCAATGAGGCATGCGGGTTTTCCTCTGCCCACACATGGCTGTTCTGAGAGTTGTAAATCCCCTCCCAAGTAAAACAGGCCTCATCCGTAAACAAAACCATTCCGGGAAAGTCTGGCTGATCTGTACTCGGCTGCAAGAACCAACGGGCATATTGACGGCGAGGAGTGTAGTCATTAGGTCCAAGAGCCTGCACTTTCTGCTGTCGGAATAGATGGAGCTGTTGCTCGTACAGCATGTTCCACACAATGCTGTTAGTAACACGCAGCTCATGAGCAACTGTGCGGGAGCTTATGGAGGGGTTGTCCTCAAGGCGCCGCAGAACTTCCTCATCAAATTGTGCCGTGCGAACTGACCGTGGTCGTCCTGTGTCGCGCATGTTTACTTGCAATGTGCTGGTTTCCCGCAGTCGATTGTAGACTGCAGCAAATGTCTGATGATTAGGACAATGTCTGTCAGGATGAAGCACATGATAAATCCTCCGAGCTTCCCTACCATTGCCCCAAGCAGCACCATATGCAAAGTGGATGTCAGCATACTCAGCCAGGGTATAGCAATCCATTGTAACGGTCACAATTGTATAACGTGCAGTACAATAAGTGATCGGTTCTGAGCACACAAATGACTCACAAGGCTTGCCACACGAGATTTGACTAACATGATATGTTCGACGCTCCACCTTCAGGCGCTCCACCAGAAACTTTGACAATCTGTATCGTCAAATGGATCTTGAGCCGCAATCATAAGGGGACGTGTTGGCTTGTTCGAGCACACATGGCAAAACCTGCTGCATCACTTAGGGCTTTGTATCGAGATTGGAGGCCGTAATTTTGAACATTTACTGTAACTGTGTACCATGATACAATAAAACATTAAAAAGATGTGCTAGTGATTATTTGTTATCATGATTTTTGTCCCAACGCAAAAACACTTTGATGGTATGAAGCGGCGTAAGGAAGCACTTCCGACCCATGGTTACCTATAAAAAAATGTTTGTTTTGATTCCCCCTATAACTCCAAAAAGTTTGTACAGAGAGTTTCAGAATACCCTGTATAATAGATGATATATAACACTCAAATTTGTTTTCCTACCTTCAAAAACACTAGGAACGACATTCACTTTTAGAAGATGCTAAGAGAATCTGCTGCAGAAATCTTCATCAGTAAAATAATCACTGCAGACCTTGTATTTCTTCAAGCAGTTGATATCTCTCATAAGCAAATCTTCCCTCAGACAAAATTTTGCCCATTCTTTTGATCTAAAATATAAAGCAGAATTAGGCATCGGAACAAATAATAAACACATAATTCTCAACTTACCTCCAGTATTCCATGTTATGTACTATACCTTTTTTAAATTCACCGGGATATATCCTTCGGAAATCCAAAAAATGATATCTTCCTATCTATCCTGCAGCCATTAAAGTTGTTACAGCAATATCCTGCACAATAAGTTTTCTGTGCCATATCTAATTTGAATGGTTTAACACCAAACAACACACAAACAGGAAACTACATTTAAAAAACCCTCACAACACAAGCACGGGGTTTGCAACGGTTACCAAGTGATTGGGTTGGGTTGAATAAGGAGTGGGGAAGGGGTATTTTCATCAAACCAGTTGACCGATAGGATTGCTGCAGGTGTGACCATCGGAGACACCTATAGGCATTCGGAAAAAGGTCGAAACTGCACTTCCTATTCTCCTTCTTCCATAGCCATATATGGGAGAAAAGAGAAATAAAGCAGTTTCAGCTAGAAGATGAATTACGATGGAAAAAATTATCAGGTTATCGATAGGAATATAGATTTTAGAAATTGGAAGTGCCGGTTTACAAGTTGCCGGATGAAAGGAATTCTACTGTACTTGAATTTTGTAGTTTTTAAAAAAGATTTTTTTTTGTTTCTTCATCCAAATAAAGTTAATATAAAAATTAAATTTCCCAGCTTTTGTGGATGAACCCAGAACTTCTCACAGGTGACTAGTCACCCACAGGCAATGTCTTGGGACCCTATATTATTATTTTTGTATGATTAATATTTTTTCTATTATAACTAATTGAGAGCCTGCAGTTCTACTGTGGAAAATTTTGAGAAATGTCAATAAGTATTATGTTAAATGAAAAACGAGCAGAAAAGAAGAGTCCAACATCGATAGAGTGTGACAAACAATTTAATTATGATGCCTTACAACAAATAAAAACATTATGTATCTCTCCTTGTTTTCTCTCTATCTTCTTTGACTTACTCCCATTCTCTCTCCCTCTCTTCCTTCCTCCCATTCTCTCTTCCTTCCTCCCATTCTCTCTTCCTTCCTCCCATTCTCTCTCTCCCATTCTTTCTCCCTTCCTCCCATTCTCTCTCCCTTCCTCCTATTCTCTCTCCTCTCTCTTCCTTCCTCCCATTCTCTCTCTCTCCCATTCTTTATCCCTTCCTCCCATTCTCTCTCCTCTCTTTTCCTTCCTCCCATTCTCCCTCCTCTCTTCCTTCCTCCCATTCTCACTCCTCTCTCTCCCTTCCTCCCATTCTCACTCCTCTCTCTCCCTTCCTCCCATTCTCTCCCCCTTCCTCCCATTCTCCCTCCTCTCTTCCTTCCTCCCATTCTCCCTCCTCTCTCTCCCTTCCTCCCATTCTCTCCCCATTCCTCCCATTCTCTCCCCTTTCCTCCCATTCTCCCTCCTCTCTTCCTTCCTCACATTCTCCCTCCTCTCTCTTCCTTCCTAACATTCTCCCCTCCCCTCTCTCTTCCTTCCTCCCTCTCTCTCCCTTCCATTCCCATTCTCTCTTCCTTCCTCCCATTCTCTCTCTTTCTCTCATTATCTCCCTCTCTTATTCTCTCTGCCTCTCTCTTCCTTCCTCCCATTCTCTCTCTCACTCTCTCTTCCTCCCATTCTCTCTCCCTCTCTCTCTTCCTTCCCCTTGCTAGTCTTTCAATATTAGAAACTGAAGAAATAGCTTGTTATGCTATCTCTTATTAACATGGATAATTAACTGACCTTGAATTCATTTTAATGACATAGGCTTACAATATTGAGTTTGGCAACAATATCGGTCGCCATGGAAAGGAAGACTTTTTCATTTAAAAAACTAGAGATTTTGTAGTTTAAAACTGAATTTTGGAAAAATTCGATCCGTATTTGAAATTTCACCATAGGAAAATAAAACTTCATATTTTATTCGTTCTCGAATTCAAGTACTGACTTTGTATGATGATTTTTAGTAATTTTACTGTACAAATGAAAAATAGTCTGCACTCATTTCCACATTTTTAAATGGCAAAAATGAAAACAGAAAATATTTAAAAATAAATAAATTGGTCAAATGAATCAGTTTTAAAATCAACCTACCACCCTATACTTTTCATTGCGATTAAATTTGCACATTCCAATTTTCTCTATGTTATGTTGTTTTTGAGATATAGATACATATACATACTTATACATGACCGGACACCACCTCAGACACTAAATTATTTTTATATAAGTATGATTATTTATACTTATTTTTTCATATTTGTGTCAAGATGAACAAAGTGTTATTGTATGTTTTTGAAAATGATACCAAAAATGCTCAAAACATTTTGTTATTTGATCTTGTAGTCCTATATTACTGTCCATAATGGTATGTGACTTATTTTGGTTCTTCTGCAGTGGCGGCTCATGTATAGGCACTGCGGAACTGCAGCACCCCCTATTTCCACTTGATATTATCGATAACATTTAATATAATGAGTCCTTTTTTCTTTAATTATTTTTTTATTTTTGTAGTACAATATATATTCCTTAAGCTTAATGTCAGTACTTCAGTAGCCATCCCCCAGTTTATGAAAAAGATACAAAAATCTTTGTATGGAACTGTGCGCTTCACAGTGCCAGCGACGTGGTGTTTGACTGTTGTGCGCATGCGCACATAGGAGGGGGGTGGGGAGGAAGGCGAGACTGCCAGGTAGAGAGCACTGTTGCTCTCGCAGTGCCGGCTCTGGCGTGATGGTGGAAGGAAGTTTTTTTTTTACTCAGCGTGTGTTGTGCTTAAAAACCGTGTACCATATTCTTGAATGTGATAAAGTGTAGAAGAGTGTAGAATTAGATTATTATTCTGCTTCCAGCTATTCTATTTGATTCATTTTTTTTCGGTTCTTTTATTTAACAGAAAACTTTAACCATGGCCTTGCATTCCCAAGAAATAAGTTCTGTGACTGTAAGTGAACTTCAACAGCTTAAGTTTTCACAGCTATCTCTCCATGAGAAAGTTACAGTTAAGAAAAGAGGTCGTTCAACACCTGATATTCTAATATCTCAGCCAGGCAAAAGCAACAACAAGAAATATATTCGTAGCTTTAATTCTGAATGGTACCAACGGAAAAGTTGGCTTTGCGGCTGTGAAGTAAAAAATGCACTGTTTTGCTTCCCGTGTTTGCTGTTTAGAGGTGATGTACCGTGGACAAAAGATGGTTTTAGAAATATAAACAAAATGAAAGAAAAAACTGAAAATCATGAGAAGTCAAAGAAGCTAGTTGATAATGTTGTTTCACTGTCACTTTTAGGAACCGTAAGTATTAAGGAGAAACTTAGTGAGGCATACAGACTTTCAATCAATGAGCATAATATAAAAGTTAAAAAGAACCATGAAATTTTGTCCAAAATAATAGACTGCATTTACTTTTGTGGAAACTTTGAAACTCCCTTACGTGGACATGATGAAAAAGACGATTCAGTAAATCCAGGGGTATTTAGAGGATTAGTAAATTTTGCATCTAAATTAGATTCAGATTTGAAGAATCACTTATAAACCAGTGCAGTCTTCAAAGGTGTTTCTAAGACCATTCAGAATGAGATACTTGACTGCCTGCTACAAATATACCATGAGGAGATAAGGACGGAAATTAGAAAAGCTTCCTTTGTAGCTGTCATGGCTGATGACACAACAGATGTTTTGGAACACACTCAAATGGTCCTTGTTCTACGGTACGTATTGAATGAAGAAATATTTGAGCGTTTTTGGGGATTCTTTATTCCAGAAAATCAAACTGCAGATGGCATATCAAAACGTATTTTAGAACAATTGGACATAATCCTTCAAGGAAATGGACAAAAACTGATAGCTCAGACATTTGATGGTGCAAATGTCATGAAAGGCAAAAAAGCAGGAGTTCAAGCAAAAATAAAAGCAGTTTATAGTAATGCACATTTCATTCACTGTTATGCACATCAACTTAATTTAATAATGAGAAATGCAGCAAGTATTACACGAAACGCAAGAATATTTTTCTCTAACATTCTGGCTATTCCAACATTCTTCTCAGAATCACCACAACGTGTGTCCATTCTCAAGAAACATATGGACGTCAGCATTCCACGTCCATCCTCTACAAGGTGGAATTTCAACATACGGACCATAAACAGAGTTCATGAAAATTTGCAACCTTTAAAAAACTGCCTTACTGAAATTCAGTCAACATCAAATGCAGATCAAACCATTGCAGAAGCAACAGGAATTTTAAAATACCTGAATGATGATAATTTCAAGTTTTGGTTAGAGCTTTTTCATCAGATTATGCCTCATGTTGAAATAATTTACAACCAAATGCAATCTCGAGAAATTAGTGTGTTTAAAGTTAATGAATATATAACAAATTTCAAAACTGCTATTTTAGAATTGAGAAACTCAAAGTACTGTGAGAATCCTTCAAAGACACTCATGGCAGAAGCTAAGGAAGTGTGTGACTATATATGTGTTGTTATAATGGACAGATATTCTTCCACTAAACACTTAGTAGCTGCTAAATTGTTCAACAAGAAATGCTTCACTAGATTTAAGAATGAACATCCCACAAAAGAGATAGTACTGACCACTGAAGCTTATCCCATGATTGACAAAGAAAAGCTTGAAACTGAACTAAAAGTATTCTATTGTAGGACTGATATTCATGAATATTGCAAATTAATTGAGCTGCTGAAATTTATCTTGGAAAATAATCTAGATGATGTTTTTAGTGAAATTACGAAACTGATAAAAATCCTCTTGACAATTCCCATGACTACATCAGAGGCAGAGCGCTGCTTTTCAACATTGAAAAGAATAAAAACTTTTTTAAGAAGCACTATGAATTTGGAAAGACTAAATGCGCTTGCAGTACTTTCAATGGAGAAAAATTTCCTCAATTGTCATCCAGAGATCGAGGAGAAAATTATTGAACTTTTTGCGCAAATTAAAACAAGAAGAATGGATTTCATTTTTAAATGAATAGATCAAGCTTGAACTGTAACAATTTAAGTTAAAGTAAGTAAAAAATATTTGGTTTTTTTGTTAAGATTTTATCAAGTTCCTGAATAAATTTTCTTTTTATACATGTTTTTTTCCTTTTACACAATTTTAAAACAAAGGCTAAAAATTTTCTGGAGCAGCACCCCCACTAATTTTAGCTACGAGCCGCCACTGTTCTTCTGATATAAAATTGAGATACTCTCAACGAAATTGTAAATTTATTTTGTTTCTTTTATCCTCACTTTTCACTTTCAATTTTTTTATCCTTGACTATTAATCTCTTGGGAATGGAATTATGAATTTTAAACCTAGAAGCGGCAATGGTAAACCCTGTACTGTTAGCAATTTCTTACCGATTTTACTTGTAAGTTATTTTGCTGTATTATCTCGTAACATTCTATCTGTGTGAAAAAATAAGAATTAAACAAAGATTTCCTAAACCTTTTCGAATCTGCATTTGCTGTAACATGGTTTGCCTAATCTCCGAAAGAGCAGCTCTTGGTTACTAGAGTTAAAACCTCCCCTTAACCCATTTCTAGATACACCACTGATCTGTTATACTTAATATTAACAGGATATCTGTTATACTTAATATTAACAAGATATCTGTTATAGCTATTATTTTTAACAGGATATGTTATACCTAACATTAACAGGATATCTGTTCTACCAGTTATTTTCATTATATCTGTTCTGAAATGTGTATTATTTTCATAATAGCTGATTTATTGGAAAGCTGTTAGTCCTCAATATAAGGGGAGATTGGAGATTGTATGTTTAAAAAGTGATAAAGAGGTTAGTCTGCTGAAATTTTTAGATTCTTTACAACTTTCAATTTTTTTCCAGAATGTTTATAAAATTATAATACGGGAGAGATGGGTATTGGCATTCAGTGGGTAATAGTGCTCACTGCTTTATATCAGATTCTATGCTTTCTGGGGAGTTCAATCCTCTACTGATTTCTGTCAGACAGTAATAGAACTGTTGGTGGCGGTCGTCAGTGCTTGCATTCGGTTGCTGATGAAAAAAAAACAAATTTTACTGTTGGTGTTCTAATTATTCATATCAATGGATGTCAAGATAAGATGCATCTATATATAACCTGCATGTATACAGAAACTTTCAAAGAAAATATGCATAGTATTGCTTCATTCTCTGCTCCTTCCAGTTCAATCATTGTATATGCCTTTGTGTGATGTGCAGTTGAGTCCAAGATGTTGAGGTGGGATAATGGCGCTCACAAAAAAATCTACAAAAAAGAAGAGATGCAGAACAAAATTATTTGGGCCTTCATCGGATGAAGCCAGTATTGCTGAAGACAACCTCTGCGATGATGACAAGCTAGATGATGTTGACATTTTCTTGAAAGACATTTGTTGTATTTGTGGAGAATTTGGAAAACACAATGTGTCTCATGTTCCAACTGGGCACATGTAGTGGGACTGATGTGCCAGATAATTATGTATGTGACTACTGCAATTAGTAATGTGAGACCTCTTCTGGTATAATAAGATCAATGTACTTTTGTAGTGCTCATTTGTGGCATATGTTTAACCTATCACTGAGCGCTATTACCCGACCCCATGGGGTGATGACGCTTAGTACAGGGTTTTCATTTAACATTTTTATTAACCATTAGGTGAACTAGGCAATCGCCTAAGGTGGCAAAATTTTGGGGACAGCAAAAAATCAAATGTTCATTCTAACAAACAATTTGAAACAGCTGCAAACAGTCCTCAAGATTTGGAGATTTTAACCACATACGAATGTCAAAAAATAGTTGAAAACCAAGGATTGTAGCAGTACGAATCCCATAAAGATTTTTTGCATCAAGTTTATGATAATTGCAAACTGTTGTCTGAATGAGCCTATTGATGACCCAAAATAGGCTTTTGGGAATATTTTGCAAACAATGCAAGTTCAAACTGATGCAAATTGGAGCACTGATGTATAAATATAATTTATTATTAATTATTACCTTTGTAACTGCGCTGTGGCTGAAATTTACAGCAATTCTTTGCCACTCTGCTTTTTTGACATGGTTGCTGTTTCCATCAGTTTTTCATTTTTTACACAATAGTAAAATATTTTTTTCATCTTTGGTGAAATTTGCCACTCATTTAATAATGTTTACAATTTTTTATAATGAAAATCCCGATTGAAATAATTGAGAGCTCGAAAAAGTGATGCTCAGTTAAATAAGCTTATATAGCAGACATGGCCAAAGTGCGGCTCTTTTGTAGCCAATGTGTGGCTCACAGGGAAATGTTATTCATCTTTTTCCTGAATCAATTTTATCTTAACCTCCCAAAGGCATGTTTAAATATGCGGTGAATATATGCTACTTATTTTTTGGAGTTGTTAAAGAATAAATAAGTTCTTTGTTAATTTCTTTCCTTAGTTTTCCTTGTGTTGCATTTTCAACCCATTATCACAGTTTTCACTAGTTCTCGTTTGAGTGCGGCTCCTAATATTTTTTAATGCTATGTGCGGCTCTCAGACTTAAACATCTGGCCACCCGTTATATAGGATACAAGTACCATGACTGAAGTAGATTCCCTGTACTCACGTTTGTTTGTGGCCTTAACCCAACAATACTAAAAAAATATCATTCATTTGGTCACCATAAGTACCTATTTTTCTCCACCCGTTAGCCTTAAAATATTTGGAAGGAATGCTTTTTTATGTTTTTACATGCCAACTCAATTCACTATTATGAGATGGAATTGCGGAGTGTTTTGTAGATTTATGTTTACAAATTAACAACAAAAGAAACAATGAATACAGAGGCAAAGATTTAATAAAACCATCATTGTCTTCACTTAACTATAAAACCCCTCTTCTCTTGATCTTTCTGTATGTAGCTCTCAATATCTCAGCCATATTCTTCAGCCAGTTCAACCAATTTGGTAGGATTGTTATGATCACGTATTAGGAGCGAATGACAAAAAAAATTCAAAAAAGGTCCCAGGTTCGACTCCAGAGGGTGATTTCAATCTCCCATAAGATGCTCAATATCTCAGCCATGTTCGATTACCAAGACCATTTTAAACAGACTAATTCATCTATTTAATTAATAAATATAAATTTAATAAAATATCATCGGGACTTAGTCATCATCGTCAGTAGCATTGTAATCTGGAAACTTGTCCAAAAATAAATATACCCCTAAAATAATAGTACATATTAATTTTTTGTATATTAAGGGACTCATTGTATTATAACAGGAAGAAAGTCCAAATTTATTCTTTTTTAATTTTATGGTCTTTCGTATCGGCAAAATTTGGCAGATTAAACATTTTTTTACTTAACTATTGAATTACTATGTTTCTTTAAGTTTCCAATTTATTTAAATCTCCTAAATATATATCATGTTTTTAAATCTCAGATTTTATAAGGATGAAAAGGATGCCATTTTGATGAAAGGGTGTTTGCAGCTGCAGGTACATTAATACGAGGGTCATTTTTAAAGTAAGAACCATTTGCACACCCTACCCGCGCAGGTCATTGACCGGAGACGTCTCAAGGTTGAATGCTCTCTCTAGGGCCCCGGCCACGTCCTCAGTGTGTGCTGAGCATTTGAGTGAGTTGGTTGAGTTTCCGCAGTGCTTTATAAAGAACCATGTCTATCACTAATCCCGCCGATTGTGAAGTGCGTTTGGTGATTAGATTTTTGAACGCTAAAAAAATTCGCCCTGCCGAAATCCATCGCCAACTTGTGGAAGTGTATGGGGAAGGTTTAATGAATGAAGGGAATGTGCAAAAGTGGTGTCGTCTGTTTAATGGTGGAAGGACTGTGCACGATGACGCATGATTTGGATGCCCGTCTGTCATGAGTGAGGACTTGAAAAACAAGGTCGATGCGCACGTTCGTGAAAGCAGGCGCTTCACTATTGATGAGCTTCATGAGGCTTTTCCAAATGTTTCGCGATCTGTCCTGTATAAGATTGTCACAGTTCACCTCCAATATGGAAAGATTTGTGCCAGGTGGGTTCCAGGAATGCTCACAGATGCACATAAGCAGAAACGCATGGGTGCTGCTCTGTCGTTTTTGGAATGCTACCACAGAGATGGTGATGAATTTTTGGACCATATCGTGATGGGAGATGAGACTTGGGTCTCACACTACACGCCAGAGAGTAAGCAGCAGTCTCCTGAATGACATCACCCCCATACTCCGACATAACCACGAAAATTCAAGCAGACACCTTCAACTCTGAAAATCATGGCCACCATTTTTTGGGACAGGAAAGGCGTTCTTTTGGTTGACTTCTTGCCTCACGGAGAAACCATCAATGCAAACGCATATTGTGAAATATTGACAAGGCTATGGCGCGCTATCCAAAACCGCCAGCACGGCCCACTCACTAGGGGAGTGTCTGCTTCATGACAACGCGCGGCCACATGTTGCACAAAAAACGCGAGCACTGTTGGAGAAATTTGAATGGGAAATCCTCGACCATCCTCCCTACAGTCCTGACCTAGCACCTTTGGACTTCCATCTTTTCACAAAACTGAAGGAGTTTTTGGGTGGCAAACGGATGTAAACTGATTAGTCAATGGATTATGTTTTGAGCAGTGGCTTACTGGAAAATTTGGGGGCCTCCCTGCAGCAAATAATATGGGGCCCCTCTATGTAAATCTTAAATATTTGCCAAGCTGAATTATTTATCATTGCCTGTATGTTCATTAAGAATTCCCTCCCTCCCTCACACAAACACTGTATATTAATGATGAATCTCCCCTCCCTCACACAAATGCTACTAATATTTTGAAAAGCCTGAAATTATAAAAAATTATAGTAATGTTTGTTTCTTTTATTAACGTTAATCCATTTGGAGAAATGTGTTCAAAATATTATATTATGCCTAGCAACCCTTATAGTGCCATAGAGACAAGAAAAATAAGACATTTATTGCTCAATGAAATTGAGTATGCTTATTAACTTATTACTTATCGGTTGATGCAGTGGTTGAAATATTCGTCAATGGTTTCAAGTATTGCGCGTTCGATTCTTGGTCGAAGACGATGATATTTTACGGCTAAAAAATATGATAAGTATTCCTCTGGTGGGGAAGTGAAGCCATCAATCCTGTGTATTGTACAATGTCGGTGCACTTCAAAGAGCCCCTTTTCATATGGGACATAGGGTAGCTAAGCCCCTATCACCTGTAATTAACCCTCATTAGGGGGAAGGGGAGTATGACCCATGCTTACCTAAGATTTTTTATCTAAGAAATTTTTTACTTTTTATGTGCAATTTACATGTTGCGACAGCTCATCCACAGTGAGCTTCCGCCTGCTCGTTGCCCGCATTTTGCCTGACAGAATTTTTTTCACCGTATTTAACTGATTTTTTAGTGAACATAACTTTACCTTGTTTAATCTGATAGATTTTACCTCATTGTGTTTTAAAGAGCATTAAAATGCATTGCAACACTATAAGAAGGCATTAGAAAGTATTGCCAAGCATAACTACGCATTTTCTAATTTTTATTAAAAAGGGAGGTACAACGAAGGGGGAGAGGTTCAACCAAATGCTAACGGTTGCTGGCATGGAGAGAAGAGGAGGTTAAAAATAGTTAAACATTTGCTATTGTAATATTTGAATGGTCTCCTAGTGAATAAATATGACCTGTAAAATCCTGTGCCATCAGGAGCAGCTCGTGGTGTTGAAAAGAGTGGGGGCTTCACCTCAACCAAAATCTACCTATGTATACCTCATGTGCTCTAAGGTGGCAGGTGGAGACGCATGAGAGGGGAATGGAATGAATGGGAAGGAGAAGCTTTAAGGGATAGCTGACGTCAGAGCACCTGTGCAGTAGACGAATTTCGGTTCGGACAGGTCCATCAGCTTTAGTGTGTCTCACCCTTTCCTTCTTTCTCTCCAGATTTTAAGTTCGTGCAGTCAATGCTCACACCTAAACACCACCTCCCCTAAAATTGGTCCTGCCTCAAGGTTGGACTCGTTCTATCATCAAGGTGCCTAGAGCGCACTGCCAAGATATAGCATTTTAGGTATACCTATATATGAAAACAAAAACTTAACTTCATGCTGATATTGGAGGCCTAAAGTAATGACTACTGAACAGACTGGTAATTGAAGTCAAGTTGTCATTCTTTAGAGCCTTAACAGTGGACACATACCTCATGCTTAACTTAACAAGTAAATATACAAATGAGCACAATCTTTCCTAGCTATATATAACACTTAAGAAATGTTGACACATGAGAAAATACATTGGCCTAAGAACGAGAATGTCAGAAGGCATATAATCCTAGCCTATATTTTGCACTGGCTTTCGTTCCAAGAAATGCCACTTCTCAGCATTATAAAGCCGTATTGTAGATGTCACAATTACATTTTTCTGGTTCCTAAAGCGGCCGTCAAAAGCCTTAGTCAGTACGGTTTGAATGATTGGGGGCCCCCCTAAATCTCAGGGCCTCCCCACATTTCGGGGCCTATCAGTACGCCCCTGGTTTTCATCTTACTGTCAACATTATTTACGCATTCAGGAAAAGCAAAAGTATTGCATGTGCACAAACCAAGTCAGAAGCAGGGGCATACTGATAGGCCCTGCAACCCCGCAATGTGGGGGGGGGGGCTCCAAATCATTCAAAGGTATCCAACTTCCGCTTTAGGAACCTGAAGAATGTAATTGTGACTTTTACAACATGGCTTTATAACGCTGAGAAGAGGCATTTCTCAGCATGAAAACCAGTGCAAGATATAGGCTACAAGTATTTGCCTTCTGTCATCTCTCACTCTTAGGCCAATGTATTTTCTCATGTGCCAACATTTCTTAAGTGTTATATATAGCTAGGAAAGATTGTGCTCATTTGTATATTTACTTGTTAAGTTAAGCATGAGGTATGTGTCCACTGTTAAGGCTCTAAAGAATGACAACTTGACTTCAATTACCAGTCTGTTCAGTAGTCATTACTTTAGGCCTCCAATATCAGCATGAAGTTAAGTTTTTGTTTACATATAGAGATACATAGGTAAATTTTGGTTGACATGAAGCCACCCTTCCTTTCGACACCACAAGCTGCCCCTGATGGCACAAAGGATTTTATAGGTAGTATTTATGTATTACGACAGCAAATGTTCAACTATTTTCAACCTCTTCTTCCCTCCATGCCAGCAACCATGAGCATTTGGGTGACCCTCTCCCCCTCTGTTGTACCCTCGACTGATAGAGGAAGTGAGGAAGCACGAGGCTGTTTATAATCTCGAGGACCAAGATTATAATGATTATTTAATTAAAGAAAATATATGGCCAGTGGTCACTACAGCTATAGGGAGAGGTGGTGAGTTACATCAGGTCCTCATCCATTTTTGTACTTTAAATCAGTGAAAGCAAAACGGGAAGGCCAAGTACTTGACTGCTAGCAAACCACGTCTATTTGGCTGCCGCTGTAAGACACGCCAGTGAAATCATACCTTGAGTGGGCCCCTTGTTCGTTGTGCCTCTCGGGAACATATCCAAGACAAATGGGACATACTGCATACCAAAATATTGAAAATTCAGGAAAATGTTTTATGACCTCAACAAATGAATCAATAGAATATGCTGCAATTTATAGTGTTATTTTATTGAAACAGGAGATTCTAATCTCATTTCTGCAGTATTAACATATCAACTCCCAAACAGTCATTTAAATTTTTTTTTCAACAAAATGACCATTATGCCAGTTATTTTTAAGCTAATACATGAAGCTGACACCACAAACTTAATCCAGCAAATACTCATTGTCTATATAGGCTTAATTGCCGAGCACTTCATAATAAATCCATACCAGCCAACTTTCAAATATAAAGATTCGGGAGATTTTTTGCTTCTATCAAAACTGATTTTCCCGACATATTCATTACCGAAATGCCAGCATGTAAGGGCCTTTGAGCAGCACTGATGGATAATGTTGTTACTCTACGTGAACCAATCTTGAATCTAGTTATGCCACTAGTAGATT
Organism: Tanypteryx hageni; assembly: GCA_028673005.1. Lineage (NCBI taxonomy): Eukaryota > Metazoa > Arthropoda > Insecta > Odonata > Petaluridae > Tanypteryx > Tanypteryx hageni. Next base: position 7,906,686 of record CM054117.1, read on the forward strand.
ACAATGGTGGGATGATGTATGCCCTGCAGTACTCTTATGCGTGAAGAAAATAAACAATGCACCTGCATTATCGGCACAGCTATATAGCAAATTGTGTTCAATAATTAATGATGGAAATAAACATTCAGCATGTATAACACCTTCATCTTTAGCTTTTATAGTGCAATCTGGTAATTGATTTTTTTATACGGGCAACATTATCTTAATGTTTCTTTGTTTGCATATACTTAACACTATTGCACTCCCTGCAATGTAAAAGGAAAGAATCGAACCTGCACACACTATGTACGGAAAGTCACCTTTCCTGGGTTCTGTAAAAAATAGAAACTTGCAAATACGTCTTTTTGAAAATTTTGTCATGTTTTCACGAAATTGAGGGATATTATTAATTTTTAAAATAAATACACATCTCATTAATACTAAAACTTACTCATGCACAAGATCATGCAGCTATTAGCCACACAATCAGATCTCGCTGCAATTACATTTTTACTTTCACCATATACGAAGTATTGTTTTCATGAAAAAAATCAAATTAGGGATTTCAATGAAAATACATTTTAAGGTACCCTGAAAACGTTTTGACTATTTTTTCTGTCTGTGACCGGGATTTTGTGGGTGCTACTCAAAAACTATTCAGATCAACATGAAATTTTATATTTAACATTTTTGTTCAAGGAAGAAGTGCTGATTAGTTTTTGGTTAAATATTAGTCAACCAAAAGTGGATGTTTACTCTTGTCAGATTCGTTTTTGTTAATATTTGCTTTAACATTTGATAAATTTAAAGACATACTGGAATAAAAGTTGTAGAAAATTTAATTTTATATAATGTTTGTTCGCAAAATTTTCTCATATAATGCATTGTTGAAGAGATTTTAAAAACTAAATTATTTAGCTGCCACCACCACACCATCTACCGGCAACTATTGTAAACACTTTACGCTCCTTTTTATTTTCTTAGTTGTTGGGAGCTTCAGGCTATATTCAATATCAGAAATCTGGTTTTGAGTTTATTTCTGTTCTTTGTCAATTCTTTAAATTTTCTCGCAGTTCCTTCAAATATTTATTATAACCTATTAGGAATTTTTACAAATATTATGGGATGGAGAAAGTCGTGTGGTGGCCACATTAGATTTTAAATAGATAGTAAATTGACCTCAAATACGAATCTCATAATAATAGTGAAAACTGATTATCTCCTGCTTAAATACACGAATCAGTTGTTCGCGAGAAAAAAAAGTTGATGGAATGAAATGATCTTACGATCCTATGAAGACAAACATAAGCTGTGAAGTTGGGAATATTCTTGAAATGAGAAAAAATTCTCCTATGACCGGGAACCAAACCAGTGTTTTCCACTTCCAGCACAAAACTATCATAGCAGATAGTTATGATAGTTCAGTGATAGAATATATACCTAGCAAGTGAAAGATCTAGGTATGATGATTCCTGGTCATAGCAGAATTTTTTTTCGCTTAAAAAATATTCCCAACAAAAGTTATTCTTATGCCCTTTACTTAACCACTTCTGCTGTCTCAGAAGGAAGTTTTTACTTACCATACTATTACACAACTTTTAATAAAGGATTATCCAAGATCTAGGAATAATTAACGTGTTTTTAAACTGGAGGTTTCAATAATCACGCCACATGAAATTGTAAAAAGGTGGAAGTAAAGTGCATAATTTATTTTCAGTTTTGTAAAACAAAGCAGCTGAAGCTGATATGCACAAGGATAACAAAGACAACAATGTAACATGGTAACCAACAGAACAATTTAACTTCCCAATGACTTAGTAAAATCTACTGGGTAAATTAATGACCCTTCTGATTCAAGAAAGCTTAAATCAATTTTCATTAATTGCGTAAATCTAGTAATTTCAAAGGGCATACTTTTCATTATCATATACCTAAATAATTAAAAGTCAAATGTTCTCTGGAAAGTTATTTTTTCAAGCTGTGCATAAAACTCCAGGTCACAAATTATGCAATAACATAATGTCTCCCAGCATTAAACACACCATTTTTGTGAATCACAAACTGGTCCTGTTCCTTATACAGGCAGTCTTTGCACATTATTTATGACTTCAGCAGTCACTCAGTTTTCAACATCATGAGGAAACTATGGTTTCGAGGATGAATAGAATGGCCAAGTGAGATTTATTAAAAGCATCGAATGCAACAGATAAGAAGAACAGATAAAGAATGCCTATAAATTTCCTTTTAGTGTTAATTACTACGAAATCGCTAATATAATACAACAAAAAGCACTTGACAAATTTGCCAGCAGCTCTCCACAAACTCATTGAAAGGAAAAGTACTGTCAAACTTAGTAAAATTAGATTTCACAGAATTTCAGAATCGAGCATAAAGACCACGCCGAATAAAGAGGCAAAGGTTAAGTAGCCAACAAAATGTTTGAGATGGATTTCAAAGGATGAAGCATTTACTCGTATCTAATTATCTCAGATATCACAAACATATTTATTGTAACTCGAGGTATGTAAAAAGCATTGGCAAAGTAATGTCAACTAGTTGGGATTTAAATGGGTGCCTAAGAAAGTACTAAAAAATAAATAAGACAAGGTTATATATATATATAGTGCATCTCCATGTATCAACTTGGGAGTACTTTTAAGACGAAACGAAAATTGATTTTCGAAATACCTCCTAATTGACAAGTTTTCCATGCACTTGAAATGGGAAAGTTCAAAGTGGCATTAATGAGATAAAATATGGTTCCAGAAATTTTAATGCCAATGGAAATAATTCTTAACTTAGAAACAATTCTGGTCAGCAAAATATAATATACTTTAACAGACAAATATGCAGTTTATTTCATGGAACTCAGCAGTCTTATGTACACACATCTTGACTTAGTACACACTGAGAAAGAGCAAAAAGAGATGACTCATTAAATAACATAAAGTGGGATGTAACCCAAAATTCATTGGGAAGAAAATACTGTAATCAAAAAAATTGGAAGGCAAAACAGATATTTTGATTTAATTACCAAGAATGACAGAGTACGAGGAAGGTAAATCATTGGAGGGAGAGAGAGAGAGATGGAGAGAGATAGATAGAGAGAAAGATTACAGAAGATTGCCATTGATCCAGAGCCAAATTGTGATTGAGTATTGCTCTATTCAAACTGAGTTCCACCAGTTTTCTCAGTACAAGTGCAAGAGGAAGTAATTTTGCGCAAGGCAGGTCAGAAGGGAAGGGAGATTTTGCCTATGAGTAAGGCAGCAGTGACAGGCATTTCCAGGATTAATTACTGGGAAATGTTTTATAATGCAGGTAAATAGATAAATGGTAAGGGATAGGACACGGGCATTACGGAGGGATATGTGAAAGGTGAGGAGGCATGGGAAAGCATCCAAGAGTCCATGACTGGCAGGCTGAATAATGCCCACTACTGCACCACCACAAATCACCAGTTTCGCAGTGAAGAAAGAAAATAACTCGCATGTACACATCACATGGGCATCACATAGACTTAAGTCACTGTCTCTGTTTAACAGTTTGGGAGACCCATGTAAGGTTAACACTGCACTACACCAGTTTCGTTTATTTTTTTAACTTTTCTCTTGCCACTAGCACAGGTTATGTAAGTTTGCCAGATTCACACCACTCAGTATTTTCTTCATCTGATATATCACACTAATCCACAATTACGATGTGGGCATCCTCAAATCACATCTATGTTCCCATAAGTAAAAGTATTTTCAGAATAAACACTTGCACTTCCACGGTGCAACTTGAGACCACAAAGCATCGTAAATATATCAGAATTAAAGTTTTCTACAATTTCACCTCTTATAACAGAGTGGCTACAAATAACATCGGAGGAAAGGGTAACACCATGGCTGTTTCCACCAGTCATTTTCTAGCAACAGTTCAATGAGATTGGTACACACAAACAAAAAAGAAGAAAAAATATGTCATTATACTCTTAGCTCACAAAACTTGAAAATATAGTTTTGATTTTTTTCATCAGTTTTACATACGCCTTATACACAGTATGATGGAATCAAACTGCAAAACAAAGTACAGCGCTTTCACCTTTCAAAGCTGATAAAATTATATTGTCACCACATGCAGTGCAAGCACACAAGTTTAATAGGTTACCATAATAGAAAGCACTGCAGACAATCAAAATCAAATTTCCAATCACTCAGTAACAGCATTTCTTAAACATTCATATTTAATTATTCACAGTATAGATTTTTTACTTTCAAACATGGTAATGTATAACTGCATGGGTTAGATGGCAGATTTTTTCTGAAAACAGCTCTTAAAATAATTACAATGAGGATATAGCATTTTATCTTCACTGACAGCGATACCAAATTAGATGGATCAAGATTAGGTGACAGGAGTTATTGTGTCAAACATGGGAGATCAGACCACCACGTTCAGAGGTACTCTCTCTTCAAGGAAGTCTCAAATATTCAGACACTGATAGCCATTAAAATTTCATATCTATTAATGGTAACAGTTATGCAAAATATAAAAAAAGTTCCAAGCCATTGAGTCATTCCTGAGAGCAGCCTTAGGAACACTGCTTTTTTACTTAATTTTTCTAGATTCTTTTTTTTAGGATCATACACACACGCACTAGGATTATAATGGATACGAAGATAAGTCAAGGAATTTATGGGAAGTAGTTGCATAAGTCAATGGGCAAATGTAGGATTTGAAATCCTTTATATGCTGATTTATTTCACAGCATGTGATCACTCTCTTAAACAATGAAGATGGTTCACTTCAAAATGAAACATAACACCGAGAATGTTCAAAATCTCATTAATACTAAGAAAGCTCACTGCTCTTTAGTGCTGTGAATACCTTATTACAATGAATACACGTTGTATGCCCAAGTTCTTTAGAAGTACAAAATTAAGCAAAGCAGCTTAGAAGAGACGAAATTGTGAAAGAAAAATAACAGCTTTCCAAAAGTATCCTTTTTCCAAAATAAAATAGCTCCATGTCCCAAAATTCCAAATGACCCGTCTGTTCCGTAAGGAAAGGGAAAAAGGTTAAACCACTCACACACCAAGTTTTCACTATCACACATCATCTTCATACAACTTCACCAGCACCTTGATTTCACAGTTCTGCACATCTTAATGTGTGCTATCACATAATGCAGCTAAATTCACTGTATTCAAGCAGGTTTGAGGAAATAAGGAGACACACTCATCTCCTCAAAACCATCATCACAATATATTGTTCGACTCAAAAACCTATAAACAAAAAAGTGGGCATCACAGCAAATACCCATTCCTAAAGCGTTTCACACTAGTTATCAAACAACTTTTAAGTTAGTTGATTCACAGCAACTAGCAGCTAATATGTCTGGAAAATAATACATGTGAAAGTAACGAAATAATTATAAGCCTTTATTTAAATTACCGCCGAGGATGGGGACGCATACAAACACAGGAAAAAATCTTCATGGTGCTCTCACTGGCCACCATAATATTGCACCCTACTACCTGTATGCTTCACAGGAACACTCATCTCTTTCAGGACATCCTCCCAGGCTAGAAAGAAAGAGAGAAAACACATGTAGTTCAGAACAACAGAGAAACTTCAAATTAAAAATAACCAGAATGATGCAATCACACTAACCAACAGCATTAAAAAATGGTTCTTTTCCCCTCAGAAATCTGACTCCAATTACTACATGAAGTCTGAAGACAAATAGAACAAAAAACTTCTAAAAATACACTACTCCCCCAGTACCTGTGAGGGATGCATTCTGCGAAAACCTCACAGATATTGAATTCGTGTATCCTGGATCCTATATTTAGACTATAATTGTAGTGATAGGTTCCAGACCTCTATAGATCATACTAAAGAAATAATTCTTGTAGATTTTAATGTTTAGGCTCATTTGTAATAGTATTAATGGATTATATCAACTAAAAGAGATTGAAAAGTATTTAATTAGGTCATGTTGTTTCGGCTTGGCTCAGCAGAGGTGAGATGGTGGGGGAGATTCTCATGAAGAAAATAAACAAGAATAATTATAGATCAATGCAATTATTATAACAACATAAAGCATTACAAAAACTTCAGAGAAATTAAAAAAAAAACAAAAACAAAGAAGAAACATGCATATACAGGTTTGTTACTAAGCATAATAATCAGCATTGATTTTGGTCCATTTTTACTTTCTCCATATGTAGTACAGGAGAAAGTATTGTATTTGTGAAAAAAATTGAATTTGAGATTTCAACAAAGTACACGTTTTAAGGTCTTATGAGTATGTTTTCACTATTTTTTCGAATATATCCTTCAGTGCATAATTTAGGTAAATATTTGTTATTATAAAAGTTGTGGACAATACAATTTTAAACAACTCTTCTTGAAACATTTTTTCATAAAATGGATTGCTTAACCGCTTCCCTGACGCCGACGAGTTATCTCGTCCTAATAGGTGGTTCCTTTTCTGACGCGGCCGAGTTAACTCGTCCTATCCGAAAATTTCTTCTTCTTTCCTGTTCAGACCGAGTTGACTCATCACCTCCAAGCAGTTTACATTTTCATCGCTAGGTGGCGCATTTGGATGGGATTTCTGATGTATCTAGCAGATGTTTTCAAGATTATTTTCTATGATTCAGAGACGGCAGCCACAACGTTTTCGTATTTTTTTGCATGCGTAAATCGTAATCTTTTCAAGAAATACTAAGTATTTAGTAAGTATCTTACTAGAAATGTATCTTTATGAAATTTAACTATTATTCAAGAATTATTTAGATAGGTTTCGCTTCTCTATTTTTATTTCTAATCATTTCTCTAATAATATATTTTTCGTCTTTTTTGCTCTTCGTGCGCTATTCCCGCGATCTTTGTGCACACTTCGCACCTTTCATAATTTGTCTTCAGCCAATCTGGAAATCTAGATTTTCAAATAAAATTGCAAATGTCATATAAAGCGTCGGTTTGGATTTTCTCAGTATAATTCGAATATTGTCCTTCTATTACTATATAAACCTTCGGTTATACGATATATTTTGTAAAAATAATCCTATTGATTTCTACTGTAGTAGATGAAGATGAAATTCATGTTATAAGCCTTTATTTATCATTCAATTTTGTATGCCGATCCATGGATGTTACCCGCGCTCTGGGTGAGGGACTCTCCCATGTTCTAAGAAACCGCGTCTCAAGGGTCATTGACCCTGGGGCAAATATGAGTGAGAGAATGGTATCACAAATAAAAGAATAGAAACCCTTTTCCAATATTTATTCTTGTGGATCACTACAACTAACTGCTTAGAACTCAACTCTGGAATGCTGTCTCCGTCCTATCTCCTTCTCACTCGGTTGCATCTGCCTGTGGTCCCTTTGCTTCCGCGGCACAGCAAAGAGAAATTGACATGCTCGCACGGGTTTCCCTTTTCATTTTCAGGGGAAGGAGTATGTCCCGCTAAGTTTGGTGGTGCAGTTCGCAGTAGTCTCGGCAGCCCTAAGGATTTTCCTCCCCTTCTAGCATTTGTGGAGTGAGGACACCGTCGCAGACCACCCTCGGCATAAAATCTTTTCTTTTATGTGAATCTAGGAGTGGTTATGTTTGGTCGACCATTATATATACAGGCAAAGGCACTATTTTCGATAAAGATTTTGAGAGTTTGTCAATGTCTTCCCGAGTAGTGATGTCACTCATGAAACCTCTTTTTGATAAAGGGTATTTATTGCGTCACAACAGACAATTTTTATACCTCCCCAGAATTGGCTGAGGCTCTTGTTTCTCGATCTTGCGATACCTATGGTACTGTACGCATAACGCGAAAAGGGATGCCAGAAAGACTAAAGAATAAAAAAATGAATAAGGGTGAGGTAGCTGCGTATCAGAAGGGAAAAATCATGGTGCTTCGCTGGAAAGACAAAAAAGAGGTGACGCTGTTGTCTACAGTTCACAACAACGAAATGCAGAGGGTAGAAAAAAGGGGTCAAGTTGTGATGAAACCAAAGCTTGTTGTGGATTATAATGAGACAATGGAGGGTGTTGATAGGGTGGATCAGCATTTAGCTGATTATCCCATTCCCAGAAAACGGGGAAAGAAATATTACAAAAAACTATTTCTGCATTTTATGGAGCTGTGTGTGTGGAACTCTTTTGTTTTGTATAAAAAAACAGGGGGGAGAAGTGTACATTTAGACTATAGATTAGATCTAATAGAAAAATTGATTGAGGTGTACCACCCATGTGTTATCTCCCCGAAGGCAGGTAGACCACCTGCAGCACCACACCCCCGCCGCCTCACTGAGAGGCATTTCCCGGATGTGATCCCAGCTACAGAGAAGAAGGGAAACCCGATGAGAAAGTGCGTTGTGTGTTCCAGAAAGAGGGACTCAAAGGGAAAAATAATACGGAAGGAAACACGATATATGTGCCCAGACTGTGATGTGCCTTTGTGTGTAGCCCCTTGTTTTAAAAATTACCATACAACACTAAATTTGTAAATAACTGTATATATTGATTTAGATTATAGAATAAATTAGTGTTACTTCTTAGAATTAGGAATAAGATTACGGAATTCTGTTTTATTTTTTATAATTACGTATATAATAAATTTTTCATTCCTAAGTGATAAAATCTTCCATTTCTGTGTTCGGTCTGAATGCTCAGTTTTTTTAGATATCCCTAAAACAAATTATTTCATTCCGTTATGAGAGGATCTTCGATCTTTTTAGGTAACAAAGAGTATTTATGTAGACTTCATTTGCGATTTTTGGATTGAAAATGTGACAAAATTACTGATGATGTTTTTGCATCGTTCAAAGTATTGGTAGTATTCACTCCTCGTGGAGGAGTGAATACTACTTGGAGGCGTCACACTGCGAGGCAACCCGCAGTGCGACGCCGTAAACGAGACATTAGAGGAAAGAAGACGAGGTATTATTGTTCTGATTGTGAGGTGCTGATATGCATAATTACTAGATTTTGGATAAAAAATACACGCAAATATATTTTTAAAAGAAAAAACTTACAGTTTATGTGAAATATGTATATTTTATTTCTTATATGATTATAATTTAAAAAATTTCATTCCTATTTCAATAATTAACCAAAAAAATTCTTAATATTAAGGAATAGCTTAAAAATCGTCAATAATTAAATTGCGAAATAACGTTTTAAAATAAGCATTAAATCAAAAATGACTATATATTCCTTTTTAACCACTTTAAGGCATTAAGAAAATGAAATAAAATAATGACATTTTTTGAATGGAATTCTCCAAAAAATTCGCCAGGGAAGGGGTTAATAGATATTTCGATTGTCTGAATTTGTTAAGAGCGTCGCCAAGTGATAACTAGGCTATGCTAAGTGATGCACATAGAACACACAATTGAATATTTTAATTGATTTCTGAGAAAAGCAAAACAACACTGGTATTAATAGTACCTAACATCCTTTTTAGAAATTTTTAAAAATAGGTTATATTTTCCCTATGTCTGTCCGTCTTTGCGCAAAACTTGGAAGCAGTGAGAAGAGCAGGGAAGCTGAGGTTTTCAAGAGAGTTTTGACTGGTAACAGACATGAACCCTATTGAGTCCATCTCTGCTTTCATCAAGTTGAAGGGAATGCCAATCACATTTTTTGAGATCAGTCTGAAGTTTAACTTTCATATCATGTGAAATGGCAGTCACTTTTCCAGTAATTGTGCCTTTTGCAAGTTTTTTATTACCGCCATTTTTCATCTTTATTTTAAAATTCAACAAAACGTTGCTCACCACTTGCAATTAACGCTTCCTCAATAAGCTGGCAATCTTCAAGCATGTTTTTTCTTTGATGCAAATAAACGAGCAATTTTAAAAGAAGCTAACATTGCATTTTTAAACTTGGTAACAAGCATGGTATATATAGATTGCTGCTCTGATAATTTAGATGTAAAACCACTATTTTTCTTTTAAACCAGTTGAAAAGTCAAATGATGAGTGAAAAGCCTTGAAATGTATTTCAATATTGTCTCTCTTTGGCAATGCCATGCTATTAGAGAACCAGGAAATGCCTTGGTTGACACCTAGAAATATATCAGCAAACACCAAGGTGCCCAAGTTGAGAACCTCTGCCCTAGAACAATGTTTCTCAACCAGTTAGACAGGAATCCCCTATGTTGAACCCTTTCTGCTCACATGTCGGACCTTGTCCAACATTCTATTTTTGCTGCCGTGCACACGTCAGATTACATGCAACACTGTTCCATCTGCTCTCCTTTATGACTGCTTATTGGCATGGGCTAAAACTCATAGCATGTAATAGTTGGAGCATCTGTGATACTCCTCACCGATACAAAGCATAAAATAAAGGTATTTATTTCAGTTATAATGTAAATATCCTTAGGCTTTCTCGCAGACCCATGATTTGTCGGGATGCATATAACCAAGTGTTCTCCCGACCATTCAAATTCCTATTTTAGCTTACATATCAATTTAAATCTCGGGTAAATGCATGTAATGACCCCATTCCTGCAATTTCTTTCTTTTCTAAAGATACTTAGTTTGTAACCAAAATAAGTATTGGTTTCTCACACTCTCACAAAGGAATATCAGTAACTCCTTCCAATAGCTCGTAACTCATTCATGTTTAAATCTTGTAATCTGATTTACTGCTTATAGACCATGCTTTTGACAAATACATAGTGTAATATATTTATTTCAGTTGTAATGTAAATATCCTTAGGCCTTCTGGCATACCAATAAATCATGTGGGATGCATAACACCAGCTGTTCTCCCGAATTTCTATTTTACCACACATTTTAATTTGAATTTTGGGTAAATGCATGTGATGACCCACTATTACTATGTACTTCATTCTTTTCTAAAGATATTTACTTTGTAACCAAAATAGGTATTGGTATATCACACCATTTCCTCAAAGGAATATCAACTTCTCCTTCCAATAGCTCATACCTCATTTATGCTTTCATCTGTTCCTCTGAAATTTTGTTCGAGGCTACAGTATCTACTCTGTGCAAAATTGCAAATTATTTCTACCCATAAAAATGGCATTGAGCAATAATAATCGTATCCAATGGGAAGAAATTCGAGACAATAACAGAATCTACGGACAGTAAAGAGTATGATACTAGTGAGAATGAAGATTTAGATTATGATCCAAGAGGTGAAAGTGACAGGAAAAATTACAACTGCATGAAAAATCCCAAGAAAATATGAGCAAAAAGAGAACACAGCTTTGAAAAAAATTTAAGTTGCAAAAAATGCATCCCCAGTAGGATATATTAATGAATGTAATACTAAAAAATATGTAAACTCTTAACTGAAAGGGTACTTTTTTATGTTTTTCTTATCATGACAAATTCTTTGGTGGGAAAGAGGATACAATACCACTGCCATGAGGCCACAAAGCTGTTGCTGTCAGAATAATGATACATTGATCCCGAATAATACGAAACAGCATCTAATTCGAAGCTAAGAGCAGTCCCCGGCCAACATAGGATTCTGCGTATTTTTTAGTATGGATTATTTTTAAATACATCTGCAAAAAATTCAAAGTCATGTTCTCGTCCGGTGACTTGCCAACATTTTGTTTAATTCGAAACCTTGACCCATATTGTGTGTTTAAATGGAAAGTTATGCACACACATGACAAAGGTATTGCATTTTTGCTCTCCACTTTTCGCAAGTGAAATATACATTGGCCCCCCAATCAGGTAACATCTTTTTACGTATTTAATAGCCAATGTGAAATAATATCGTAGATGATTCAAATAGAGGAATCATCTTATCCTTGCATCACTAGACCTTTATTCCAGGTTCTCAGGTTACTTCAGGTATACTGCTTTATCATAGATCTCTACCTCTTCTCTCTGTTTTTTGGAAAAAAACTTCAAATGAGAATAAACAAAGATACATAAAGTGTGCAGGGACAGGAGAAATGAGGTTTTGTATCTGCCCACTCAACAAAAAAATATGTTTTTACCTTAGTAATTTCAGCATGATCTTCAATGTTATTCTCACTATCATTCTCTGAATTGACACTTTCTTCCGAATCACTTTGAAGTAAGATTTCTGTCTACTTTTCATCACCAGGTATTGTTAGTGTTTTTCTATTGGTTTACACCATGATATGTTTGACTCTTTTAATCTCTTAGAAATTAAACAAAAGTAACAACGGAAAAATAATGCACAATAGCTGCCTCCATACAGTGTAAATGTTTCCCTCTGAATGGCAAGAGAATATTTATTGTGCGATCCAAGCATATCCCATCTTTGAATGGGCTTGTTTGTGTGTGTGTTGGATGGCAAATCAGCCTTGTGGGCTCTTATCTTCCTCAAACAACTCAATCATTATCATTAAGGGTCTATATGCCACACAATACAAATGGTTTAGATGAGACAACATAAAATAACTAGTTCCATGTCACATCTGGTGAAATAAATAAATAGGGCTTGTTTGTGCATTAATGTCAGATAAGTGTTTCTCTCTCTCATTACATTGTTCTCAAGAAATGCTGACGCTTCTATTCCGGTTCAAACATGCTTCTCTCAAACACAGATGTTATTTTATCATGATTTTTTATAATTGTTGACAAAGTTGAAAAAGGAATTTTGAACTCTTTGCAGATGTCCGTTTTGGTTCTATCACCGTTATTAACTGCTTGTAGGAGCTGCATTTTCACTTTCAGCAGTATTGCTTTTTGCTTACGCACTTTACTAGCCATTTTTATGTGGGTATTTTATCTTTTATAAAAATATAAAATCACAACTGAAAACGATCCTGAAAAAGAAAGAAGATTCATTTCACATTCGCTAACCGTTTCACACAGAAATTCAGAATCAACTGAGTAGAACTGTTCTGCATAGGGGTTTAGAGACAAGAGCAAGGGAGGAGTTGAGCATACTGAAAGCCGGGGAAAGGGAAGGTAACAGTACAGATAACAATCTGCACCTCCAAATCCTTCCTTTCATATGACGATGGTAGTTTCTAGAATTTAGTTTATTGCTGCCAAGGAAATCTCGGTAGCAACCCTCTCAATGGGGGCACATGAGTTTCTCGGAGGTCTACTAATGACCATGACTATTGAAAGAGAGAGGGAAGGAGGAGGTTCAGCTGTGGTTGTGAGATTATTCATACTTCTATGTTAAGAAACGAGTGGGTCGTTTCGTGTTATCCCAAGAATTTGATGGGGATTTATTTTCAGAGGACCGAAAATTTTTTCGTGTTAACCGAAATTTCTTGTTAATGATTTAGCATAAAACGAACAAATATACGTTGAAATGTATAGGCACCAGTAGGGACCGATCCTGCATTTCGTGTTAACCGATATTTCCCGTTATCCGTTTTCGTGTTAAGTGGTTTCCACTGTATAAGGTCCATGGCAAGGGATAATAATTTCTTGTAAACCAGGTATTCTGTCCCCCTTTTCCCTAACCCCTTTCATTTCCTCACTTGTGGGAATGAATGTGATAGCTTAGTAGGTCCCCATTGCAAAGTACAATATTACCAAAAATCTCAGAATGCACATTTTACCCAAACATGGTGCACGTGGAAAGCAACAAAAAATCACCACTTTTGAACCGAAGTAAATGCCACCGAAATGTTTCTTACAATAGAATTATTGGAATCTGAGACTAAACTGTGATGATGCCTTGATATCCGTCAAATCATGGAAAAATTTTTGCGGGTCCCTGGCATTACCATAACTCCATCATCAACAACATTTCTTTCCCTTTTTATTTGTTTCAGTCATTATGTTATGTTTTTATACATCACATACTGCACTTTAAATTATCCAGTCATTTAGCGAAGTCATAATGAATTTCAAAGATTATTTCACAATTTTGGATTTTCCAATTTTGTTTCCTCGCATATAAGCTGCATCCTTGTTTTGGAGATGAAAATTTTGGAAAAAGAGTGCGGCTTATATGCGAGTAAATACATTATAACAATTGCAAGTATACCCTACACAGGATTTGAACATGTGCCCATAGCATTGGGAGGCAGACAACTAACCAATCCTCTATCAAAGATGGCAGTAAAAATGTATATGTAGATGTGGGCATTGGTTAATTTGTTCTCAACACAAGCGAGAAATTATTATCTCAATGACCTATGAAGGGCTAAGCATTACTTTTTGCAGCATAATCATTTTCTGGGAAAGAGATAACAAAAATTGCCTAGCGTCTTACAGTCTGACTGATTCACCTGCGAGTACTTTATACTATAACAGATATTAAAACATCATACATAAATTGGTGACAAAGTGATGTTTGAATAGGCTATAAAAAAGGTAGATTTAATTTAATGCACTCGAATTTTTAAAATATTTAACCTAGAGCTGATGTGCTAAGTCACAGCTACACGATTGCTTTGATGCACACACACAAATTATTGATATTAAGCAAATATTGAGTTGGGTGGGGCATTTTTATGAGATTAAATTAAGGGGTGAAATTTGTATGAATCATCGAAAATAAAGTTCTATGATATGGAAATCATAATATTGATTCTGTTGAAAAATTAACAATTTTATTAACCATTTCAAAGTAATTTCTTAATTTTTCATCAGGTATTTTCGTTCGCTAATCCCATTGTATATGACGGCATATTTCCTCAAATATTTTTGTCTTGCTGGATCTTTTGAGCATATATTTCAAGTTGTTAATTGCAATTTAGTCGTTATTGTGTGGATAAATTCAACATATTGTAAAACACTATCCTGTAGTGGGAAGTTGCCTATTCTACCCCTGCAGCCAATAAACTGGGATGTAGGTTAAAATATCCTTAAACTTAGGGATATTTTAGCACCCATATGAAATGCCTCCTATGAATTTTTTCGAAGCTTTCCTGTTCCTAAAATACAAACAAAAGTTGAAGTGCATAAATAGTGAAGTTGTAGGGAACTTTTCTCAGGTTTCCAGCCAGGTTATTACCGAGTTTTCATCTGACGTTTTGGTGACTAACACCGTCACCATCTGCAGGATCTGAAGATGGCTACGGAGATAGTTGCCGAAACGTTGGATGAGAACTCCATAATAAACCCACTAGAAACCTGAGAAAAGTTCACCATGATTATTTGCCGGGAAAGCTTAAAATTTTTCTTCAGTGAAACTGTAGTATGGAAAAAAATCACGAGAAAATTAATTTACGTAAACAGATGAAGAACAGCATTAAACGTATTTCCAACTAATAAGGCTTTCTCACTAGGGCAAAATACTCAGACCACACACTAAACTCACCAAATGTACCATTAGGTGTTTTATTACTCGTAAACTGCACCAAAACTTCTCTTCTATGAATGCATCCAGTGTGTCTCCGAGAGTGACCACCAAGTTGAAAAAAATTACTAGATGTCAGAACACATCCTCCTAACATGAAAGATAAGGTGCGCATATTTGCGCTTAACCGACAGAGGCTAATTTTTTTGTGGCGCGTATATATGTGCATTATCCACGTGGCGAGTGACTTCATAAAATGTCAAAATCTTTCATCACTGCTGTTGAAGTGATGTTTTCACATGAACTCACTTTCTTCAATAAGTTGATCACCTTCACTTTCATCTAGTGTAATGCCATATTATTTTAAGACATCTCATTTACAAATATAATTTCAAGTAAAGTAAAACCCCATATTTACGTTATCGGAATGTACGTTCTCCCGCTATTTACAACATTTTATATATGGGTCCCATCAATTTTCCCATGATTCCAATGCAAGTAAAACCCTGTATTTACATTATTTCATTTTACGTTTTCCCGCTATTTGTGTCATTTTGTTAGAATTTCCGATTTTTTAAAACAATTTCACATGCAAATCCCAACAGTTTTTAACATTTCTTCAGCTTAGCTTTGCAAAAGAATCAACTCTTTTGGGCAAAGATTTCGAAAATGGCAACAGAGTAGGAACAGTGCCCCTAGAGGCAGAAATATGAACTCTTTCTTTTTGAAACGACACTCGCATAAACAGATGCTACTCAGGAATAGCGTACTTAGAGAAATATTAACTCTTTTGGATGAAAACTTCAAAACCTCTTAAGTAAATTACACTAGCAGATCATAAACAGCGCACACTATACACTATATTGATGTTTTACCAAGTATATTATACGATATTTGCCCCTTCATCTTTGGGGGGTAGGCCACCCACAAAACGCCTACTAACACTGCATGCCTGGCATGAGGTGAGTAGGCGTTTTCCTCGGTAGGCGCAATATGCTCTGCATTTTATTTCCCCGATTTATAACCAAGGTATTTTTTAAATGTGCAGAATAATATAATAAGCACAGGTATTTTTAAAAATTCCTTGCCAGCTGTCATTAGTAAACCTAAATCACGTAAATATTCTATGTAAATAGAAGAGAGTCATTCATTCTCATAGAAAAGGTGATGTAAGAGAAATAAACAACTGAATTACATATATTTTTCATTAAAAACAAATGAATATTGCCTTTTAATTTGTGATATGCTCAAATCACATTTTACCGTAAGTGAATTATTTTGGGTTCCTTTTACGTTACGCAATCCTAAAAGAATATATGTACATACTTTTATTACTCCATACAATAGAAAAGAACACAATCTTGTGATGGGAATGTGTCACTAAATTATTCGTTTGTGCTTTCTGAAAGCTGTAAGTGATACATTTTATCCACAGAAACGGGAGAAACGAAACGACTTGCCTTTAATTAGAGTGGAATGACTATAGCTGAACACAGTGAAGTATGAATGAAGGTGAGAAAAATGTTAGGACCATAATAAAGGACCGTAGCATTTAGGAGCATTATTTTAAAAATTTCCAAAAATTAAAATTTTAGTCTCGAAATGCCAACTGCTCTATATTCAAAATGTGCTAAAAGAACATGTGCTAAACGAGGTATATCTGTACTCTTTATGAACGTAGCTCTTTTAACACTGATTTTATTGTTAGTCTTACTGTAAAAAATGAGTGAGTTTAAAAGTAAAATCAGTTTACCTATTTTTCCTTTTCCCTCAATTTGCACTTTTCCACAATTAGCACTTTTTCCCAGGTCCCTTGAAAAGTGTAAATAAGGAGTTTTACTGTATTTGTATCAAGAAATTGATTATGCTATATGTATTCCTCCCCAAATATGTGCCATTGTTTCTTGAACTAGTTCTAGCATGCCAGATGAAACCAGTCCTTGTGTTGACTTTATGACTGGGGCAGCGGCATAGGCCTGGTTGGAAATTAGTTTATGCACACAACCAAAACACAATGTGGTCTGTCACAAATACTCTAAAGCTACGGGCTTCATGAAATGTTCTAAAGAAATTGCATGTATTGTTGCAATTGAAGTGAAGCTAATTCACCTGGAATTGACATGAGTCACCCTGATCCCTATAGCACCAGTATTCAACCTGAGATATATGTACCCCTGGAGGTATGCAAGGTCTTTCCAAGGGGTCTGTCCTCATGTAACTCAGCCTCAAGGTTTAAGAAATTCAGAAAATTTGACATCTGTCATAAGCACATTCAGACGAAGTGAAACAGTTAACAAAAATGGTCTTCTAGTAGAATGTGGGCCTAATTGAATGAAACCTTAGAGAATTTAAACACCCAAGCCCTGAATTGGAACTCGTCACAAAGCAAGCCAAGGGTGCTGAAAGTAGCTAAATTGAGAATGATGCCAATATAGTAGATCTCATAGACTCAGCACAGGAATATCACAAATGAAAAACTACGGGAGTCAGCAAAGCAGAGAGATTATATAATATGATCAAGCAGGAGGTTTAGAAGAATTTTTCATATCAGTGAGAAAGTGCCTCTGAAATTCTGAGTAAGTTCACACTGAAAGCGCCTTGCTCTGAGTATACGGTACAGATCACCTAATGGTTAAGGGTTACGGAAGCATGTTCACACCAAGTGCATTTTGTTTGGATGGGAAAGGGAGAGCGATAGGTATGTCTGCCACCCTGGACAGTGATTGTAGCAAGGAGCCTTATTTGAGTGCAGTCAATTGTGTTTTCTATTTACCTGTTTATCTATCCAAGTTTTATTTATTTAGACCAGGGGTTCACAAACTATGGCCGACAGAAGGTTTTTATCCGACCCAAAGATGCTTTGATGAAAAAATAATCTTTTTCTTTATTCCTATGACGAATACAGAAATGATGATGCTTCTGCATGCGGTACACAAATATATACATACTTACATACCATCTTACACAGGCGACGGAAGTATTGTGAGCGTGTTTAATCATAACAGCAGTATTTTGGTGGGTTGGTTACAGGTTTTACGATCGTCATCTCTCTTTCAAGTTTACTTTCTCGAATCCTATTGACCGTTCGAGTCACTGCAGGCACTATCTTCAAAGATATCTACACATATTTTGGAAAAGGCCGAAGCTTCGTTTCATATTCTCCTTCCATGATGAGTATCTGAACGGGACTATTGTATCGTGCATGCACAGTATACAGCACAATCAGCGATCTACCAATGTTTGGCGCAGTGACATTTCGCTGTGATTTATTTTAATGTTTTATTCATCTCGGATGCAACAAGCTTTAATAATATTGCAAGTTTATTTACGTTAGTACATTAGTGAATTTACATTAATCAATGGAGTTGAACTTCTTGACTGTCATAATTTCTGACGTAGTATCATTCCTGCAGTAGCAGATATTGGATATACTGTGCTGTATCCACGGAGTAAAGATACTTCATAGGTTTGTGGATGTATAAATGTTATGTTTATATAAAATAATTTACTTCTTTATCCCCATACTTTAATAAAGATGTCAATGAAAAGAAAAAAAGATAGTGAATGTTGGGTCTTCAACGAACAATGGACAATTGATTATTTCTTTGTGCAGTGCAAAGACAAGTGTTTGTGTCTTATTTGTAAAGAATCTGTAGCAATGTTCAAAGAGTACAACTTGAAAAGCCATTATATTACCAAACAGTGAGAAGTGCAACAGATTTCAAGGAGAATTACGTGAGAAATCGCTACAAGAACTCAAAGGTAGCTTGGCAAATCAACAAAACATCTTTAAAAAGTCTACAAATGAAAATATTGCCGCAGTCCGATCCAGTTCCCATATTGCTAAAATCATCGCCGAAGAAGGAAGACCGTTGACTGATGGCGAATTTGTTAAAAAAGTGTTCTAGCAATGGCTGAAGAGGTATGACATGATACACTAAGAACATTTGCTGGTATAAGCTTATCTTCAAGTACAGTAACTAGGCAAGTCGAGGATTTAGGATTAGATATGTTTTCAGCTTAAAGAAAAGGCAAGTAATTTTACTAATTTTTCACTGACAATTGATGAAAGCGAATATGTGAGCCATACTACTCAGTTACTTATTTTCATTCGTGGAATTAATCTGAATTTGAGGTAACCAAAGAATTAGCAGCATTGAAGAGTTTGAAGTGAAAATATATTTTTGAGTGTATCAGAAACAATTGATGAACTAGAATTGAATTGGGAAATGACTACAGATGGCACAAAAATATAGTCGGTCTAATATTGGATTAATTGGACGCATTAACAAATTATTTGAAAGTAAAAGTATCCAGAAACCAATGCAGTTACATTGCATCATTCATCGACAGTCAATATGTGGAAAGGTTCTTGATTTCAAGTCTGTAGTGTCTACTGTTGTTTCTACAGTAAATTACATAAGATAAGCTGGATTGAATCATAGTCAGTTTAAAAGTTTTCTAGAAGATATTGAATCTGAATATGATGATTTGCTGTACCACAGTGAAGTACGGTCGCAGCAAAGTGTTGAAACATTTTTTGAGCTTCGAAATGAAATTGACATATTTAGGAGGGAAAAATTGCAACCCGTACCAGAAATTTCTGAACCCGCTTGGTTGTAGAATCTTGCATTTTTTAACCGATATAACTGAACATCTCAATTGCCTCAATGTAAAACTATGATACAAGGAAATGGATAACTTGTGCATGAACTCTTTTCTGATCTTAAGACATTCCCAACGAAACAAACTTTTCAAGAAACAGATACAACAAAATAATTTCTCACATTTTCAGTGCTGTGATTATTTGTGGAAAAATATGTCGACTGCATCTAATTTTTGTGTTGACAAAATTATTCTGTTACAAAATGAACTAAATAAGCGCTTTAATGATTTTTACAAAGACAAAAAATCCTTTATTTTGTTTCAAAATCCCTTTGATGTTGTTGTTGGTGACGTTGACGCAATTATACAATTAGAGTTAATAGATTTTCATCCAGATAATACACTGAAACCATTATTTAAAAATGAAAACTTAATTAAGTTTTATTCTTTGTTGCCAGAAAGTAATTATAGCAATATTAAGAATTTTGCAAGGTAAATGATCTCCATATTCAGAAGCACTTATATTTGCAAGCAGTCATTCTCTAGAATGAAATATATTAAATCAAAAAATCGCTCAAGATTAACTGTTGACCACTTGAACGATTTTTAAAAAATTGGTGTTTCGAACTTGACACCAAATATTGATAAAGTAATTCAGACATCAACAAAGCAGGTGCATTGTTCACATTAATACTTTTTTAATACTTGGTCATTGGTTAACCTTGATTCTTGAGGTATTTTTTTAATTTAGTTAAAAAATTCTTACATTTATTCGTGCTTAATTATTGTGGCATATGTATATATTTCAGACTTGCTTGGTTCCCATTATTTTCTTAAGAAAAAAAACAATTTATTCAGGTTTAATAACAATTTTTCATGCTAAATTATAGCTATAAGCTGTATATGTAAATAAAGGAAAAAAATATTTTTGTTTTCCATTGCCTATTATCCATGTTTAATTAATGTTGTGCATATTTAGATGACTTCTTCGCTTTCTATTATTTTCTTTAAAAAAAATTCTTCCACTTATTCATGTTTAACTATATAGATTATATATAACTATAGGAAAAATGTCTATTTTTAGATCTGGCCCACCTAGCACTTTCAGTATCCTTGTGTGGCCCTTCTCTCAAAGTTTGGGGACCCCTGATTTAGACAATACAACCACCCAAAACAATACGAAGCACAAGAATGAAAAAAACCTGTGAGCACAGTCCGCAAGCTATGGAAAGTAGGGGGACGGTTCCACTTGTTCTCGGTTCCGGTTATATTAATCTGATTCTGGTTCTCGGTTCTGGTTATTATGCATTCTTTGCATGAAGTGAACACATATAGGAGCGGTCATTTCCGTCCGTCCGTATGTTTAATCTCCCGAACAGCTAGAATTACTTAGATGAAATTCGGTATTTGGGAGTTTTACTAAAATCTGTCAAACGATTCCAATTTTGGTTAAAATTGGACAATATTAAAACGCCACTGCCTTCATTTTAATTGTGTAAAAGATATGAAACAAATGATAGGCCATATAAATTGGCATCAAATTGTTCAAACAATGTTTCATAGTTTTTACAAAAATAATACTGAAAGGACAAAATAGAAAGAAAAAAAGGGGTTTCATGGACCCAGATACTAAATGGTTGACAGCATCCCAAGGAATATTTCTTCTATTTTCAGTCAAGTATTTATAGCAGAAGCTTTTGTTGATTTTCATCATGAAATAGGGAAAGATATACTGAGAAGGATTTTTGAATAAAGTATAGAAATATAATTTTCTTCCTTCCTGTGAAAATCAATTTAAAAATCTACTTCTTGCATAAAATGAGAAGGCAATATATTTCCTGATTATTGCAGAAAATTCCCCTTTTCCCAAATGTCCCATTTTAATGGGTACCGTAAATATCCACGTATAATGCGTATCCTCATATAACATGCAGGGCCTCATAATCTACGATTTTTCTATATACCCGCGTATAGAACGAACAGATTTTTTTAGCGTTACCATTCCAAAATAAAGTAGATGGTGTAACGCGGTCTAAAGCAATGATCGAATTATTAGTATTATGTATTGGTAACATAACAAAAGTGCGAAATGAAATTTTCGAATAACATTACAAAAGATCATCAGCTAACTTAATCATTACATAGTCTGTTTGCTTACAAGGTGATATTAGGATATACACAATAATCCAATTATATTAATTTCATAGTATAGTATATGATATTGTTTGAGCTAATAAATTGAAGGAATGACGATAATCCTATGTCGAAGTTTTTTACATACATTTTAGTCATGCTTAAGGTAGACCGGTTCACCCAACCTTCAGTTTTAACCTTATTAGAACACTCGGGAGCACATAAAAATGATAGCAATTAACCATAATTAACTACAGACTAAGAATCAAGAATAAACCACGTATGAACGCTGAGATAAAAGTAGAGAACGATAACTTGATTTAGTTCTACAAGAAGCATCAACTCCCAGCGTACTACAAGGCATCAGCTGCCATTGTTTCTAATTTTAAGTAGTACCAGTACCTCACCACCAGGCCAGGCGCCGGTGTATGGTGATGTCATGCGTAAGATGACGATTCCGATAACAACATCGAAGAAGAATGGTCCAGTGACGAAGAATTTCTTGGCTTTTAATATGAATAAATACTGAATTCATTCTTTTCATATCTAATTAATGTATGTTTATAGAATTAGTTAATAAATTTGAACTATTATCTAGCTTACTTTTCGTAAAAATCACCAATAAAATTATGAGGATACCCGGGCAGTAATTACTGTGCCGAAATTGTGGAAATATGGGGTCAAATGAAAATAGGAAGATTATGTACCCTCGCATAACACGCATCCTAATTTTTAACTCAAATATTTCGAAAAAAAGTGCGCATTATACGGTAGCTCTTTACTAATTTTCAAGATAAAACGAAAGGTATTGTTCCATTCTTGATTTTCAGTAGAAAATGAAAAAGCAAAAAAAATATACATAAATTTAATAAAATAAAAATATATAATACTGAACTGAAAACATTAATTCTTTATAATAATACAAAAAAATTATCACTCAACTAATCTGGACTCAGTGCAAAAGGTGGAATTGATGCTTTGAACAAATTTGTTTAACCCTTCAGTGACAGGAAGCATTTAAATCCAACGGCATCGTACGGCTGGCTGGTAATTAAACAGAATATCAGATTTTGTAAGCACCATCTTTAAAAAATATAAATTTTCATCTATATATGTTAGATGAATGAAATCTTGAAACCAACGGCTGTATAGTGTTCTGCATTTAGTATTAAATTTACAATATGATATCTTAATATTCTTTTACGTTAATAACCTCTGAAGATGAAAGACCATGCCAATTGAAATGTGTTACAGATTCCTGAATGCAATTTTTTCGGAAATAGTCGTCGATATATCGATATATTCGATGTATTGTGATATCACACGCTGAAGTTCAGTGTATAGTCTTAGCTTGCGCTTCTCTGGTCTACTCAATGGTCTACTGCGTTTGCTTCCTTGGCTTCTTGTAAACACCGACTCCTAGGAGCCTATGCCTGGTTATTAACTCTCGCTCTCAGAGAGAGAGAGAATGTTATCGCATTTGGATGCCTAACAAAGAGAAGTATTGTATTCCTATCGTCCATTCCGTGACCACTTAGCTTAGCTCACAAAATCTTCACTGAAATTACTTCCTCGAGGTCTCACCGAGCCGGCACCAATATACAATGATTTATTGCCTCTCGAGTTCGTTTAGTCTTGAGAATATGAAGTGTTCCTTTGAATGAGAGCACGTACACACGGAGGGTCCCTACCATCACCGAGAAAGAGACGCTCTAGAACGATCCGTTTTCATTTCGTCTCTTGCCTCTTTACGATACTAGCCTACTCCAGTGCAGCTGTGTTCCAAAAATATATGCACATTTATTTAGTTATTTGCATAATCTGTCCATTTAGTTTTTAGAAAGTACAGTTAAAATTTAATATACTATATATTTTAAAGTAGACAAAAAATTGGATGTTAAAATCGTAACTTTCGAAAAAAATTTTATAATGTTAATAAGAGCCAGATGAACAAAAGAAATGGTTTAAATTCCTAACATTATAAGAAATTATCCGTGTGATTATAAAAGAAAATATTACGAACTGATAAAGTAAAGAATTAAAAAGAGACGCGAGAAAGTTTTTTTGCCGTTTTCCAATCATGTACACTAAAAAAAAAATTATACAAGTCAATTTAAGAGGTCACAAAACGTATTCTATTTATAAAATTCAAATAAAAAATCATTCCTCAGTGTTAAACAAAAATATCATTCTATAAAAAATGTTTATAATCGAAATACGGCAAATTAAAAGAGTCGCGGCAAGGTCAGTACGTGGTACTGATCCCGGCGGCAAGGACAGAAACCGAGGTCCGTACCATGTACTGATCCCGGCACTGAAGGGTTAATCATTCATTGCTGACAAACAAACTTGTAATTATTGTTCTACGGGTAATAGTCTCATTCTTTTTATTTTCTCCATACGTAGTGTAGGGAAAAGTATTGTTTTCATTAGGGATGGGACGGTTCCACTTTTTCCCGGTACCAGTTACATTAATCTGAATCCGGTTCTCGGTTCTGGTTATTATGCATTCTTAGCATGAAGTCATGATGAACGCATATAAGAGAGATCGTTTCCATCCATCTATATGTTTAATCTCCTGAACCGCTAGACTGACTTAGATGAAATTTGGTATTTGCGAGTTTTACTAAAATTTGTTGACCGATTCCAGTTTTGGGTAAAATCGGACAATAATTAAGACCACTTTACATGAAGACGTATTTTACAACGTACTTCGCAGGTCTCGTTAAATACTCATCTGAGAGAAAAATATTGAGAACAAAAGTTAGATAAAATAACTAAATCCACATTTTTTGTCAAATAATTTTTCCCATAAAACAAGGTTTATGATAAATATAAAGAAAAAGAAATTAACGTATTTACATAATTATTTGATTTTCGATGTTCTTTTGTTCATTCCAAAAATGTTAAAAAATTTACAACTCTGTAACCGTTGGACATATTTTAATGAAATTTGGTATTGGGGAGTTTTACTAAAATTTGTCGATCGATTCCAATTTTGGTTAAAATCAAAGTACAATCGGATGATAATTACAACCACTTTACATGAAGAACTACATGTAGCTTACGATGTACGTTTCAGTTTGGGAACCGCAGGACGTATTTGATAAAATTTGGTATTGGGGAATTAAACTAAAATTTGTCAATCTCAAAGAACGCATTTGGAAATTCTGTGCACTCCGACATGGAGTACACCTTTCCATACTTGTATTAATCTGATCTCGGTCTTTAGGCACATTCTGCAATGACTTTTATAATTAGCCTGATATAGCATCATACTAGTAGTATGAAGACTTTGAAATTACAGCTGAACAGGAAAAATTGCCATCTCTTATAACCAGTCAAGGCTCAAAGTGAAACAAGAAGTACTCTCCTGATTGTTATGAGTTGAATAAAAGAATTCCTTTTGTAAATGTACCTTTCAACATATGATGTTAAAATGATTCTTGGATTTTTTTCATGGCCTGCATTTCAATCTTTAATAGAATGTACCACTGCACTTTGTTTTATCAAGGCTATATGTGGTAACGAGTCGATTATGTTTCAAAACTTAGTTTATAACTAAATAAGCATTCCAATAATTAGCACTGTTGATATTACATTGCATTTCCAATGTTGCGCAAGATGGCTTCTGAAACCAGTAAACAGTTGAAAAACCAGAGCATTAATTTGAGTACGCATCACAGTTTGCAATCAGGCAGCAATGAATAACGATATGGCTGGTATTTTAAAGTATAACTGAATTCTTAATATGCAATAGTAGATGAGTACATAATTTAAATATCACATCAATACTCACATAATCCAATAAATGAGACTATTTTCTCATAGTTGAATCTCTTGGTATCAAGCTCCCCTGGGCTGCGAAATACTGGCATTGACTCCTTCCCTGATGATAAACGCTGGGAACCAGGAGAAGTCTCAGGAGGGGCAGGGAGCACCTCAGATTCTTCCTCACCAATAGACGGACTACCATTTGGCTTCTTTTCTACCTCAGGTGAGCAGGGAGTTCCACATGTCATATTATCTCCACCACTCAAAGCAAGTAGTTCCTCATTCACTTCAAAGCCAAATGTGAAGCCACCTATGTCAGCCGAATTGAACCCACTGGTGCTGGCACCACCAACTTCACTCAATATGCCAACTGCTGCTCCTTCCTTTGACCCACCATCCTGTCTGTAATGATGATCCAATATCACGACTGGCGGAAGAGATCGGAATCCTGGCTTCTTGCCACTGCCCTTAATTCGAGTAGCAGTGACAGTGGGCTCTTTGGTCTTCACAGCCACCACGGCTACCGGTTTTTCGACAACAGAGGACATAGAAGTCTTTTCTCCAGAAGGAGCTATTGGAACCACATTTGTATTAACTAGAGTTTCTACCTCTGATACTTTACTTTCACTAGCAGTAGTAGCAGAGGGACTAGGCACAGCACTTTTGGAACTTCGCTTTTCTTCCACAGAGCTAACCTTATTTGATGGAGTTTGATGCTGACTTAACTTACCATTTCGTCTTTCAATTTTCTCATGAAGACTTTCCTGCAAGGATGGATAATAGTCTTCTAGTATATTAGGTGTGCTAGGGCCAAGGCTTTGCGCTGAGGTTTCTACCTCTACTTTGGACTGAGGAGAGGGTACAACAGTGTAAGAATAATTATTGGAGATAGTCTTACCATCTAATGCAGTACAAGTCATGGCATCTTTTTTTCGTGGTTCATTATTTGCCTGAAGAGAGACAATGGTAGAATTATGAATGGAAAGCACAGAAGTGTCTGTTTCTGGTGTACTATCAAGATCCTCTGAAGTTGAGACTTGGGATTCAGACTTAGGGACAGAACCAACACTGGACAAGACTGGAACATCTCCAGTAAGAACTGAAGGACTGGTGACCTTAGAGCCACTGATTGGTGGAGCACCAATGTTGAGCTTGGCACTGCCAATATATGGCATGGATGTATTAACCGATGGGTTTGTGCAGGACACGGGAGGAAAATTAGTCTGCCCAGGAGATTCTGCAGTTATAGGCGAGGCTTTTAATTTTTGTGTACAATAGGTAGAGGGAACTGGGTTTCCAGGAGTCGAGTTTCCTTGATTCCCAATCATAACAGGCATAGTCCCACTGAAGGCCATGCGTGCAATATCGGCATAAGAGGCCTGGGGTGTAGAACCACTGGAAGTTGAACTGGGATCAACAGGAGGACGTGCAACAGACGACGACACTGGCAATGAATGAACACTGTCCGAATCATCACTACTTTCTCCAGAATGCTCGGAAGGCGGGACGCTTGAAGTTGACTTGAGATGATCACCAGATCGTTGGCTGCGGTGACGACGATGATGACGCCTGTAGCTTCCCAAAAACCTTCCGTCACCTGTGGCTCCGCCATCCCAAACGTTTTCCTCTCCCTCTACTTCTAGGTGACTTCCTCCATCAGAGCAATCACCAGCTCGTTTAAAATCTTCTGGACGATCACCATTGCCACCACTACCTACACTGTAAGAGTAACCATCCCGAGAATTGCGCATAGAACGTCCTTCCATAGGTACACCATCTCCAGCACCAGCACGACGCTTCTTTCGCCGTTGTTTCTTAGTCACAACATGAAACTCAGTCTCTTCCAACACCTGTGGGCTGGCATCCGTTACAGCATAAAAGTCCTCCTTGAAAGATGTGGCAGGTAAGAGCATTTTAGCGGCACTTGTGACACCAGACTTATTTCC
Organism: Tanypteryx hageni; assembly: GCA_028673005.1. Lineage (NCBI taxonomy): Eukaryota > Metazoa > Arthropoda > Insecta > Odonata > Petaluridae > Tanypteryx > Tanypteryx hageni. The sequence continues at coordinate 7,934,343 of CM054117.1, forward strand.
TAACTCTGAATTGCCATTTTGATCACCTTTACTAAGTTTATCATTGCAATTACTAAAGACCTCATCCTTGTCACTATTTTCTATTAGATCTTGCTTATAACTACCCCCAAAAGTGTTTTGTACAGTTTCCTTTGCTTGTTTAGGGGTGTTATCTGTGATAGGAGAATTAGCTGCCACGTATTTGTTTTTCGAACCTTCTTGCTCTTTCTTTGGACCAGATACTGTAAGATCTTCACTTTTAGTTTTAGATATCTCCTCAAGGCTGTTAGATTTTTTCATTTTACTACTACGTTGAATTTGCTGCTGCTGCCTGCTTCCTCCACCTGCACGCCCAACTTTAGACCCGGAGGAACCCTTTTCACCACCTGCAGTTGCTGAACCACAAGAAGCACTAACATCATCCTTATCTTCACTTGCACCATTCCTTTCGCGTGCTGCTCTTACCCTCCCAGAACCAACATCATTGCTCACACTGCTTCTATCACTTTCTCTGCGAAAATTACTACGCCTGACACGCTCAACAGCACCATTGTTTGTATTTTTTGACTTTTTCTCTTCATCCGTACCAATGAACTTGAGGAGACAGTCTAAATCTTGATCACCACGGAAGCCCTCAATGTTTTGAGACAAGAAGACATTGCGGTCATTGTTGGTCTGTGAATAAGAATAAACAATTTCAGATGGCAAAAATAACCAGAATTCACGATAAAGATAACTTTTACAGCCTAATTTAATATATTCAGCAAAGAATATAGACTTTACAAAGAAATTACAGTAAGATTCATCACAATGCTTTTCATATGGAGAATATTAAGATTTAGGCAAATGATACAAGAAAAAATAATGGATATTTCAAAATATAAGCATGAAGTTCTGAAAACTAAAAATTTCTTAAGTCATAATGTATACTAAGTCACTGTAAGACATCAAGATGTTTGTAACATAAAATGTTTATGAATAAAATAACTAAATACTTCAATAAACAAATTATTATAATACTAGCGTAACTGCCCATCCAATATAATGGGTCTGCATGAATTAAGTATTAAGCAAAAATAAAATTGAAATAAAATATTAATGAAACTAACTTTAATATGGACTAAAAAGTAATCAATGGATATAAATAAAATTCACAAAATTGAGGGTTCCAGAGAGTAAAAATAGTTTTGGGCTAATAGAAATTTTATGACAAAGAAATACATTATGCTTTAGAATTCATATATTCCAAAAGTTATTTTTAATTTATGGAAGATTTAATTTTGTCTTTAACTCCCACTCTCTCTTTATTCCTACTCTCTCTTGAATCAAATCATCATAAAATTATTCCAAAGATATTTGATTTCATTATGAAAAATCTGTACAATTTGCTATGATCTGGTTTAGCTTTCATGCACAATCAAATCAGTGTTTTTGAAAATTCTTTGTTATATGGTTTAAAAATTATCATCAGTGAGGCTAAATTCTTATCCAAATATTTGCTGAAAATAAGAGTAAAATCGAAATAATAAAATATAATGCATGAAGAATCTACAGAAATTTACTCGCAATATTTGAGAAAATTATAAATTATTTAAAACGTATAGAATTTCACTTAATAATTCAATTGTTTTACTCTTAGGCATAAAAACAGGATAAAATGTTAATGAACAGTCAATTTGCTATCAAAGGAAAAATGTATAGTAACTTACTGTGAACTAAATACTTACATGAACTGCAATGAGTTTTAACTATATTTTAAGAGCGAAATTTTCTTTTAACTATAGTAATTTAGAATTTTTTAAAGAAAATTGGCTTTATTGAAAGAAATTTAAATAAAAGTCATAGAATGTTATTTTTTCAATCTTATTAGAAATTCGGTTAGAAATATTTTGTATCATCATTTAAAGAAATCCATTGAAAATAACGTTATATTTAGTTTTATGAAATCTCACCATTTGGAAATGGTGCATGATTCGATCATATAAAATGTTTTATAATGAATTATAATTTATTACTGTGATTTCTGTGCTGCAGCTCCTTTTAAGAATTCAACTCTCTGGACTATACTATACTACTACTATAATGTGAATTATGTAATTTTTAATTTGAAGGAAGTGCAATATATTCCTCCCCCTTCAAAATAATGGCACAAACGAATAGTTATTTCTTAAATTACCATGTCAATCCTAAGTAAACTAATTCTGATTAGCTCATAATATAAATTTCTGTCTAATTTCAGTTTTCTATCTACATCCTTGATCGAGTTATTCACATTTTAACAACTTTATACTCAGAGCAACTGCCTGAAAAATTAGCCTTTTATTATTTTCGAGATTCTTTTAAAATTTCCCAAACTGTCCTCAAGTCCTCCAACCTTCTACCTAACTCCCATAACCTATGATGCAAATCTCCACTCGAGACATTTTTTACACATTCAGTTTGTTTATTAAAACATCCAGCACATTCCTCAGATTTTCATACCATTTCCATTTCATTAACATTGAATTTAGCTAATTATTGAAGAGTATTTCAGCTCTTGTGGTATTCCTTCTCATAAATAACGCAACAGATGTTTGCAGAATACCATTTCCCTCTCCTTCCATCTTTCTCTCCTCGTATTAAAAGCCTTCAATACCCGCTTAAACTTATAAGAGTTGAGATAACAATAGGATTTAGAGGTTTAACAATGTAGTTGGTAGGCATGGCAACATCCCATTAAAATGGTAAGATTTCCCCCAAATATGTGAATTAAACGTTAAACATGAGTACCCTAAATTCCCAAGTATAACATGCAGGCCAACCTTCGACTGTTTTTCGCATATCTCCAAAATTTCTAGTATAACGCGCACTTGTGTATTATGCGCAGGACACCCGCAGAACATGGGATCGTTGAGATTAGCGTTTTTTAAAGAATGCTACACTTTTAGCGCCCTTCCCCAACTCTCCTGTGCGAAGGAGAACATTTGGGAAAAACCCCTGGATACCGATTTTTCCCACTCTAATTTCCGAAACAATGCCCACTCGAGGGTCAAAGAAAACTGGTTGGGGAGTGAGGTGTAAGGAAGTGGTGAGGATGTCATGAGATGTGTTGGGATGGTTGGGGTGGGTGGAGGTGCACAAAACAAAAGAAGGACCAGACCTCAAGGGTGGTACGGCAGGGGGCAAGAGAAAGCTAGCGTAAACAGCCAGAGAATCTGAGTGTGGGAACGAATGTAGAGGAGACACATGCCTGTTGATGACTCACAGACAGAGAGACGACCTGTAATCTGCATCGCCCATTCATTTGTGGTTTTCAGTCTGGCTGTAACGTTGTGATCAACGAGGTAGGGCACTGTAAGTATTGAGTTTCGTTCCTCTTTGACAGAAACCAGGTGAGGTATTTTCAAGGATTTTTTGTTTTCCTTAAAAACATTGACATTATTTTTACTGAAACTTGTTGACTGTCATTTATGGAGTGTTACCTATTTAATTTTTGTTTATCCTGACTAAGAAACGGTACAGTTTCTGTGCGGTATTTCTTGATTTGGTAATGCACAGTTATTGAACCAAATGAAAAAATATTAATAATGTTTTTATTTTTTAAATTGTAGACCCACCGTTGGACCATAACCCTATTTAAAAATGCCAAAAAGAAGGAAATCTTACATGGCGCAGAAAAAGTTAGAAATTGTGGAATATGACGAGATTAACGGTAAACAATCGGCAGCCTGTTTCTTCGAAGTGGGCGAATCCAGCATTCGCAAGTGGTAGTCCCAAAAGAATTTGTTGAGTGTTCTACCTGTGGCAAAAAGGGCACAAAGGAAACGAAAGTTTTGGCCAGATCTGGAGCAAGAATTGAAGGACTGGGTCTGTGCGCAAAGGGGTGAAGGAAGAGTTTCAACTGTACCACTTAAATGCAAAGTAATACAAATGGCTCGCAAGAAAAATATTGATAATTTTAAAGGCAGTAATTAATAACTTCGAATCTGCCTTAATTTGTCTTAGGTTGAATAATAATTAGGTAACTGAAATTCGATGTTGTATCTTTAATGATTGAAATGCATGGTAATTTATGCCAGAAAATGTTTTTATCAACGAAACAAAAAGAAAGAAGTTTCGATAGATTTCAGCCATTTAGTGATTTCACGAAGTTAGTATTTGAATGCTTTAAGGCATTTTATTTTATCAAGTGGTACTTCTTATGCATAATGCGCACTAGTACATCTTATGTATAATGCGCACTAAATAATTCCGAAAATTTGACAAAAAAACCTTGTATAACGTGCACGTTATACTTGGGATTTAGGGTAATTTTGAACTGCATGCAGGAAAACATGAATAAAATAAAAATCCTTATAATATTTTCTTTAAAATGGAAGATTTGAATATCATAGGTTAGTTCTTTCTAATTTTACTCTAAATAGAAGAAAATCCTGCAAATCAAAAAGTTGATTATCTTATGGGGAATGCTTATCATCGTCTGGAGTTGAGCCCTGGATGTTTTTCATAAATTTTCCTTTATCACAGCATTTTTATATCCGAGTCAATTATCTCTGCCAAATTTCAAGTTTATATCTGCATATTTGATCAAGTTATTCACATTTTAAGAGCGTGACATGGACCAACCAACCAACGAATGGACCAACATAGCTTTTTATTATAAAGGGGAATTGTTTCATAACTTGTAACTTAAAAGTTATTCATATTATTATAGTTATTAACCAGTCATCATCTTAGAAACAAAAAGAGGTTTCTTTGCATGTCATGCAGGTATGCATGATATTACTTGGGTCAATTGTTTTCAATGAATACAAAATTTACATTATTCCAGACTTGAAACAGGTAGTTAATCGCATAATGAAGATTCTCATATTCCCTGTAATGCAGTCCTCTTGTAATATTCTCAAAATTCTTATATATAAAGCAGAGGTCATCCAACTTTTTACCAGAAGGGCCAAATAAAGCTTTATAAATTACTGTGTGGATCACATATGAGCTTTGATAGGACTGATACTTGCAGATCACCTTAGATGTGCTGTAACTCTTTCATGACTTGAATTCTCTAAACCACCTGGGACTTAGGCTACCCAGTTTAGCCAGTGGCTGAGATCACCCTCACAGGACTGCACCTGCCAAAATCATTTGACTACCTGAACTTCATTAATATTTAATGTACTGAAGAAACAATGGGTAGAAGAAAGATACAACTTTGATGAAGAATATCTACAATAATGTGCCATCATGCACCAAGCTGCATGAAGAAACAAGAGCCTTTAAGATAGTCAAACTGGATTAAAAATGAATCTTAATAAAACAAATGTCATGTTCAACTCCATCACAAAGCCTAAGATATTTATCAATGGAACAGAAATAGAAGAAGTAATCAGCTACATTTTCTTAAGTCAGCTCATCATTACCAATGGATCACTTTTTCGTGAAACAAACCCAAAAGTGAAGATGGCATGTAGTACTTTTGGACAGAATCCAAATATCTTCAAATGAAATATCTCAGTATTTCTAAAAAGACTCTGTGACCAATGAATTCTGCCTGTTCTGACCTATGGATGTGAAACATGGACCATAAATGCTAGAATAGCCTAGCTCCTGCAAAAAGGGCAGAGGAGCATGGGAAGAGACTGCAAAAGGAACAATTGGGTAAGAAAGAAGTCTGTCATGTAAAGAGAGTCAAGGTATTAAAGTGGCAGTAGGCGGGTCACATTGCAAGAAGAAATGATCAGTATTGGATGTCTAGTATCATCAAATGGATCCTAAAAAACATCAAGAGACCAAAGACAAGACCCAAAGACATATGGGAGGAAGGAAGGCAGGTGATATTGAAAACTGGAAGTCTTGGGAAGTCCTCCATGAATGAATTGAAAAAGATGATATACAGTATTCACTCGTGTACCACGCGCATCCCTATTTTTGGACCAGTTCAGAAGGAAAAAATAAATTCGCATCACAATAAGTTGCCATCTGGAATTTAAAAAAAATTCAGCCTCTTCACTAATTCCCCTTCTCTGAAACAAGGTCCGTGCATATACTTCTTAGAATTCTTCATCTTCTGCAAGTATAAATGTAGATGCATGTGTGTTGCGGTGAATTTACCATCGTAATTTATACTAGGATGTCTCTTGCAGCTTCGCTTGCAAAGAAATCAATAAAAATTAGTTATACAGGGTGTGAGAGAAATGGCACACACTAACAATGGGGGAGTAGAAAACCTCAAAACTAAGCAAAATGTATAAGGAACAAATTCTCCAGAATGCATAGGTAGAGAGATATGGTAGGACATTGCCAGTTTCTTTCATTTGCTGGTCCAGCTGGCAAAACATTTTTGTCTGGATGGTGAGGTGCTGAATACCTTTCTACATAAGCCCTGGCTACAGCATAGGCCCAGTCAGAGGCATAGCTATGAAATATTGCACCTATGACAAAATTTCAAGGAAACGCCTGGCTTATGTAGAATATGATTTATGTTTCATTTTCATAAAGAGTTAGAGCATATCTTATCAATTACTTTAACATTTGAGTATGAAATTAATACTTATTTATGGGAAAATAAACTTTTGGCATTCTTTTGCGGGAACGTTTGGTGCCTTTTCCAAGCGGCGCCTCTGGCAAATGCTACCTTCGCCATACGCTAGTTACAGCACTGGGCCCAGTTACCAAATGCACCAAAGATCAAGTACATTTAATAGTATTCGTGTAATGTGTGGTCCATATCATTTCCCCTTCTGTACTGACAGCATACTGCCACGAAACGACTGCACAGTATGACAATAGGCCTGCATACTGTGTGCTGAGTGTTGATCACTGTCATCTGTGGTATTGCAGTGAGCTAACTTTGTCTTTCCTGTGCCACACCTGACGTCTTGTGATCCTTGGTCCTCTCACAGCATGACTACATGCTTGCCACAATTGACAGTTCCTTCTTACCATGATATCTCAGTACCTATTCATTCTAGAGAATTTGTTCCTTATACATTTTGCTTAACTTTGACGTTTTCTACCTGTCCCCCTTGTTACTGTGTGCCATTTTCCCTACACCCTGTATACAGTAGAACCTCGATTATCTGCCCCTCTTTTATCCGTTACTTTCTGTTCTGTTCTCGGAATCAACACCGCAAGTTTTCACACACAAAATTTTTGTAATTAACATCCCCTACTGTTTCCGTTTGTCACTTAAAATTTTCTGATAGTTTTGAAAGATCAACCTGTGTGGTAAATTTATATGCCCTACATAAAATGGCGGAAAAATGGCAACGCGTTTCTTTTTGGACTTCATAAAAAAGTTTGAAATCCTTTGATTTTTAAGGCGAAAGTGCTTCGTTCAACAACGGAGTAAAGAATGCAGCAATTACACTTGAATGTTTAGTACCATTAAAAAATTAAAATTTTTATATAAATATCTTTAGAAATGAATGCATAATTGCTTTTCATATTTCCTTACATCTGGTGGCCATCTTGAATTTCTCTGGACCTTTATGGTCAGCCGGCATACAGTATATACAGTCTTGAAAGGTTTCAAGGGGTATGCAAAAGTGTTTGAGTTTATAATTTTTCATCTTACTCCATCTATCATGCATGAGTTTAAAATCATATGTAAAGTTTTATAACAAAGAACATTATAAAACAAAGCAACAAAAACCATACATAAGTGATGTAATTTAACAAGTGTTATACATTTTATTATCGCCATACAATGGTTAGTCATATTCAGGTAAATAAGGCATATCTCCCTTATTTTCTCTTAATATTTAAAATCCATTCAAATGCATTCTAAAATGATTTGATCATTCACTAATATAGAATATAGCTCCAATATATGGATTTACAGGTATTAACTTCATCAGCATTGTGCTGCATAACCTCAACTTTCTAGGAGATTCGCTCATGCTCATTAGGTTACTCGAGGCTTGGTCCTTTACTATGGGCATTTGCTTTCATTTTCATCAAGAGGTTTTAATTTCACATATTTGAATTTCAATTGAAGACTAAATTTGAGGATAAAGAGTCCATCCTTTCATGTCACCTTAGTTGTAATAATGGTACTAACTAGTTCATTACCCTTCTGCTAGTTACATAATCATCTCGTTTTGTTTGCACACATTTCTTTAAATGAATGATTCCAGTTTGAAGTACAATGAAACTTTAAGGCAATGCGTTAACATGGCATCTTAGAGACCAAACAAGAAATTATATATTGAGCAGACACTTGCATTAGATTCACTAAAAATGAAAATTAGATAATGACAATCCACTGATGTTATTCAACAAATTACATAAGCTAAACATACAGATGGACATACCTTTGGTCTCCTGGTTTTCCCTTTGCTTTTCTCATGGACCTCCTTGTTTATGCCTTGTGACATGGTAACAGAGTTTCCATTTTCATCCAGTGATTTGCTCTAAAAAATTAGGAAATGCAAAATTTCATTACCACAAAAAATATACAATTAAGCATTTGTGAACATTTCATCCAAATACTCAAAATATTTATTTTTAAAAACCAAGTTTCTTCAAAAATAATGAGTGGATTATATTTAACTAGGGACTATGCTCCTGGTATGCTAATGTAGCCCCAATCCTACTGGCCATCATAGCTTGTTTTTATTTCATTTGGTGTTAAAATTAAATTTGTTTACAAATTTTGTTCATGGAAACAGGAACTGTAAGACTTTTCCTTTCCTGCCCAGCAGATGTATTTGTTCTTGAGAGAGATTACAGATTGTAAGGCTATTACATATTTCTTAGGTGCAAATGTAATGTCGCAATGAAAGTATTGACAACATTAACACCAGATGAGGTCTGTAAGCAAAATACTTGAGTAACAGGTCTTCTAATAGATATTTTTAGGATTGTGAACAAAATCTCATGACCAAAGAAAAGATAGATAAAAAAAGCAAAGGGGGTTATAAAATACATTTTGAAATCCTAAGGCTAGCTGGGAAAACGTATTGCAGTTCACAGCAATGCTGTACAGCCAATAAAGATATAATTCGATAGATTTTCTTAGGCAACTAAATGGAAGAATGCCTGCAAAATATTCAAAAGGTGGTGCTTCAAAGATTTGCACAAATTTTTAAAGAAAACTGTGAATTCATGTAGAAAAGTTAGGGTTTCACAGGAAGTTTTAAGATCATCAATTTAGAAATATTTTCTGGTAATTGCATCTGTGGCAGATTTAGTTCCGAATATTTGAATGTGACATAATAATACTAACATTCTGTAAACAAATGTATACACCACCATATATTTTTAAATTTGCAAATGTTTATTTTTATTAACAATAATCAAATTTTATGTAGCGGAAACCGGGGTCCACCACAGCCTATGGGTAGGTGGTCATTCGGATATTTATATTACATAATTTTGTAATAGCTGTATTTTATTTATGAATGTATTTTGCACAACTGGTTGTTTGATTTTTGGATAGTGAAAAAAGCTTACATAATGTGCCAAGTGTTTGATTTCATTTAATAATGCAATAGTAAATATAAAAAACTGGTAATACAAGCAAAAATTGAGCATTTTATAAAATGGAATTAAATAATGAAAAAAAAAACGTTCTTTAAATTATTCTAATCCACAATTCTATTATTATATCTTTTCAATCTGTCACCTCATACTGAAGAAGGCTTATCTAAAAAAAATCAGTGTTACGTAACAGAATAATTTTCCAAAACCAAGACTTATGCATGGTCGGTGGGGCCATAGCAGATGCAAGGGATATTCTAGAATAAAGGGAGAGCAGTCACATGACCTCTGCAGAATGAAAACCTTGAGTCGACACCGGTGTCTGCCATGGTGCCACGGGAAAGTACACCGGTGGACACTGGTGTCCACCATGGCAGTCAACCTGTTAGTCATTGCCTGAAAGGTGTTTGACAAACTGGGCCCCTGCCAGGGATCAGCTGAGGTGGAGGGTTTGCACCCTCTAGCCTCCCCATAGTTTTGCATATGCTCCCTTGGTTACAGTAATCTCAGATTATTACAGGATGCATGCATCCCGCAAGCATTGCATCACGCTTTCAAGTCTTATCCCTCCCTATAATAAAAGAATGATGCAACTTCAAAAAGTCACAATGTTAATTGCAAAAATCAATCAAATTACAGTAAAACCCCATATTTACGAATGCACATTTTCCTGCTATTAACATTTTCCTATGATTCCAATGTAGGTAAAACCCTGTATTTACATTATTTCATTTTCCCGCTATTCGCACCATTTTACGTTACAATTTCCGGTTTTTTAAAAGAATTTAGCATGCGATTCCCAACAGTTTTAAACATTTTTCAGCTTAGCTTTGCAAAAGAATCTGAACTTTTTCGGAAAAAGATTTCAAAAAATGGCGGGCCGAGGCAGAAATATGAACTCTTTCTTTTCAAAACAGCACTCACTTTAACAGATGCTACTCAGGAATGCTCAGGAACAGAAAACTTAGAGATGGAAATACGCATGTATTTTGTAATATGTATTGTATTTTTGGGTGAAAACTTCAAAACCTCATACGTAAAGCACACTAGCAGAGCATATTCAGCATACCTAGATACGGAAATACTATTTATGCTATTTACTCTTTAAACCAAGTATGTATGCTATTGAAAAGATGTTCAAATTTGGCGCTATCATGTTTTAACCCTTTCCACTCAAATTCTGCCCCTTGGCTACCAGTTTGTAATTAAATTTAAGTTAATTTGTAATTTGTTGTAATTTAAATTACTGTATTGTCCTGATTACAATGCAGTTTTTTTTAAAAGAAATTTTAAAAGTAGCCCCCACGTTATATTTGAGTACTAGTGATTTTAAGAGATCGTAAAATTATTTAAAAAATCATCGCACATCTGTTAAGTGATACAAGATACTTGTTACATTGTAAACACATCAGGCATATTACAATGTACTTGAAAAGCATCTGAGGCAAAAACAGACCGAGTTCAGTAAGCGGCTGAACTCCTCATTAGTCATTGAATTGAAGCTATCAGTGCATCGGCATATTCTTTGTGTCTACCTTAGCGAGTTTTTACCCATCCGTTATTTTAACAATGGGTGACAAAAAGGATGCTGATCATGTTGAGAAAAAAGATTCTTCCAAATCTCAGGTTAACAGAGGAACCCGACGAAGTTATGATATGAATTTTAAAATAGTCATAGCTCAAGAGGCGGAAAAAATTAACACTATTCAAGCGTCGAAAAAGTATGATGTTCCTGAAGTAAATACACCTATGATGTCTATGTACAATTTTACAGACAAATGTAATATGGAGAATGTAATGGAAACCCAAGCATACTATACTAGCATTTTAATTTGGCATATACAGTAAAACCCCTTATTTCTACTTTTCTAGGGACCTGGGAAAAAATTTTCCTTTTAAATTCGCTCATTTGTTACGGTAAGACTAACAACAAAATCAGTGTTAACAGAGTTAGGTTTATAAAGAGTATATCTATTTATTCATTTACTTAACCAGCACTTTTTAATAGTAGTAATATTAAAATATATGCCGAATTAAAATGCTAGTATGTATAGTATGCTTGGGTTTCCATTACATTCTCCATACACACACACACATATATATATACACACACATACATATATATTCTTCTATCTTTGTTTCAAAACGTATTTAGAAGTAGGTATATGTTATTCGATCTAGAAATTGAAATTTCCATATCAACAGTTTTCCTTGTTATTTGATTAATACATATAGATCTTAAATGGCCTAATTGTGACTAAGGACACCTGATGGTTGGCAAATACAACTGTTCTTAGAATAAACTATAAATAAACAAAGTGGATATTTTGTAGTGCAATATGATATGATGTGTTTCATTTTAGTATTTCTGTAAAAATGTGTCTGTGTGTGAAGTATAAAACATTATTTGGAATATGTAATTAGCATTTTGACTGATGACTTGCGTCATTATTTGTGACATCAACGAAATAATAAATATATTATTATAATTAGTTTCCTGTGTACAACTGTAATGCAAAGAGTAATGCATGTAATAGATCTGTTATTCCCCAGTACTGAATTTGTTATTCTTAGCTTTTTATTTCATCTTGTTCTGTTTTTGCTTTTTCGCCAACTTTTATATAATCATATCTTCCCAATGAATGGCACAAGAAAGGGCGCAGCATTCTCATGTTTTGCATACTAAAATTACTTAAGATTTCCGTATGAACACGCGATTTTCACCAAAGAAAGTCGAAAAGAATGAAAAATCACTTTACCACATATTTTCGGTTGATCCACAGATTCATTCTTAAGGTGAAAGTTCGACGTTTCCCGTCATTCGCGTACGTTATAAAAGTTGGTTACAATTATTAATTTTTGTGTGTTGTATTTGTGTGTGTTTTGTATTTATGTACGAATATCTCACTGTTTTGTGGTTTGATAATGACTTTGTACTCTTGCAATGTGTGATATACGCTAATAAATGATTTATTAAATGCAATTCAACATTCTTTCATTTAAGTCCAATTCTTCTATCCATCCAATTTATAGTATTTGTTACGGTTATTGTATTAAAATGGGAGGGGAAGGGGATGACGGATATCCCGTGGTGGCGTCACGATAGCAACAGTCATCGTGAAAACATAGTTCCAAGTTTTCCCAGTTCACCTACGTATCGCATTACGTGAAAACTTGGGCATCGATTCATAGCATTAAGTTTCCGGTCTTTCCGTAGGGGTAGAAGTCTTTGGTAACAAGTATCTTGTATCACTAAACAGACTTGCGGAATATATGGTGATTTTTCAAAACACAATTTTACGATCTCTTAAAATTACTAGTACTCTAATATAATGTGGGGGTTACTTTTAAAATTTCATTTTTTGAAAAAAAATGCATTATAATAGATACAATAAGGTAATTTAAATTACAACAAATTACAAATTAACTTAAATTTAATTACAAACTGTGGTAGCCAAGGGGCAGAATTTGAGTGGAAAGGGTTAAAACATGATAGCGCCAAACTTGAACATCTTTTTAATAGCATTCATACTTGGTTCAAAGAGTAAATAGCGTAAATAGTATTTCCATATCTAGGTGTGCTGTTTATGCTCTGCTAGTGTGATTTACGTACGAGGTTTTGAAGTTATCACCCAAAAGATTTCATACTAATTTCGTCTATAAGTATGCTGTTCCTGAGTAGCATCTGTTAAAAATGCGGAGAGCGCCGTTTTGAAAAGAAAGTTCATATTACTCCCTCTAGGAGCGCTGTTCCTACTCTGACGCAGTTTCCGAAATCTTCACCCAAAAGAACTAGGATTTTTTGCGAAGCTAAGTCGAAAAATGTTAAAAACGGTTAAGAATCGCATGCTAAATTGTTTTAAAAAAATTGGAAATTCTAACGTAAAATGACGCGAATAGCGGGAAAACTTGAAATGAAATAATGTAAATACAGGGTTTACTTACATTGGAATCATAGGAAAATTGATAGGACCCATACAAAATGTTGTAAATAGCGGGAAAACGTATATTTAAAAAACAAATACAGGGTTTTACTGTATTTTAATATTACTATTATTAAAAAGTGTGCTAGTTAAGTAAATGAATAAATAGATATACTCTTTATAAACTTAGCTCTTTTAACAATGATGTTATTATTAGTCTTACTGTAACAAATGAGCAAGTTTAAAACTAAAGTAATTTTCGCTATTTTTCCTTTTACCACAATTTACACTTTTTTCCCAGGTCTCTAGAAAAATTTAAATAAAGGGTTTCCTTGTATTTAAAAAATAGGTAAAACGAAATTGAGTTTAGATTATATTTTATGGGATTTAGTTACAGTTATGCAATCACATTAGGATGGAGATGAAATGGTATTCCTGTTCCACCAGTCAAGATTTCAGCATGAGCATGACGAGAAACTGCCACGGACTGGAAGTTCACCATCGCTCATCCAGTCTCAAACATGATGTAAAATTAGTGGTTTCATAATTCTGGTAAAAGTTTTATCCGTGATTCAAGCATATGCGATTGTTAAGATTGCTAATGACTGTTTATTCTATTACTGAAGTAAATGATAATGGGATAATTATTTTTTTAAACATTTTAAGATTACAAGTACACATTTTATTTGAGATTTTTTATAAACAAAATATAAAATTTAACTTATGATAACATTGTTTTTTGTTATGAGCATTCAATGCAGCAAGCAAATGGAGAAAATTCTACTTCAGCAAACAAGAACTTGCAACAATTCACATTCAATATAAATATTTACATGAAACAATAATAAACTGGTATGCGAGGTGTTATCAGAAAGTTCCCAGACTGCCCTTGGCATGGCAACACTGATGTTAGGATAGAGTTCTGCCTCTAGGTGATGCTAGCATATATTGTGCAGAGTTACCAGTTGCAAGCCAGACTTCCAGGTTTGCTCGTAATTGAAGAGCACATTGACCGTTCTTTTGACATTGATGGGACTGTGCATCTAAAGTCCACAGGGCCGAACTGTTAACATTTCTATATTTCAATTCTAGTGTTTATGGGAAGATGTGCTACGAAAACATCCTAAAAAATAGCATACTGTTGACTGGTTGACGCATTGCAATAACACTCCTGCTCACACCTATGTGACAATTCCTAAGAACAACATGGCTGTGGCCCTCTATCCTCTGTACTCTCGTTATAGCTCCTTGTGATTTTTTTCATTCCCAAAACTGAAATTTTCACTCTGCAGACTGAGATTTCATGTTTTGGAGGTCCAGAATCACGAAACAGGTTCTATAAGTGCTCCCAAGAAGAGATGACATGGAATAGTTGGTAATTGATTCCATTTTTCCTTTTTAAATGCAGCCCGAGAATTTTCTTATAGCACTTCCTATATCTCAAAAAAATTAACTTAAGAGTTAATTTATTTTCAAGTGATTGCAGATTGACACATTAAATAAAAAGTTATAACACCTACATATAAAAAATAATTTGCAACAAGGGAAGAAGGTAGAAGAGATCATGAAATTCCTAGTAAAGCAATTATGCCTCTCCAGATCATGCACACCTTTATATATTGCTTAAATAATTCCATACTGAAAATGATTCTCTATAATTGGCAAACAATGACACTTCATAGATAACAGGTTTTCTATTGCTAAACAGGCATTCAAAATTTCAGTGTCATTCAGGATACCAAAGGTATGTGAAGAAATGAGGGATGATGTGTGAGCCTCTATCCAAGCTGATTCAGCAATAGTCCTGCTCCTCTGACATTTACATGAGACTCCCAACCAGTGACAAACTAGACCTCCCTGAAACCTCCAAATTCTAAGATGCATACTTACAACCTAACTTATTCTATCAGTGTCACATTCAATCAAAGCTATATCTATAGGCCATTGAAAGTTCTTAAATATACTTTAAGTGTGATAATAAAAAACTATGTACAGCAGAAAGGGCACACCAAGGCTGCAAATTAACACATTCCAGACCATGATCAAAAATGTGATTTTCTCTTATGATCAAAATATTTGGAACGTTGAGGAATTTTTGTAATTTGATATAATTTCAGAAATGCAGAGGACACAAAAATTGCATCAAAAACTATCAAGAGGCTCCAAAACTGATTGAGGCGTCTAAAAGTGGGCCCGAGCCCCTATTGTGCTCCAACAAATAAATAAAAATGAAATCCATCAAAAAATTATAAGGTTTAAGGGCCCAGTATCATGTTCATGGTTTATAGCAATACTAGTAGAAGGTGCTTGCATTCTATTAACAAATACGAAATGGTCTCTGTTTAACTTTGTGGATAGAATTTTCACTATAGCTCTCTGGACAACATGAAATGCTCAATGGCCGTATATTTCCAATCTTTACACTAGGAAAAATAAACTTGGGATATTCTTTATGGATATGGATTGTAATATAAGCAAAATTACAGAGAGGTTGGTAAAATTAAGTAAAAGAGCAGAAAATTTTGGCTTAAAATCCAAAACAAGAAGTTGTTAATGAAAATATTACACATTTACTAAACCTACCTTAACATCACTCAGATCCTTGCAGCCATGAAAATTAATCCTGCTGACTGAATCTAGAAGAGGAAAATAATTTCATGAAAACAATAGCAAAATAAGGTAATGAGAATTTTAGCAATGTACTCCTACATAAAAATGTTTCTCATTTCACATCATTTGTCTTTTATGAAATACAATGAAATGCAAATGTTCAAGTAAATTTGACTTAGTTGATTGCTAAGCAGCAGTTCACCCTAATAAACAGCTTTTAAAAAAGTACCCTCCCCATAGCTTTGGCCAGTTCAGAGATTGCAGAATTGAAAGAAGACAATAAACATGTAAGAGTTTAAATAAGGAAAATGAAAAAGGAAATAATCCTGTTATTCTTTAAAATAAAGCTTCAACTTCCCATTCATCAGCAGCAGAATTAAGAAATGAAGGTAACACTTGCAAATAATTGGCTTCCAATTCTCTTTATCAATCTTCAATGAAAACCATGAGCAAGCTAATGTCAGGAGTGTTTTCCTACCCATGAATTCAGTAATTACTCGCTGAGGAATAAATGCTCATATTTTATGTTCCTCAGCTTTGTGAGGAGGCGAGGAAAGATTTAGATTGCTGTACTGTACTCTGCTGAGGCCAATAGGAAGCTTGATTTGAAAACTTTTACAATTATGTAACTGCACCAGATCCATTCTATACTTTTCAAAGGGTTAAAAAATTGATTCAGAAACTTATGCTGCTATGTATTTCAAAACAAAATATTTCCAGGAAATACTACATTTATATGCTGTTAATTTTATTGCTATGGAGGTTAACTATATGATAATTTACTCCACTGCACTTGATTCCACACTCAAATTAGGGTACTTCCAGGGAGAGGAAGGGCTGAGTAGCAAACCTTACAACACAATGTCCTCACTGAGATACAGCAGAGAATTCCCTTACTAAATCTCAAGACAGTGAAATATCTGAACTTTGGTTGTAAATGTAATACTTACATTGTTTAAAAATTTCTAAATTTTTATCATAAAATATTGGTGATCATGTGGAGAAGATAGCTCACAATGAAACTTCACACCTGTTTGTGGATCGTACTGAAGGAAAACTGAGCTGAGGCATAAGTGCAGCATTACCAGAGCAAATGTACTATGCTGCAAAAGATCAAAAGATTAACTGAAGAAATGCAGTTTTATACAAAATTTTTTGTGGGTTTGAAGGCAATTACAAAGAATTACAAGAGAAAGTTGAGGTGTTTGCTCATGAAGAAAGTAACAAGGAAGGCCTTGGAAGTAGCAAAATATTTTAAGGCATCACAACAAATTTTTATAAGTATTGGTTGAGTCACCAAGTTCCTTAGGCAATAAATTTGATAAATGTAGCCATAATCTTGAGGAATTGCATATTAAAAACTCAAAGAAAATTCATTTTTACAAATTTGGTCTCAGAGATTTCATAAGGTAATGTGGCTAAGCTCCTTGTTGAGAACAATGAGAAGACCCTGCAGATTATACCAAAAAAGTGAGAATCAGAATTATGTGATTCGTATAGGACAGAAGCATGACTACCTGATGGGTTGCATTTTCCATAGAGCGAAACTTGAGAAATAGAATTATGTACGAGTGCATCAAGCTTTAACCTAAATTTGAGATGAAAAAAATCCTACACTTTCAAGTACAAGATTTTCTTCTCAATTTTGGTTACATCAACACCAGTTGATAACTGATGGAATGAAATGATCATAAGATACTAAGTAGATAGGCATTAGCTGTAAAGTTGGAAATAATTTTGAAATGAGAAAAATTGTTGATACAGAGGCTCAATGAAATTTAAGACGAACAGCACTCTCTCTCTGTTGAGGAAACAAGAAAGGTTAGTGCTAGATGGCTTTTGAGGACACCTTACAGCAGATGGGGAATCTGCAATCTCTCCACCTAACGCTGATCTTTTAACTATAGCTGGAATAATTACTTCAACTGCATGTTCTTGAAATGAAGGCCAACAAACCATTCAAAGATCACCAATGTCAACTAAATGGGGAATGATTGCTGTCAGGAATTGTTGACTTATTAGACAAAAGAAAAATTGAAGCTTAAGACATTAGATAAGAACTGCATGGCATCTTACCAGAATCAATTGATCTTGGGTTTTAGAAGTGTTTCTAACAATGCCTGGATGCAATTCCGTGGTGAGACATGCTGGCTTGGTGAAAGTGAAGAAAATGATCCCCGAACATGGACAGAGTATGAATAATAGTTTATGCAGAAGAACTATAAAAATGATATAAAAATAATTTCTTTCTCTGGTAATAGTTTCATATTTTTCTTTTAAGTAGTTAGATCTAGAGGGGAGGGGGTCGTCGAACAGGCAAGTAAATATGGTAACTAGCTACACAGAATCTGAAATGAATGCTGCCAAGAAATGTATTTCCAGCATAAATACTTAAATATTCAATCAAAAACCAATATAATAGTTTATGTGCAGGATTTGCAATGGACATCAAATTTAAAAATTAACATTATAACAAAAATAGTTGACAATGTTGTGCTTTATAATTATGCTTAGAGATACAATATTTGACGATCAATTATTAATTAGAAACTACTCAGATTTCAAAATGACATTATTTAGAATGGCACAAACTTTGCATGACCATATTACAATAATATTATTAACACTGGCAAATATATCTCCTGCACACATTCATAACAAGTATGTGATTAAAATTACTCTTACAGCTACAATGCATTCACCTGGAGAGGCTATCCAGTTGTTTGGAGGGTATGCAAGCACGCTCAAGTTGTGCCCAGGTATAGACATGGAGTAAGTTCCCTGCATAGGCATCACTGGCTTGGTCTGAGTTTCTCCTAGCTGCTGCTTTCTCATGGTCATCTCTAAAAATTTCCAAAAATAAAAATAATACATCCCCAACAGTGCCAAAAATAGGCTAGAATGCGATTACTTAAAAATTTTCTCAAGGCTTTAAAGTGGGTGTCCAATAATTTTGCTACATGGCAAACAGGCCATATGCCTGTGGAAAATTTATATCATCTTATTCTTTTACAAAATTCCAAATTTACATTTTCTGATACACTACTCCCCCGATATCTGCGAGGGATGCATTCTGCAAAAACATCGCGGATACCAAATTCACGGATACTGAGCCTTATGTTTACATTATATCTTAGGATAGGGTCACCATACAAAAGATGTAATTTCAACAAATTTTATGCGATATTTAGGCTTATTTTTACTGGTAATAGTACTAGATAATATCACCTATATGAATTTGAAGAATATTTCATCAGTTACATTCATTCCGGTTTGTCTCAAGTCAAGTTGGGGATCCTCTTACAGTAATTAAAGAAGAATAGTTGAATTTGTCAATTTTTTATGAAAGAAATTGTATTACATTGAGTAAATTACTATTAGTATCATATTTTACTAGGGATAAAAGAAATAATAGCCTTGCATATCTGCGTTATTTTGGCCTTTCCTTTGAGAACTACGAACTAAAATATTAAATACTATATTATATACTGTAAAAGAATATGACTCAGATATATATATATATATATATATATATATATATATATATATATATATATATATATATAACAACTTACGGAAAAGGAAAGGTAAAATGAATATATGGATGTCAACAAGGTGTTGGGATGAGGAAACCCAGTGAGCACTCACCAATCAGACGACTTCAGGTTGGCGAGGCTCCGGGGATGTCGAAGCGACACACGTAAAATAACACAAAAACACAGAAACATCACAAACGTAAAGCTTTCGGAACTACTCCTTCAGCTACACCTTGTTGACATCCATATATATATATATATATATATATATATATCTGGGAGATACTACTATCAAAAGTAAAAAGATTTCCTAATACATATTTATTGCCAAATTTATAAAAATTAAGCTCTTACAGTCGAAAAGAATATGATTTCGAAGATTTAGAAGGATTGTGTAGTAATTTTCTTACAACTAAAAGCGATTCTACTCCTGTCTGAAATAACGATAGTGAAAGCAAACAGCCAATCAAAAGAAAATGGAAAACTAAACTTAATAACAATAATTTTAATTGGAAAAGTCAAAATTATTTTTACAATTTTTATTTTATCATTTCTTATGTGTACAATAAATAATCTAAAACGAACAATTTTTACTTATTAATTGCTACTAAACAAAATGTTTATAAAAAACTCAGTCAAAGAGGTTACGTAAAATAACGTGTTGGAGAGATATGCGAGACCTTGCTCGTGAATACTGGGTAATGGGAGATAAAACTAACTTGTGGATACGTGAATTCGCGGATAACGGGGGAGTAGTGTGCATGAAATATGTTTCTCTAAATCAACAGTTTGGAGTCTATTATTAACAATCCTTGGAATTTATCCTGTCGGAGTTGTTAAGAGTGGAAAGATATTTCTTATACATCAATATTCCAATGTAACCAAGGATTGCTGCATTTAGTGGCAGTATTGATGGATGTCTGTTCATAACCTCACACCTACTTTCCAAAGGTAGCACATACCATTTATTTTGTATCATGCGGCAATGCAGTGACAATCTCAAGTCAGACAAGCATCTAAATCATATTGGACACCACTGCTCTAATATAATAAAAAATCTAAGAATACACACATTTTAAGTGAAAAATAAAACTAAGAATGAAAGTTTTAAAGCAATAAATTTAATTTTTTAATTAGAGCAACAGTTTGGAAAATGACCATAAACATTTATCAACTAGTTTTACAATATATTACGAAAACATTCTTTAATATTAATAACAGAAATTCCATTTGATTATACCATTTTGTTTCATCACTTAAGACCTGCATTAAAGATTCTTATATATTTGTAAAACCAACTTACAATACTCCACTTCACGACAAGAAATTTTAAATTCTCTCAGCAGACAGACAAGCTTTTATTTATTTTCAGTTTTGTGGATTTTTGATGCACCTACAAATAACCCCTTTTGCAATTCAATTTTTGTGGCATGCCTCAAAGCATTTATTTTGGTAACCAACACTTAATAATGTCTAGTAATGATTGTAAGAAATTGAATAGTAAGAAAATTAAAAACTTGGACGCAAGCCGATTGCCAGAGAATATAGAAATCCTGAATAGATGCCTTAATTTCGCGAAAAATGAACATTATTGTCTTATATATTATTATGACATTGATTTTAAATTACAGCATAAACTTATGATGTACGTCATTATATTAACACAAGAAATTTAATAAAGCATGAAGAGTATTTTAATGTTGTGTTTTGTAGTTTTTCAAGAAATTTTAACTCATTTCAATTGTTAAACATAATGGTGTTATTCCCATTTTTCGATATTTTTTATCCAAATACGTGCTCAAGGCATGGATGATGATGCCACAATCTTTTAACACGACATATCCTAATATTTTCATAATTTTAATGATTATTCTTATTGCTCATGTAGGGCGACATGAGTCATGAAACTGGAAATATGACTACTTGAACAGGAGCTGATTGACCGAGAATTAGGAAATTATGGATAGTTGCCTTAATTTTATGGAAAATTATAAATATTCTGCTAGAACTCATGGAATTTATTATGTAATACACATAAGCTCCTCGTGGCTCAAGTACTGTTGCCCTGGAGATCACGTTGGTTCATTTAAGAGATTAGATCTTGGTGTATGGTGATTTTTTAAGCACTCGCAGTATGAAAGCACTGACAACTCGTATATAAATACAAGATCTCTTCAGATTTTTTTGACCCCCGACAATTGACAAATGACATTGGACAAACATCTTTGGCCCCTAAACATGCATATTCACAACTCGCAAGATGAATTTCTTTACGAGAAATAAAAAATCAAGCATCTAAGGGTTAAAATATACATAAACAGTGCTCCCAAGTTTATAAAAACATTATAATCAACTGTCCACTATAAAATGGAATACACAGCTTATTGAGCAAGAAAACACTTCGCAAGTTCTACCACCTTCACTATGCATGATAAAATATACAATAAAATACTTCATAAATGTATACAAAGTCCTTCAAGAATTGTTACACAATTTTTGGCAAAGAAATTTGAGTAAAATTACCCAAATGGCCTTTAATTTGGAAGGATGAAGAACATTCTGATGACTGCAAATAGCTGCAATATAACCAACTTGAAACAAGGTATGGGTCAACCAATGAGGGAATGTACATGCATAAATAGAAATGCAAAACTGTCATTGCTGTATGATAAAAATACTCTGCTAAGCTCCACACAAAAAGCCATACATGTTTACAGTGGAATTTAGAGGGTGGTCTTAACATCACAAGAAGGTTCCAATATCCTAAACAAGCTCTTTATACTGTGGAAGCTTTGAAAAAAAAATCAAATGAGAACACAATAACGAATCTATTGGGAAAGCATCCTATTATTACTACCGTATATACTCTTGTATAGTTCGAGTTTTTAAGACCAAATTTTTGTGCAAAAAAATTGGGGGTCAAACCATACATGAGTAATACTTTTGAGGGTTTAAAATTTTCGATCTAAAAAATTATGTTTTTAAAAATATCATAATAAAAATCAAGATATTTTTTGGTCACCCACCTCGCTGACTTCACTTTTATGATATAGCTCCAAAACTTCCTATTTACCTTTAATTTTATCGATAGAACTATGTTGTCTTTTTCATTTTTTTCTTTTTCGAAGACATACCTGTCCTGTATTATCTCGAAATTCTGATTTTATTGCGACCCAGTAGTATTTTTCATTATTTTTTTATATGTTCTGTGGTGGGTTATAGTGCATTTTAACCAAAATTCGTAATGTAACCATTATACTGAACTTTTGTCGTTGTAATGTTGTTACGTGAATACTAAAGCCTGTCTCATATGCACCGATTGTTTTCTTGATTTCTATGCATATCTTTCTTGCGTCTTATAACAACAGATGAGTTGGAATGAATTATATTGAAAGTGTCATTGACGATGTTACTTTATGGAACTTCAACAACTTGGATAAAAATGAATAACTTTGTAACATTCCAGTCTTCCTACTGCTTCGATAACCCACCAAAGGATTTCCATTACAAAGTCGTTCTAAAGGTGTTACATCATCTATTGACCATTAGGAATGTGGTACGTAATTCTACGTTCGTTTATTTTTCAGTCGGTTTCGTCTAAATATTTTATAATATTTAATACGTGTCGATTTCTATAAACCCATATTATCTGCAACAATGGAATCAAAAAGGAATAAATATACTGCTAAATTTAAGCTAAAAGTGATTCGTATGTCACATCTCAGTTAAAAAGTAATAAATATTTTTCTTCTCAAGATCGTGCAACAGGTTTACAATGTTTACAGTTTATTATTAGTATAGTATTATTATGATACTAAAAGCTGTTGAAAACCAAGATCGTTCTATATACCTCGATTGTGAGCTTTGATATATAGAAATGAAAAATGTCAATCCCGACGGAAATCTAGGGTAAAAAAGTAGAAAGCTAGGGTCGAATTATACACGAGATATATGAAACAATCTAATTTTTTCGCGAAAAATCGGAGGTCGAACTATACATGAGTATATACGGTAATATCAATGTTTCATCATTTGCTTGATATCATAGAATGCTACCTTAACTATAGGCAGTCCTCGCTTTTACGTCAGATTATGTTTCTGGAAACTGTGATGAAAAGCAGATCACTATTTTCCATGGATACAATGTTAAAATGAGAGGTTTTGTTCCTGATGAAGGAGACCCAATTCAAAAATTCTCAGAAATAACTATTTTAAAGTACTATAAGGAATAGACAAAACACGATTACTACATACACTGCATATTTCAATAACAAGCATTCAAAAAGCATTGCTGTTGAAATCATAAATTTAGAATGTCATCATACTGTATTTTATTAAGACATACAATAATAACCTATCACATAACGAATAAATGTAAATAAATTTTAACAAGAATCAACTCAGCCTACAACAAAATTTGCTATCTTGACAAAATATGCTGTTCAACTTTTATTTGGAGGTAATAAATGCAGAAACATAATAATGGACATTTTAAATTCTTTATTAATGTCTCCACAGTAACTTTTGTTTTTTTTTCACGTTTACGTATTCAAAATATTCAAGGAAATTATTTTCTCTTCTGATAGCTGTCTGCCAAGTCAAGGCTACTAATATCAATAACATGTAATTAATAACAAAGGTGAAATACTCCTTTAGCCAAAACAACTAGAGGGCTACAAAACCCAATGCATTTCGCCCACAAGGTGAGCATCGTCAGGGGTAAAACCTGTTTCAACAGTGACTGGGAGCCAACTGCCAGGTTTGAAACGGAAAGTATTAAGAAGACGACCGAGAAACAAGTGAAGCGCGGAAAGATTTTTCGGCGTTGAAACAGGTTTTACCCCTGACGATGCTCACCTTGTGGGCGAAATGCATTGGGTTTTGTAGCCCTCTAGTTGTTTTGGCTAAAGGAGTATTTCACCTTTGTTAGTTTTGGCCAAAGTTATTGAGCTACTATTTATTATGTAATTAATAGACAAATGCAGTTAAAAATAATATATAATTATAAGTAGAAGGTGCTTGCATACTGCAAGCATTTCATCTCACCTTGAAAAAACATTAATTTTTCTGAGAGATACAGTAAAACCCCGATTTAATGTTCCCGCATTTAGTGAAATCCCGGATTTAGTGAAGATTTTTTCAGGTCCCGACAAAAGCTCCATATAAACAATGTATTATTTTCCAGCATTTAGTGAAACCCGATTTAGTGAAAAACTCGCATTTAGTGAAAAAATATTATGTACTCGTACTTCAATTTTTATTTGACGCTTCCCGCATTTAGTAAACTTTTTTATGTACAAAAAAATCACAAAAGAAACATATTGTACGTAAAAATTACGATATACGCACAAAACAGTGTGAATGGCTCATCATGCGCAAGCGGCTACATTGTCTGCTAAGACGGTAGCAGCCGCAAGGAAACCGTAAATCCTAAAATGTAATGAATCCCGCTCGTATGTTCCTCATTTCTGGTATCACGCTCAGTTACCTGTTGTCATAGTGTGCTATATACTCGACGTCGTTTACGAGAAAATGCCCTTTGAAAATCGCGATCCGAGAGACATCGAAATAAGAACGTTAAAAGTCCTTTCCTATTTTCTTGGAGCGTTGGTCTAGGGGAAACGAGTTGGATTTCAAATATTTTTGCCGGGGTTCGATTCCCGAAGGGACCAATATTTTTTTTTCCTGTTTTTTTAATTTGTTCGCAATTTCCAGCATATCATCGATAAAACATGCAAACCATTTTAAAAAATGTAATCAATGCATTATAACCACTATTTTCTTCATCGTAATTCTTCACCGTAATTCTTAACGAACATAATTTTACGGATCACCCATTCGTTTTACCATCTCGTCATGTATTGATCATGATTTAAAGTTCTTATTTCGATGTCTCTCGGATCGCGATTTTCAAAGGGCATTTTTCTCGTAAACGACGTCGAGTATATAGCACACTATGACAACAGGTAACTGAGCGTGATACCAGAAATGAGGAACATACGAGCGGGATTCATTACATTGTAGGATTTACGGTTTCCTTGCGGCCGCTACCGTCTTAGCAGACAATGTAGCCGCTTGCGCGTGATGAGCCATTCACAATGTTTTGAGCGTATATCGTAATTTTTACGTACAATATGCTTCTTTTCTGATTTCTTTTTGCTCATGAAAAAGTTTTAACGTTCTTATCTCGATGACTCTCGGATCGCGATTTTCAAAGGACATTTTCTCGTAAACGACGTCGAGTTGGCACCTAGGTAGAAATAGGAGTCGGTTATTTTGCATATAATTTCATTCTGCAAAGTCGAATTCCGATACGAGTGTCACACCTTGGGGGCTTCCCTTGTGAGACATGTCAGCTGATTACTCCGATCCCGATGACGTAATGCCTGTCCCCTCTCCGTCTACCTTATCTAGCAGTTCAACTCTTCGTTGTGCTGCCTGCCTGTTCGGCGATCACTGTGTAAACCTGAAGCAATTGTGAAAAATATTCTTTCTACTATTTTTATTCCTTAATAATGGCTACTAGTAAAAGGAAGAAGCTGACAATTACGGAAAAAGTGAAAATCATTCAAGAAGTGGAAAAGAACCCAAGCATGCCTGCGATAGAAATTGCACGCAAATTTAATCTTGCACCGTCTTCATTGTTTTGTATAATGAAGAATAAACAATTAATACTTGACAAAGAAGTGAAATGTGGGGGTAAAGCCATCAAAAGAAAAAATATCAAATCATCACCATATGATGAAATGGAGAAGATATTGATAGAGTGGTTTGTGGGAATGCGCTCCGCCAACCTCCCAATCAATGGTGTACTGTTGAAGGAGAAAGCAATAAGGGTAGCAACTAGGCTTAGAATAGAAAACTTTAAGGGTTCCAATGGATGGCTGGACAGATTTAAGAAGCACCATGGACTTGAATATAAAAGTGTTTGTGGCGAAAGTGCTAGTGTTGATGAAGGAGCTGTTGACTACTGGAAGAGTGTAACATTGGTAAGGTATTTAGAAGGCTATAAGCCGAATGATATTTTTAATGCAGATGAAACGCATTTTTTTCAACCTTCTTCCATCAAAAACTCTTGCTACTAGAGGAGACAAGTGCCATGGTGGAAAGAGAAGTAAATATAGGATAACTGCACTTTTATGTGCAAATTCAGATGGCAGTGAAAAGTTGACGCCTCTAATAATAGGTAAATTTGCCAAGCCAAGGTGTTTTAAAAATGTACGGGCATTGCCATGTAAATATGCCAGTAATAAAAATGCATGGATGACAACGGATATATTTAAAACATTTTTGAAATCATTAGATGCGAAGATGGGTGGTGCAAATAGAAAAATTCTTCTATTTATTGATAAATGTCCGGCCCACCCTCCAGGTACTGATTTTATTCGCAATATTAAAGTGGTTTTTTCCAGCTAATTGTACTAGCCATCTGCAGCCACTTGACTTGGGCATTATTCACTCCATGAAAGCAAAGTACAGGAAGGCTTTGGTGCAGAAAGCAGTATCCTACATTGAGATGAATAAACATTTGATACTGAGCGTCCTTCAGGGTTTGCATATGGTAACAGCTGCATGGAATTCAGTTACACCTCAAACAATATCAAACTGTTTTCATAAGGCTGCGTTCAATTGCAACAATGCTATGGAAATTGATGTAGATATCGATGTGATTGACCACGAAAATTGGTTGAAAATTGCACCTGACATGGACACAAATTTTGAAGAGTTTGTCCGGTGTGATGATCTTGAGAGTACGTCTGGTCCTCCACAAGACGTGGAAGAAATCTGTAATACCAAAGAGGCAGAGGAAGAAGAGGCAGTAGTAGAAGAAGAGGCAGTACAAGAAGAAGAATCAGTTCCCACACTTGGTGAAGCAGTTCAGGCACTTGAAGTGGTGCGAAGATATTTAACTTCTTTTGATGTGAACAGCACTACTATCATCATCATAGGTAGTCTGTCCGTAGACAGGTCCGTGATTATTCATGGTTAAACCTGGTTCTCCATATACTCCTATTTTCCGCTGTCCTCTTTATATCTTGATAACTCTCTTTCCCTTTCAAATCGTCTATCAGCTGAAACCTTTTCCTACCTCTTTCCCTTTTCCCATCTAGTTTTCCTTCTAACACGTCTTTAATCATACTCTCTCTCCTCAGGTAATGTCCAACCCAGTTAGCCTTCCTCTTTCTGATAGTCTGTATAATCATTCGCTTCTCTCCTATTCTTCGTAGCACTTCATCGTTTTTCATCCTATCTGTCCATTTTATCTTCAGCATTCTCCTCCAAGTCCACATTTCAAAGCTTTCCAAGTATTTGATGTCATTTTTCCTTAGCGTCCATGTTTCTGCCCCATACAATGCTATACTCCATACGTAGCATTTTATCAACTTCTTGCGGATATCTTCCCTTATATTCCCTGTAAGTAGTTGTTTCTTTCTCCTGAAAGCCGCTTTTGCTTTTCCTATTCTAGTTTTGATCTCATCCGTACATTTTGCCTCTCGTGTTATGATACTTCCAAGGTATTTATATTCTGAAACTTGTTCTAATGGCTTTCCCCCAATAGTTATGTTCAGATTCTCTTCTTTACCCGATATTCGAATGACCTTGGATTTTTCTGTATTTATTTCCATACCGTATTTTCTACCTGTTATCACTAGTCTATTTATCATTTTTTGTAGCTCCTCTTCCTTTCTTGCTAGAAGTACTTGATCATCTGCGTATTTTACTGTTCTTATAATCCTTCCTCCTATTTTGAAATCCCCTGTGCCTTCTAAAGCTTCTTGCATTAGACTTTCTCCATATATATTGAATAGGGTTGGCGATAGGCAGCAGCCTTGTCTTACTCCTCTACCGATATTTATTCCGCAGGTGTCCACATTATCAAACCTGACCTTTACAACTTGATTCTCATATAGAATCCTAATCAGTCTCCTGTCTTTCCAGTCTACACCTATATCCTTTAATATCTTCATCAACTTTACCCAATTTACTCTATCAAAGGCCTTCTGCCAGTCTACGAAACATGCGCAGATATCTTGACTGTATTCTATTGCCCTTTCTGATATTATTCTAACTACTCCTATAGCATCTCTAGTTCCTCGTCCTTTTCTGAAACCAAATTGATCTTCCCCTATTATTTCTTCTGCCTTTTTCTCCAGCCTTTTATTAAGAATCCTCGTGATGATCTTCGATGTGTGTGACAGAAGGCTTATAGTTCTGTAATCTTTACACTGCATTGCCTTTGGCTTCTTCTTTAGAGGGATCATTGTTACTTCTAGGAAATCCTGAGGCCACTCTCCCGTGTCGTAAATCTTATTAATTAATTTCGTGATCGCTTTTAGTCCTTCTGATCCTATGACTTTAAGTATCTCAGCCGGTATTCCATCGCTGCCCGTGGCTTTCCCCTTCTTAAGTTCCACTATCGCTTTTTCTACTTCGCTCTCCATAATACTTGGTCCTAAGTTGTCTTCTTCAATGTTTTCCTCATTATCCAGTTCTATTTTTGCCGCTCCTGTCTGTTTGCTGTATAATTCCTTAATGTATTCTTCCCATACCTGTGCTACATCCTTTGTTTCTGAGACTATCTTCCCATCCGTATTCATAATTCCTTTACCACAAATTCCATTAGACTTCTTATCTTCTAATTCCAGTGCCCTAGCGTACATCATATCGTACCGTCCTAATTTCTCCATTTGTTCTATTTCATCACATTTTCCTTTTAGCCAATTTTCTCTAGCTTTATCTGTTACCCTTCTCAACTCATTGTTTATACGCCTATAGTTGGCTCTACCTTCTTCACTGTTAACGTTTTTCCATTTTCGTCTCTCATCCATTTTCTCCAGCATTTCCTTCGTGATCCATGGTTTTCTAATTTTCTTCTCTTGTTTT
Organism: Tanypteryx hageni; assembly: GCA_028673005.1. Lineage (NCBI taxonomy): Eukaryota > Metazoa > Arthropoda > Insecta > Odonata > Petaluridae > Tanypteryx > Tanypteryx hageni. Next base: position 7,963,735 of record CM054117.1, read on the forward strand.
CCAATCTCTTTATCCATGGTATCCTTGATACTGGTTTTAATTTCATCCCATTCTATATCGACGGTCTTCGGTTTGTTTTCCAACTTTCTTAGGTTATCTTCCAACTTCATGCTGACTACATCCTGCCTTTCTTTCAGTTTTTCTAGGTCCCAGGTCTGTCTTTCTCTTCTCGTTTTTCTTATTTGTTTGAGCTTTGTACTCACGTCAAGTATTAGAAGGCTGTGATCTGAATCAATGTCTGCTCCTTGCAATGCCTTGGCGTTCTTTATGCTGTTCCTAAATCTCTGTTTTACAAGGATGTAATCTATTTGGCATCTCATTCTATCTCCTGGGCTTTTCCATGTGTATAACCTTCGTTTATGGTTTTTGAACCATGTATTAGTCACTACAAGGTTATTATTGATGCAGAATTCTACGAGTTTCTCCCCTCCTCGATTTCTCTTCCCAAGTCCGTATTGCCCGACAACATTTTCTTCCTGTCCTTCTCCGACTATGCTGTTCCAATCTCCCATTATTATGCAGTTTACCTTTCCTCTTCCGTCTTCTTCGTAAATTTCATTAATTTGCTCATAGATCTCATCTATTTCTTCATCGTCATGAGCTGACGTTGGCATATATACCTGGATTATCAGCATGTCCACTGGGACTGCTTTTAGCTTTATTGCCATCAGTCTATCGTTCGTTGCTATTATCTTTGTCACGCTTTTCATCATATCTTTCCTAAGTACCAGAGCTACTCCCCTTTCCCCACTATTTCCTCCAGAATAAACTACCGTGAATTCTTCCGAGTCGAACTGTCCTTCTCCCTCCCATCTAGTTTCGCTTAGCCCTATAATGTCAACTCTATTTCTTCTCATTTCTTCTTTCAAGTTCTCTAGCTTTCCTGCCTTTCTCATAGTTCTTACGTTCCAAGTCCCTATTCGTAATTTACTTTCGACAAATGTTTTCCTCAAGGCAGTCCCCGCCCGGAGATCCGATTGGGGGACTATTTTACCTCCGGATTGTTTTACCTCGAGAGAACTCATATTGTCCAACCATATAATCTTTACTAGGGATTGTAATGTGGTAGTTTCCCTCTTGCTTTCCACATCGCAGTACTGTAGCCGTTCAAATCGTCCTGATCACGCCTACAGCTGTATTGGATATAGACCCAACCAACATCATTTGTTTTCGGCTCTATACCATACTGACAGTACTGCTGCCTACTGCCAGGCACTGATGATAGTTTTTTTTTTTATATATAAATAAAACCTCCATTCGAGGGGTTTGAACCCCCGAACTTTGCAATAGAAAGCCGACACGCTAACCACTACACCACCAGTGCACTACTATATCAAAAGTAAATTCTTTGGAGCGAGAAGTTCTGAATGTTCAGAGCACCTGCCAGAAGAAGCAAACAAGTTTGCTGGAATATTTTAATAAATAATTTTGATATTTTTTGTGAAATTCCAAATATATTTTAATATTTTCTGTTTTATGTTGTATGATGAAGCTTTTTAAAGGAGGGATGAAAAATTGTTTCAAGATTTATGTCAATTTTGAAAATACTTTTAAAATTTTGAAATTATTTTTTGTAATCGTATGAATGATTCGTTACAGAAATTTTCATATTCAATAGCAATAAGGCTTGTTTGTCACTGGAATTTGTTTATAAATGTTTATTTTAAAAGTATTAATATAAGTATTGTGCATACAAAATTGAAAAATGGATTTTTATTATAGAGACCATTTTCAGTGGCCTTATTCTGGTATTGTATAATGGAACTAATACACAAGCAAAAAAGATAAATTTAACTCATTTTAATTGAAAACCTCCATTTAATGAAAACCTCGATTTAGTGAAATATATTCTAATCCCCCAGCGATTCGTTAAATAGTGGTTTTTACTGTATTTCATCATGGGAAATATTTCTTTAATTCAAAAGATTTCTTCTCGGGACCGATTTTCACTTTTTCCTTATGGAAGAATAACGGAGTAAAACAATTGCTAATTTATGCAATTTTAGAAATATCATACTTTTTCCACATTGGGTTAATAATGCCACACATTTCTGCCAAATTTTAAATTTGTAGCACATTTAGAAGTGAAATAACATTTATATAATTGTATAAAATTAAATAATTTTAAAGGCCACAATAAGAATTTCATGGATACATTGAAATGTTTATTCGTTTATATAGACTAAACTAACATACAAATTTCAGCTTTCTAACTCGCCCCGTAGTGTCTAAACATTTACCTATTTGTTTAAACTTGAAGAATTTTTAACTGCCAAATAAACTAAAATATCTATAATCCCTATTTCGTTTTTTACAAATTCTATCTAAAAAAAAATTCAAGCTATGTAGCACATTCGGAAATACATAAACCTTGAATATTTGTTCAAAAAATTGCAAATTTTTAGCGGCCGCATTAATGAACTTTTTAAAGATTTTCGTTTTTTTCTAGTCTGTTTTGCATAAGATCCTACCTAAGAAAAAATTTTCAAGCCTCCAGCTCATCTGGAAGTGCCTAATCATTGGTATCCTCCTATTATCATTATATATAGACGTTTCTTACAGAGGAGGAGGATATAACATTTAACATATAGGAGGATACTAATGTTGCAGTTGGCTTCCTCAGGTCAGCTGACCTGAGGAAGGCGACTGCAACGCCGGCAAAATGTCATCTTGTGAAACAGCCGATCAACGCGGTGAGCTACCGAAAAACATGCAGCCTACAGCCGAACGCTGTGAAACCCTTTGCACCATATATTTATTTTGTTTCTTTATGTAATAAATATAATTTTTTCTATTTCAGTATATTGTGTTTTTTAATTATACAAGGTTTACGTCTTAACTTTTATTAGTGATAATATGATTTTTATGAATATTTTGAGTAATTATGTAATTTTAGACCGTTTTCACCCCATTTTTTTGTAATTTTCACGTAATTTTATTAATTTAAAATTTCCATTAAAAATTAATATTTATACATAATTGTCATTCTTGCATGTTAAAAAGAGTCTAATGTTTTAAATAAAAAAATATCCAATCAAATACTGAACATTTACTACATTTTATAAATATAATTCAATTTAAATGCCCACCGCTGGTGCGGCTTCAAAAAATTAAATACCCAGATGAGTGGCTAAATGAGAAGCACGCATTTAAGGCAGACATACAACCTCGAAAAAAAGGTAACTACACTTCATTATTTTTTACCGAATTATTTCGTTATAATGTTAAATGTAATGGAAATTTAAATGTAGATTTTTGCGTAGCGAAAAACAAAATAGCCTTTTTGTCTGTAACGAAAACTATTGAAATTATTATACACTACAACCTTTTATTTTATATTTGTTTAGTTTATTGCAGAAATAAACGTCAAGCATGATTACACAAATTATACTAGAGTATAAAAAACCTAACTAGTACTGCCAGGGGTCGCTAATAATTTCGTCTTTTGAGAAGGGGTCGCGGATAAAAAAGTTTAAGAACCTGTGATGTAGCATATAAAACTTGGTGCTCTATTTAAGACAATCACTAACTTTCTGCTGAAATTTTTGGGGGGGGAAAAACCTTCCTTTCGGCTTAATATGGTAATAGCCGACAAAACTGAAACACAGTAAGTGTGGCACATATAGGTATACTCTGGGATGTTTAGGTTAATTGTGAACAAAATATGTGGTAAACATAGATTTTCTGAATCAGCAATGGCAAAATCTGCTTAATGTCCCAATACCATATTTCGAGGGAACGTTTTTAGAAAAAAAGTTACGCGAGTCATGAAATTACTGAGGATAATGTAAGCTATATAGAGATAGTTCTGAAGCAGCTGCAGTTTTGAAATTTTCATGCTCATTTCACTTACTAATATTTTCATTCAAACTTGAGGTACTCTCTAGATAAGCGACAAATATTCTCCCTTAATTGGTACGAACAAATTAAATAGAGGCAAATTTCATATTTTGCTAAGAATATTCAAAATAAGTCCTTTAGTCAGTATGATTAGCATGGCACCCCCCTCCCCCAAAAATTAATATTCTGGCCCCGAGTTGCACATCCTCAAGGTCTCTTTAGTACGTGTACCAAGTTTAAGTCACAGTTTTTCAGAAGTGCTGCAAGGTATGATGTTTGGCACCCCCTCCCCTTCCCTGAAAATCAAAATTCTGGCATTGAGGTGCACATACTTAACGTCTCTTTAGTAAGTGTACCAAGTTTTAAGTTTCTAAGTTTCTTGGTTTTCAAGAAATGCTGTCCACACACACAGACAAATGCCGCATATTATTTATTAGATTATGACTATACTTTGGTTAACACTTTTTTATTTATGTATATTTCATGCATGTAACTCATTTTTACAGAAAAGAGACTGATAACACCGATGATTCGTAGTATTGCTTCGCTGAGACCTGTGTCATGAATGATATCACCTTTTGTCATTGTTCTCATAGTGATTTAGTACAGTATATCTTCAATTTAACGGATTAATTGGGGGAATAGGGTGTCCTTCATTGCTGAAAGTCCATTAAATTCAAAAGTTCATCATATGATGAAGCAAAATGCACCTAAATGGCCACATCTTATAATTTGAAATGCAGTACATTAGGAACAAGAATAATATGTTTATCTAATGCAGTAAAACTGTTAAATCAAATTCAAAGAGCATGTATAATTACGTGCGCATGTCATCCATGGTCTCCCACTCTCGCCGCTTCACTTCCGACCGATGTAGTTTTTTCTATTCACGTAAATATTCTATAAACCATTTTTTATCAACCTAAAAGCGAAAAAAACTAATATATTGGAACAGTTGGCAGTCTAAAGATTTGGAACATAAACATCACTGTGGCAAGTACAAACTTATGCGGTACCGAGAATAGAACCAGTGTATCCCTAAGTGCAGCATAACAAATTAATTCGTATTTCTACTGCCTCACTCTGCCTCCTTTTAATTTCATCGCTTGGTGCTCGACACCCTCGCCAAACATACGGTCTGGGCAGGAAGTTCAAAAGTGGCAAAAATGTTATGGCAAAAACTGAAAAGTACAGAAAACTATCAGACAAACCAAATGTCAGGCAATAATGCTCTTTGCGAACAGATTGCCCTCGGCATCAACGGACGGTGAGTGGTCTGAAATTGCGGACAGAGCGACGATAAGGAGTGGATTCTCAGCGACCGGATGGCCATCAGCTCTGAGTCTGTTAAATCCGAAGTCTGTTAAATCAGGGTCCATTAAATCAAGGGTTTACTGTACATCTAATTTTTCCTCTAGCAATACAACATTTCTGGCTCTTACTCCCATCACCATGCTTCTGGTCCTTACAACTCATGATTTCACTTTGAGGGTGAATGTACTGTCAAGTTACGTGAATTAATATGTAATTCCCGAGATCACAGAGTTCCAAAATGAACGTGTTAGCAGCACAATGGCAGACAAAACTGACTGAGAAGAAGTGCACAGACTTGTGGGATGCTGGAAGGCAGGGAAAGCTGGATAATTACGTGCAGGGCACAATGTTGCTCATTGGTGAGGATTTGGCGATTCTACGTAATTTCCCCTTCAGCAGAAACAAGAGCTCCTTCCCCCCCTCTCATGTTATCATCATGATGCCCTCTCACCGCATCTAGCTCTTGCTTTCTGATTGCTCTAAGGAACCCACAAGAGCAGGACGAAAATGTCTAAACTTCTTTGTTTCCTAGACCTTTCCACGATCGTAGAGAAGTAGTGGGGAAATTGCATTAAACCGAACGACCAGGCGTGCTACTGAAAAACCAGTCCTACTTAAAAAAACCATGTTAAATCAAAATCATGTCTGTAGAATTTGCATTAGGTTAATTGAAGTGGTGGGCTACAAATTTTTGTTTTAAGGGAAAAAATAACATTGTATTAATTGAAATCCAAAAATTTCAGTAAATACATTTTATCCTCAGCTTCATTTGTTTAAAAATCATTGACTAAACACGTAGCCACATTTCCTATAGTTCTACGACAACTCGTCGTGGTCAATACATTGCATGACAAGATTATAGAGCTTCAATTCATTGCTCGACAAATTGGAAGGCAAGATACTATGACTGCCCTATGGCAGAGGGAGACTTTTTCACAACAAAATTTTTAACATAGCTAATTCGTTCCTGAAAATAGCAACGTAGAACTAAACAACATTAAACGAATCAATATTTCCCATAAGAACCCATGTTATACAATATTCTCGGTTACAAAACCTCGGAGGAGACACAAAAAGACCTTATACAATGTATTTTATGGAACTTTATGGTGCCATGTATGATGAATGGCAACAGAGCATAAATCAATAAAACCATACAATAAGATAGAAATGGTAAAAAATATACAAATGGTATGACAACTACATTTCAAGGCACCCAAAATTGGAAAAGGCCACATTTCAAATAGTACCTCTAGTCACAAGAAAAAGGAACTATGTAAAAATAATTCAGCGAAATGCAGTCGTATGAACGAAAGAAAATGTTAAGTTTTTACTATCAAGTTTTACAGATAGCTACTAACACTTCTGTGCATGCAAGCTCATGAGTTGACATCGCTAGAAAAGAAATGCACCAAAAAATTATTTCTTACAGCAGTTACTGTATAATTAATGAAAATCTACTGTAATACAGGTAAATGAAACATTTATTTGTTTCATCATGCCCAACTCTGTTGGGCCAAAGCTGATACAAACGAAATTAAAATCAGGAGACATTAAACTCAAGTTATCCCAACAGTTCAGAATAATTTCAAGTTTATAAATGGGGCACTCAGCAGATCTTCCTTTCTGCACAACTCACAAAGCTTGTAAATTTTCTACTTAAGGGGATTAAGAGGATTTTTATTATTGCTGAGGGAACTTACAAAGAGAGGACACGATAGTGGGATCACAGATTTTTATGAAACTTGGTAGGTGTATAGCTCTGGATTCCAGGATCACTTAAAATCCCCCTTTTGGGCATATATGACCTGTAGTTTTTTGGAAAATACCGATTAAATATTGCAATTTCTTGTCAACTGGTATCTTAATGCATGCCTAATTGGTTACGTAATGGTTGGCGATGAGCGTATAGTGGGTGCGTTCGGAACGTGAGGCTGCAAGTTCGATTCCGTCTTGGGTAGCTTCTTTTTTTCTTTCATTCCTCCTCCTTTTATTAATCCTTTTTCATATTTCGCATTAAAATTTAACTGGGCAGCCGCGTTCATATTTTTATTTATTTTTTATGTTGTTAGGTGCTGGTCTGGATTTTTTTCTCAAGTCATTCAACGCACAATTTTCACAACATTGTTTAAATTATTAAATCGCACATTCTTTATTGAACTTGGCACATGCTACATCCTTTATTGCTGCTTATGACATGGAAAGGATCCCTGAAATTATTTTGTGAATAATTTCTCAGAATATTTAAAATAGACCCATTAGGCGGAGGTATATCAGGCAAAGGATCATTGAAAGTATAAAAGAAAATGAACTGGTGAGAAGTTTATTAAAAGTACAATAATATAAATAAAAATATTTCTTTTATGAATCCCTCAGAAATTTAGTTGATTAAAAACATTAATTTAATAATTTAAACGATCCTTTCCATCCATGTCATAAGCATCAATCAAGGATGTAGCATGTGCCGAGATCAATGAAGAATGTGCGATTTAATAATTTAAACAATGTTGAGAAAATCGTGCATTAAATGACTTGAGAAAAAAATCCAGACCAGCACCTAACAACATAAAAAAATATGAACATGGCTGCCCAGTTAAATTTTAATGCGAAATACGAAAAAGAATTACTAAGAGGAGGAGGAATGAAAGAAAAAAAAGAAGCTACCCAAGAGGGAATCGAACTTGCAGCCTCACGTTTCGAACGCACCCACTATACGCTCATCGCCAACAATTACGTAACCAATTAGGTATGCCTTAAGATACCAGTTGACAAGAAATTGCAATATTTAATCGTGATTTCCAAAAAAACTACCGGTCGTATACGCCCAAAAGAGGGGTGGGGGTGATCCTGGAATCCAGAGCTATACACCTACCAAGTTTCATAAAAATCCGTGATCCCACTATCGTGTCCTCCTTGTTAGAGTAAGGACCCATTAGCACCACGCTCCATGGGCTATGCGCACCAACCCCTCACTCCACTTGCTCCAGGTAGGGGATGCATTGATTTTGTCTCGCAATTTTTGGTCAAGCCGTTGAAAATGAGAAGTATTTGTATAATTATTTACAGACCAACAATTCATTTACTAAACCTACTTGCCTAACAATATACTGCATGATCTCTTAAGGATTCAAGTCTAATGTGAGTCATGGAATCGATGAGATATTAAGTGCGGCCCATCAAGGTACCCAGAATCACCAATGCATTGCACACCACTACCCTAAGGTTGCGCAAGCCATCCCCAACACTTGATCCAGTCCATCACCTATATTGTCCATGGCAAATTCTCTCTCCCCTATTTTTGTGAAGCGTCTGCTGGTGTAGCACCTCAAAACATTTAAATTTTTTAGATAGATTATCAATCCAAAACAGTTTTTCCACTCAAATAAGGTGGTCCACTGCAGCTGGAGAAGCGCTGCGTAACAGGTACGTGAGAGTCATTTATGCAGTATTTTTCTGTGCGTTATTTCAGAGGCAAGTGAGAACGATGTTAACTCGATTCATCGACGACATTAATTTGAATATGGGTAGTCATTTTTGAATGACAATGCGAATTAACCTTAATGGAATCCACGTTAAACCAAGGGCACATTATATATTGATAATACCAGAATGTAACACAATTCCCTTGGTGAATTACACAAGACATTGGATGGTGTATGGCATGAGATGATTCCCAACCCAACAATTGTATCCTCCTGCCATACACCAGTCATGGCATCTCATAGAGAGTTTTACATGCGATGCAGTGAACACAATGAGCTCATCTTGGATTTAGGTAAATACAGTGACATACTCTATATAATCAAACGTAAGCCGAACCCACTTTTCACAAGGGCACACAAGGAAAATTTCTTGTAGGGTATACAGACGTTTTCGTTTCATGGATCTTTTGCATAAAAAATACTAAAAAGTATAAATGCTTCTCTTTTTCTCTCCTCCAGTATCTCACATTCGACTCATCAATCCTGTAGCGCTGTTGTGCTGCAAGATTAGACGTTTCTTCCTCAAATGAGATCATTTTTCTCTTAAATTCCACAGAATAATATGTTCTTCTCATAATGAGATTATAGTAAAAAAAAAGAAAATCTCGCCATACTCAAGTATTGAAATTTATGCTTGCAAAGTTAAGCAGAAGTGATGGTTGGCTTGGGGAATCTCAGTATGCACATGCTAGACACACTGAATTAACATATTGAACAATGTAAATGTTCCAAAAAAGTAAAATGATCGGTGATTTTGACGACTGACGCGGCACACTTTTTACATATTTTTTTGTATTGTCATTTTGATTCTATTTCATACATTTTACGTAGATTGTTTACTCTCACTTGAATACACATCGAGTTATAATGTAACTATGGACATTTTGCTGAATTTCCATGTGCAGTAAGCAAGATGTTTGCTGCACAAAGGAAAAAATGAAAGATATTTCAAAGCGCATTGAACATATCAGAACATAATATAATAATAATACATATGCATCTATGTCAAACTGATTTTCAAAATTGTCTTTGAAGGCATTCAACGCTCGTCCATATTAATTTGTTTCTTGTATGCATTCTTCTTCTGCATGAGAACAGCATAGGGCTCTTGTCGTGCCAACTTTCCGACCGTTCAGCAGTGCCGTTCTTATGAAAATGCCCCTTAATGCATTGATCACTTTCATTTTCCTTCATTAATTTTTAAGACACCGATTCTAAGCTGAGTGGCAATTTCCAAGAAGGCAAAAAGGTAAAAAAAGGTTGGCTTACAATTGATTGTATATGGTATTTACTGTCTATTTAACCATCCTAATATTGAGACCTATAATATGCACCAGTCATATTCTAGCCTTTAAGTGCTTAGGACTCGCGTTGTTTCTTAAGGTGGTTATATACTGTATCGACCTGAATATAGTGCGATGTTTTTTTCCTCAATATGTACCATTAACCCCTCAACGCCGTCAGGCGTACTATTACATCCTGCAAAAACTGTCTAATCGGCCATCAGGCGTACTATTACGTCCTGTGGCAGCCCTAATTTATTTTATCTTTTGACGCTAGAGACTTCTTTAAATCTAAATAACCTATATATATTTTGAAAGAGGAAGCTTTGTACTTCCTATCTATGTTTGTCCTGTATTTTTTTTCTCTTTTAAAAATATATAATAAACGTTGAATTTTGCGATAGAATTTTCAATTTCGCTATGATATGATGGTGTTTCTCCGTATAAAAGTCGCTTTTCAATGTAGCAAGGAACCTTTCCTTGGTGTTTGAAATGCAATGTAGGAACTGTGTATCATTTCAAAGGAGAGCACGTTTTTTCTTGTCTTTTTTCCTGCTGGAGATATTTGGCTTATGTCGTGCGACAAAGGTCTTCGTCGGTATGTAAAGAAAGAAAGGAAAACATCTTATGTCTGTCTATGCACAGCTTATTACAAATGTTGACAATGCAATTGATGAAGAATGGAATTAGGTTGAGTCAAAACATTTCTGTGAACATTCCCTTCCATAACCGCGCGATCCTTCGTTCATCGCTTCATAGGAGCGTGTCAACGTCAAAACAGCTGATCTCAAAATCCAAGGCCGACATTCTTCCGATAATTTAGTGCCACACCTCAAAGAGAGGCATTTTGTGAGAAGGATAATATCTGTCATATAATTTTAAAGACCTTTAGAATTTATTTTAATCTCAACGAAAATCGCGGGGAATTGAGTATATCTATTTGTAAGTATTTGTTTACACATAATATACGTTTAGTTTTGTGATAGAATTTTAGTTTTTACCACGGACCTACGGATTTTTGGTTTCTAAAGTTGACCCATAAATACCCAAGGAAAGGGAACCCACAAAATTGGGTTCTTTTTCTTTGACACTTGAAAGAAGACAAAGTCTGTTTTCCTCTTCAAATAAGTGCTTCGCTGTTGTGCTAGCAAGGCCAAAGCAGCGATGAAGCGAGTAGGCAAGAAGAGAACACGCCAGCAAAAATCACAAAAAGCTCTTCCATTTACACAATAGATTACTAGAAGTGTTTACTAAGCTATAAGGCATTTCTAGCTGAATCCAATTACGCATGTGTAAATTTTCTGAAAATATTTGGAAAGGACCTATAAGCTAAAGTTTTCCATGTTTTATACAACGTCATATCTCCCTTTCCAATGAACGAAATGCAACCATTTCTTCTATGTGACTTCTGTAATGACTAAGAATGACTGTATAACTAAAACGTTTATATTATAAATAAAGCATCTTTTAATAAATCAATAATACTACATTTACTTTAAAATTTCCAGTCAAGACATGAAAAAGTTGAGATGCGTAAAACTTTTCACCTAATTGGTTTAGATGGGTAGACTTACAGAATGAAATAGTTACTAATTTAAGCTATTTTTTTTATTAAGATTGCACATCAATATCTTCTATAGATTTTCCGGTGCTGAATATTATATATAAAGCGCGAACGCACGCCGGAAAATTAGCGATTGGTTTACATTCTCTTCTATTCCAACAATCTTTATATGTAAAATATTTTAGGCAAAATAGATACTTACAAATTTCATGCCTTTCATAAATCCACAAAAAAAATTCAGAAAAATCAAGAGAAAACTTCTAAAGTTATGATTATTTTAACATTTTCGAACGTTTTTGCAACGCAATCCTGAAAATTTAAAAACCTCATCCGGCTGTAAGGGTGGGATTTAATAAATCTCCTCCGGGCTTGAGGGGTTAAAAGTCGCATTTGCACTATATTAGAGTACTTGTTGAATTCACACTATATTCGAGTACTTGTAGAATTCGCACTATATTTGAATACTTGTAAAATTCGCACTATATTCGAGTACTTGTAGCTTTAAAAAATAACTGCATATTGGCGCGTTTCATGGCATCTGTTTATAATTGCTCCATCGTACAATTATACTTGGCAGGGGTCTGAGGAGACTTGAAAATAGATCAAGGTCAATTGCAGCAACCACAGTACCAGCACAACTTCACGCAGGGTCTCGACACTGAACGTTAGAAAACGAGGAGCATCTAAACGTGACATCACATTATCCCCCCTTTAGTACATAATTCATGAGTTTACAGATAATTTAAATGTGTAAAATAGAGAAAATTTCGTCTTTTTCTAAATTTCTTTCAAAATACTTGGGTTGCACTATATTCGGGGCTGCATTATATTCGGGCTAATACGGTATATTAATGGCAATTGTAAGTCCTGTAGGTATTACTTATGAACTGTGATTGCACATGATAGAGGGGGCTACGAAGAGTTTTCTTCAGTGAAGGGAGGTACAGATATGCAATTTTTGGAAACCAATACTTCACTGATTTTTATCATGCTTGGAGATTCATATATCTTCTTCAGGAGTGTTACACAATGGAATTCCATGTGAAAACATGATTCAAGATTTTCCTTTGCTGACATTTTTCAAAATGCTATTTTAAGTAGGCAAGAATGCATTCAGAGCAATTCTGTTTGTTTGAGGCCATTTGGGTCATAACGCCTTTTTGTATTCCATACCATTTTACCAACATTACAGCTAAGACCTTAAGTGTAAGTTGAAAATTCCAGCCATGATATTTGAAAAACTGTCACACAATGCAATCAGTGTGGCATAATGAACATTTGCTCACTATAATTAGAGATAACCCTACTTGGCACAAATTTGATTAACAATCTTCACCTTTTACAGACCCACCAACACCATTCCGATCTTCCGAAACACCAGTCTGCGCTGACTGGCTATCACCACATCCCACATGAGCAGAGGCAGAGGATGACGATGCTAAAGTTGCCGTGGAATCAGGAGTAGAAGAAATGGGAGATGTTGATGAACCGACAAGAGACTTGACTGAAGGATAGGAGGACGGTAATTGAAGCGGTGCTGTTTCCATGCCATTGACTAACCCTTTTGATAAGTCAAGGATCATGCTACCACAACTACTGCTCAGCAGAGGCTTCTTATCATCCTGCATGAGTATAAAGAATGGATGAACTATAACATTCTAGAAAGGGTAATCAACACTTTCATTAAGACTGGTGAAAAATCACATACCAATTGGAGAGAGAAAGGCACAACGGTATCGACGCTGTCCCCTCGCATTACCTCCCTCCGAACTTTCCGATCGCTCGCCGAGGAAGACGCTGTCACCGGAGAGGAGGACGTGGCAGGCACAGACGCAGTGATCGAGGGCTCCGAACCAAAACCTTGCACTTCGACCGCACCACGACGGCAAGTTTCACCTTTCGACTTGAATCCGCTGTCCCTATCCTCAGACACGTGCAACTCCAGTAGTTCCACTCCCTCACCAGTCCCGTCGTCCACTGCAGACGAGAGCAAAGTTGCACAACACTGCGCCCTCAACTCCACACTCGTCGGGACTTCGACGACCCGGTCAGTTTTGCTGCCCTCCGATTCACCGTGTCGAGAAACGTTGCCGTCCGAAACGCCGTTGGGCACGCCTTCGCCCACCACCACGATACTATCGAGAGGTTCCTCCTTCGAGGGAGGCCCGGCCCTCCCCTTATCGACTTCGCCGACCGAGTCCACCCCCGCCTCCGACCTAGCGGTGACGACGTCCGCCGGAGGGGGGGCGGAAACCGGCCCCCCTCCGCCGCGGTCCATGTGAGCCGGCATCACGTCCTCATTGTCTTGCTCCCACGACACTCTCTGCTCGCTGCGGCGCCTCCTTACCACTCCTTCGAAAGGACACTCGGAAGACGGGCCGTGCAGCAAGCTCCCGCCGCCGCAACCCCCACCCCCTACTCCGCCGGCATTCACATTGCATGGAAGAGATCCACCTTCTCTCTGCCTCGCACTCACGCTCCCTTCGCCAGAGGATCCGCCCCCGCCGACTCCTACGCCCCTGCCACACGCGCCGCCTCCGGAAGAACCCGGGCCGAGCCCGTAATGGTAGAACTCGCCCTTCTTTCGCCCTCCGCCGAAGCTCTTCTTGCCGCGGTTGCCGAAGTAGACGCTCTCGAAGTCCGAGTATGCTTGGACTATATTCTGAAGAGAACCACCTCTGGTCTGACGCTCGGAGACGGCAGCATCACGCCGACGACGTTTCCCGCCGCGACACTGGTCTACGATACCAAAAGGAGGAGGGTTGCTCTCTTCTCCACCATCGCTCTCGGCCTCCACTTCCTCTAATAACTCCTGAATAGCAAACATTAGAATTTTAACTTACTTCAAAGTAATACCGTCAGTTATGCTGGAACAAAAATTCCACGAGCACAGCATAGTCACGGTGGAATGCGAACGAATTAATATTGTAGCTCGTACATGGAAGCCTAATGGCAGAATAGTAAAGATATTTTAAGGACTAAAATGATTCCACATGCTTTCATGCGGATCACATCGTTATAAATAAGAAAATCAGCGTTATTTTAATATCAACTAACTCACGAAAACTTTTCATAATATCCAAAAATGACACATGGGCAATTATAATCTTCTTATCAACTACGTCCAACTGCTGTAAAAATTGTAATTGTAAAAATAATACATTTATCAAACTGTAATATTAAAACCGACAATTGCATCAGAATGTACTTCGTAATTAACTTTTTATTAAACAAATGTTACTAAAAATAAATTTTAAAATCATTTTAATCGATTACATAACTAGTATATGCAATCTAATGTAGGCATCAACAGGGTATTTAAAACAGTTAATGATATATTAAATGCCATGTGACCTAAAACTTACTTAATTTGAAAATACTGTCATCTTCTGGAAAACACATATTAGTTACATTGTTCAATATTTCGTCAAATTCTAAATTGCACTGCTAACATTTAAGAATGATCATATAGCGATTTTTTTATCAACTCACCCTAAATAGATTACTCTTTCCTTCTCTATCTTTTGGGCACTTGTATGTGATGGCCTCGTCCAAAAGAGCTCTCAGCTGACCGTCGTCCAATTCCGACACACCTGAATTTTTATCATCCTGAAAAAGAACGGCAATTATAAATTTTGGAGAAATTACCAATGATGCGCGTACATGCACATAAAAAATTCAATATTGTGTTTGGAGAATTCTTTGCCCACCACTTATTTTCACAATAAAATATGCGTGAAGCATTTCTGCAAAAAGAGGCACTTAAGTTAAAAATATCTACCTTGCAGTAGAATAAAACAATCTATAAGTTACTCGTGACTTGACAATAATGCATTTTTGACGTGTAACACTTAATGAAATATAAAATTAAAAAATCTAATCGGTTACTATAATAGGCATAAATAGAAAAACGAGTGAATGTCGCAGAAGTGTTATAAAAATACAGGTCATAACTACGCCATTAGTCACAAAATTCTCAAATTAAAGTTAAACATACAACATGATTTCTCAGAGATGCTATACGGTTATAGATACAAAAGCACACATTAAGAATTGGTATATTTTCTAAACTCAGTAATACCTAAACTCTTACTTAGGAACATTCTGGAGACCTTACTGCGGCCTCGTGCAAAACACCTTCGCCAGCCGACATGTTAGCATCTGACGTCACGATCTCACAAAAGTAAGCAAGTCACTGCAGTTGCCGACACACCACTGGTTCAAGAATTTTTCGTAATAAAAATTAGGAATACTTTGGAAATTTCACCCAGATAAACACCGCAATTATTGGCATTTACAACCTTAAGCAATATTCAAAGATGAACAAATCATATACGTTTAAAAGACAGGAAAATCACTATGAGTCACATGGCAAACGACAATTGTGTCAAGATGGCGAATCAGATTAGGCAAATATCTTTCCAAGTATAATAAACATGGAAATAACTTGGCAAAAACTAAAGTGGTACATCTCATGTCTCCGATACAACTTAATAGCGTCCTAGCACTTAATTTTGAGAAACCATCGTAATTACTCAATTTTACAACTTGCCACTTACTCGATGCGGCACATTTACTACCCAATCGAAATTAAATATAAAACTGCAATTTTTACGGTCAAATAGTTTACTGGCATTAGAAAAACCAATAGTAACAAAGCAGTAGTTTTCCCTGTAACTTAAACTGTTGACATGTTACACAACTGAACCCTTCAAAGATTGACAATAAATGTTATAGGCTATTCACATAAAAGAATTCATTATAGATTGGTAAATATATAAATACTTCCATAGGGTGACGTGGAAGTAGTATAAATCAATGTAGCGTTACTCAATCTACATGTCACTATAACCTTGCTTTTACCCCATTCATCAAATGGTAAAGATTACAACAAAAACTCGATCCTTAACTTAATCTTACCGTTATCATACAGTCCCTGATAGGCACTCAATGTTGATTGTATCAATGATGATGAATAAACAGACGTTTCAAAACCACAACTTAACGCGTTATTGTTTTAGATTGTGAAAACTACAACGAAATGCGTTATATAAAAGAAAAACTATTCACTTTGTAGTGAATTATGCAAACAACACACACGATCACTATCTTCCTCGTCCCAGCCTTTACTTCAACTGCGACGACAGATAGCCGGTTCAAGTTCCAACATCAGCCGACTCACGACGCCACCGCCCATGTCTCCCCTTCTCACGTGCTTAGACAGCGTTGCCAAGTTATCCTACAATTCCTTCCACTCTATTATGGCCAGCGAAATCAAACGGGATGTACTTTAACCCTTAAAACTATACATCAATAACGTCGATATCATAACTCTCATAAAAAGCCCCGCGCTCTTAATTACAAATAATATGCAACTGATAATGAAACACTAAGAATCATTTTCGCGTTTGAAATTTTAAATTCTTACATACAAGAAAAAATTATTGCAAAATTTGCCTTTTATAAATTTTTAAATTTGGCATTATTTATGAAGATTTAGGCAATTGGAACGAATTTAACAATCCAAAGACTAGATAATAATCAATTTACAAAATTTATTTGAACAAATAATTATTTACCAATGCAAAACTTTATTAAAATGTTGTAATATAAAATTAAAATTTCAAGTTTCTTCAATATGTCAAATGAATATGATTTAAAATTGACGCAGTAGGTCTCTTCAGCAGACATAAAGGTTAGGAAAACTAGAGGCGTGTCCACTAGTAAGGAGCCGCTTAATGATGTTCGCAAATAGTAGTCTAATTAACAACTACTTTGTAGACGAAAATCCCGTGATTTTCCTAAGATTTTATGGCTCTATCAATTTTATTATAGCAATATGGGAGCTAGATAATTGTCCACTGAATATGATTTGGACAAGAAAATCATTTTAACACGCCTTAAACCGGAAGATTCCATTCTGTTTTCCCGTTTTACTACATATTAACTAATTTAACATTAACTAGTTATGCCATCGACGTCAATCTTTTGTCTTCGTTTGCAAACAATTGCAATTGATCTCATCTTCGGAAGATCTTGTAGGTTGTAAAAACCGACACCTGTCACGTCGAGTTATTCGCGATTTTCCGGTTTCGACTGCGTTAACTCCATCGTGACGTAACTTCTTCGATCGCTTTGAGTCCCGTAACACTACCTGGCGGCCTCACAGCGCGCCCCCCTCACCTCACCCCCCCCACCTCTACACCCTTCTTCAGGCGACTGCCCAACACTATGCAACGGGCAAATCGCCGATTAACTACAATGAAATCGCTTACTATGAATTGGTAGGGACAACGTTCAACCACCATTATATATTTTTTAATGAAAATAATCGCACAGGCCCCTCAGATCCTCGTCAAGCATATAAGAATAGCACCTTCAGAGTTACTTGCTTAAGAATTCTGAGATAGGTATAATTAATATAAACTAGACTTTCTGCTTCAATTATTGCAGAGAGATTCATAAATTTCAGACTCGAGGCAATTTATAGCTTATCAAGGTAAACCTTTCTTTATCGCTTCAGTAAATTTGATTCCGCCACAGCGGAAATTTCATTAAGTGCCTATTCCGGAAATATATATCTATTATATATATTGACGCTTCTTACTTATGATATAGGAGGAAACTAATGTTTAGCCACTTCCAGATGAGCTGGAGACTAAATTTTTTTAAGTGGGTAAGACAATGTGCAAAACCGACTAGAAAAAACGAAAATCTTGAAACAGTTCAACAATGCGGTCGCTAAAAAATTCGAATTGTTTAAACAAAATTTCAATGTTTATGTATTTAAGAATGTGCTACGCAGTTGAATTTTTTAAAGGTAGAAATTGTAAAATAACGATACTGGGATTAAGAAATTTTGATATTTTAATTTGTTTGACTGCTAAAAATTCTTCAAGTTTAAACAAATGGATAAATTTATAGGTACTTAGAGACGAGCTAGGGAGATGAATTTTTTTTGTTATTTACAGCTTACTGTAGATGCACAAATAAACATTTGAAAATCTCCATGAAGTTGTTATATCGGGAGTTAAACATTTTAAAAATTTCTCAAATTAGATAAATATTATTTCATTTCTAAATGTGCTACAACTTAAAATTTTTGCAGAAATGTGTGGCATTAGTACCCCAAAATATAACAAGTACAATATTCTTAAAACTGCAAATTTTAGGGATTGTTTTAATCTATTATTTTTACATAAGGGAAAAACGAAAATCGCTGCGGAGGTGAAACTTTTAGAATTAAAAAAATAATTGTAATGATGAAATATCTGTCTGAAAAATGAATGTTTTTTCAAGGTGAGATAATATGCTTGCAGAATGCAAGCACCTTCTACTAGTCATTATATATAGACGTTTCTTACAGAGGAGGAGGATATAACATACATATAGGCACTTCCAGAAGAGCTGGAGATTCGAATTTTTTTTCTTAGGTAGGATTTTGTGCATAACCGACTAGAAAAAACGAAAATCTTGAAAAAGTGCAACAATGCGGCCGCTAAAAATTCTCAATTGTTTAAACAAATTTTCAAGGTTAATGTATTTCCGAATGTGCTACGGAGCTGAAAATATTTTTAGAGGTAGAATTTGTAAAAAAACGAAATAGGGATTATACAAATTTTGATATTTCAATTTGTTTGGCAGTTAAAAATTCTTAAAGTTTAAACAAATAGGTAAATGTTTAGATACTACGGGGCGAGTTAAAGAGCTAAAATTTTGAATTATTTAGACTTTAGTCTATATAAAAGAATAACCATTTCAGTTTATCTATGAAATTCTTATTGCGGCCGTTAAAAATTATTAAAATTTAAACAATTAGATAAATGTTATTTTACTTCTAAATGTGCTACAAATTTAAAATTTGGCAGAAAGGTGTGGCATTATTGACCCAATGTGGAAAAAGTATAATATTCCTAAAATTGCAAAAATTAGCGATTGTTCCACTACATTATTATTCCATAAGGAAAAAACGAAAATCGGTCCCGAGGAGAAATCTATTGAATTAAAGAAATATTTCTCATGATCAAACCTCTCTGAAAAATGAATGTTTTTTCAAGGTGAGATGAAATGCTTGCAGTATGCAAGCACCTTCTACTAGTTATATATAGACGTCTCTTACAGAGGAGGAGGATATAACATACATATAACATACTAGTAGTTGGTGCTTGCATACTGCAAGCATTTCATCCAACCTTGAAAAAACATTCATTTTTCAGACAGAAATTTCATCATTACAAATAGTCTTTTAATTCTAAAGATTTCACCCCCGCAGCGATTTTCGTTTTTCCCACATGTAAAGATAATAGTTTAAAACAATCCCCAAATGTTGCAATTTTAAAAATTTTACACTATCTTCATTATGGGGTACTAATGCTACACATTTTAGGCAAATTTTAAAGTTGCAGCACTTCTAGAAGTAAAATAATATTTTTCTAATTGTTTAAATTTAAATAATTTTTAACGGACGCCGAAATTCATATATGGTGAAATTGAAATGTTTATTTGTGCAAATTCACTACTTTGTAAATAATTTGAAAATTTCAGCTTCCTAGCTCATCCCGTAGTACCCAAACAGTTATCTATTTGTTTAAACTTTAAGAATTTTTAACTGCCAAACAAATTAAAATATCAACATTTGTATAACCCCTATTTCGTTTTTTTAAGAATTCTACTTATAAAAAAATTTCAACTCCGTAGCACATTTGGAAATATATAAACCTTGAAAATTCGTTTAAACAATTGCGAATTTTTAGCGGCCGCATTGTTGCACTATTTTAAGATTTTCGTTTTTTCTAGTCGGTTTTGCACAAAATCCTACCTAAGAAAAAAATTTCGAATCTCCAGCACATCTGGAAGTGCGTAAACATTAGTATCAGCATTGACGAAAATCACTAAAAAGCACTGAAAATTAGTCTTATAAAAGTTAGAAACTATATATAAACAAGGCATTATATTTTCTGGCCATACTCATTCGTATTAATGACGGATTAAACACATTTTCCACACTTAAATCGTTAATGTCCAGAAGCCCCTACACAGCTCGTTGTACCAAGTTTTGCATGTTTCGCAGATTATCCAGTCACCTTTTCTGAGAGATTTCAGGTCAAAATATTTAGTTGATTCCGCAGAAACCACAAAGTACATCTTCATCTTCCGGTGATTTGTATGAAGATTCTTCACTTGAACTGCTCGAGTCCATTAGTTTTCTTCGCAAACGTTTTCTTATTTTTCTTCTAAATTGTTTAACCTTTGTTTCTTTCTCCAAATGTAGCTTCCTCTTTACTCTTGTGTTTTCATCGTTTTCAGGAGATGTCAGATGGCAGGCAAAATGTTTTGCTTTGTTTGCTTTTTTCTTTGGATTGACTTTGGTAGGAGCAGGTAAAACAACTGAAAAGTTACTTCCAGAACATGATGGTTTTGTGAGAACTTGATTAGTTTTATGATGAGAGTTATTTAAATCAGAATTTTGATTTAGTGGAAGAGGCATTTCGTTTGATGAATCAGTAGTTACATTTGATGGTCGGGCAGGTGAATTTGATGGTCGGCTATATGTATGTGATGATCGGGGATTCTCACTTGACTGTCCAGGATTTACACTTGAGGTTTCAGAAGGTTCATCGGAATATTTGGTCGAAAAAAGTCGTTCCCAGCACACGGGTAAGAGGAAAAGTGGTGCGATGGCAGGAATTTGTTCCGGATTGTTGTTTGAGTCGAAATGATACATTCCGGTGCATTCAAATCCTTTTACTGGATTCCTTATTGTGGCACCCTTTCTCCATGCCCTATAAAATACCATCAAATACAAATTTTGTTATTGAACTTGTTGAATAACTGTCAACAAAGGAAGTGGCCTATTGGTGGTAAAATGATTTTAGAGGCTTAAACACAGTCTTGTCAAGACGTGAGTGGTGTGAGGTGGTAGGCATACTAGCTCAATCTGATGTTCTAGGCAATAATCAAGATATTAGAGGGAATGGTGGGATATATGACCATCTAAAATTAATAAATCCCTGCCTTGAACACCTATTTTGACAAAATGTCGAAGCCAAACCAAGAACAGATCATCATTGATGTAACCTGTTTCGGACATTGCAACCGTGGTACCGGGAGGCATTCCTTGATTGGATTCTTCTCGTATTCTTTGCCTTTTAAAAATTACAAAAGGAGGAATGAATACTCCGCCAGCACTACAACATGAAACAACAGTTACATTTTCTCCCCTTTCTATATTTGTCAAGGAAAAAATCTCTTTCCCTTTTCACCAACAACTTTTGAAAGTTTGTTATTCATAGGAAATCCACTCTCATCCACATAGATAAATGCATTGCGTTTGGCCTAGAAAGCCAAACTCAACTGTCACTTGTATTAACAATTCATAAAAATTGTCAACTGCTTGCTTATTCATCCCAATACTCCATGCTTTTGAAAGCCCTTCCGGTTTTCGCAAAGAAATATCTTTATGCCGATTCATAAAAGAAACGTTAAATGAGAAATCTAACTCCTTAACTGTAAAGTTCAAAAATTAGAGACACAGGAAAAAAGTGGGGATAAAATAAAGGAGGTGGCACATAAACCTACAGGCAACCGTGTTCCCTGGCGCGGTTTAATTTCCCGTAAACCTAGTATTATTTTCCCCTTTCCTTTTATTTCCCCTTACCTCTGTGTGTCTGTGCGCGTGGTTGTCTAGTAGGTCCCTGTCGCGGTCCTACAGACTCACAAACCTCGTAGCAACGGCGTGATTATCGGGTCCCTGGCGCAGATTAATCTCTCACAAACCCGGCTCTTTTTTTATCCTTTTTCCATATTTAGGATTAGTGCTTGTGCGATTGAGTGAGTGAATGTGAGAGTGACTTCAGGTCCCTAGCAACCTGTAAGTTGGTACTTTTCATTTTCTTTGACTTTTCACCTCCTTTCTTTCATCCCCCCTCTTTTAC
The DNA here is from genome assembly GCA_028673005.1 of Tanypteryx hageni. Lineage (NCBI taxonomy): Eukaryota > Metazoa > Arthropoda > Insecta > Odonata > Petaluridae > Tanypteryx > Tanypteryx hageni. Next base: position 7,986,152 of record CM054117.1, read on the forward strand.
TCTCTAAAATTTTTTAACTTTACAGTTAAGGAGTTAGATTTCTCATTTAACATAAATTTTGCCGTAGTCTCCACCTTTACTTTCTATAAAAGAAATGAACCACTCTGCCCGCCATCTTTACTTCGTCGCCCCAAGAAACTTTAATTTTATTTATTTTAGCGTAATGGTAAACTGCTTTTCGTACACTTGTTGACGTGTGGCCGAAGCCACGGTTACTCAAAGATTTTAGTCTTTCCACAAGGTCTCTTTCTCGTTAAAATGAAAAAACTGTTGGGCGGCCAATAGACTAGGGCATACAAATTGGTTGATGAACTTCCTCCCTTACGATTTTTCAATTGTATCGAGCATCCTGGACTCGTCTCTGAAGAGTAGTAAATGGAACTAGGAAATGATCTGCAGCTCCACGTATACTTAAATGTCCATCGAGTGTGCTGGATAAGGCCTGGCACATCTTCCTCCTTCCACTGCAAATAAGCTTCATTCCGCTTATATTTTCCCACCATCAGAAAAATGAAACGCAAATTGGAGGTACTTAAAATTTAATTTTTCGAGTGTTTCTATATTTTTGTAACATATTTTACTTTTAATTATACTAGAAAAATTATTCCGCAAGCATTCTTAAATTTAACAACCTCTAGACCATGGGTGTCCAAACTGCGGCCACTTTCACGATTTCGTGCGGCCCGCTGAATGATTTTAATTTTTAATGTACTTGCGGCCACTTTCGAGAGAAGAAATTCAAAAATATTTTCAATTATCACAATTTTATTTGTTGTTTAAATATATATTCATATTGTTTTAGCAATACGGCCAAGTAAAGTTTCTTAATGAATGTGTTTTCGGAAAAAAACGCCTTCTTTCTGGGACTTGTTCTTTCCTCGCTTGTTATTTATTGTTCCCAGGATAAAGATGAGTCATGCGCCTATCCTCCTGCCAGCGCTAGTTGATATTGCCTCAAACACTTCAAACCCCACTGAAAGAGAACTAACTCTCTCTCACAGGGATTTAGGGGATTGTCGCGGAGTGTCTCGGGAGGCAAAAGGTTTAAGCTTGCGAACCAATACGTCAAGACACTTAATAAGGGGATTTTAGTCTTCCTGTTATGCCATCTTTCACTCACTCCTACCCCCTCCCCCTTTTTGTATTCACTATCTCTCAGCAGTCACCTGACTTCTCAGTCATCCTAACACTGCTCTTCCATTTCCCTCTCCTTCTTCCCCCTCCCTTTCTTACTTTCTCCATATACGTAGTATAGGGGAAAGTATTGTATTCATGAAATAAATCGACTTCGAGATTTCAACGGAAATACATGTTTTGAGGTCCCCTGAACACGTTTTGACCATTTTATCAATGATGTCTGTGTGTATGTGATAGCTTTTTATTTGGGTGCTCTAACTCAAAAAATATTAATCAGGTTATCGCGAAATTTTATATTTAACTTTTTTATAAATGTCAGAAGGAATGATTAGTTTTTGGTAAAAATCGGTCAACCGGAAGTGGGTGTTTACTCTTGTCACTTACCCGTTATTTTGAAATATTTGTTTTCATATTTGATAAATGTAAAAAGGTATCGGAATAAAGGTTGTAGGAAATTTAATTTTCTACAATCTTTGTTTGAAACATTTTTCCATATAATGCATTGTTTAAGAGATATCATATATTATTAGCTGTCGCCACCACGCCACCTACTGACGACTATTGTTAACAATTGACGCTTAGTTACGTCTTAGTAACGCTCCTTTTTCTTTTCTTAATTGTTAGAGCTTTGTGGCTATATCCAATATCAGAAGGCTATGGTTTGAGTTTATTTCTGTTCTTTGTAGTCTCAAATTTTGTCGCAGTTTCTTAAAATATTTATTATTATGTAACCTATCTAGAATTTTTAGAAATATTACAGACATGGAGAAAGTCATGTGGTGGCCACATCAGATTTTTTCAGTCATATTTTAGAGTACTTCTATCTGCCTATTTATCTTTCCTCTTATATCAGGCGTACTGAAACCGTGGCCAAATGTGGCCCTTTCGCCTATATCACTTGGCCCGTGACGACAGCAACACATTTACTACACATCATACAGTAATATACTGCAGAATGTCCTCATACGTGAACTCGAGTTACGTGTAGTCATTTATACGCGATCGACAAAACAGAGCATAAATCGATTTACACGAGCGGTATTCGCTTTAACGCAACTTTGTACATGGAATTTTGCATGGGAAAATAGGTCCGTGCTGAGCTCTAACCTACGGCACGCGGAACGATTTTGGTTGGCATGCCACAAAATGGAATAAGAAATAAAATATGCCACTCGCTAATACAGCGGCGTGACAAAAATGATCCCAGAAATCTAATAAATGTGCGATGCAAAAGAGAGGCTTCGTCTTTTAAAAAAATATAAGACTGAAAATTTTGTATTACATAAGCTATCAATGTATAACGTTCGGATGTCTTTTTACACCAAAATTATGTAAATTTTCGAATTATTTCCATTTCTTGGTAAGATCTTCGAATCTAATATTAGGTTGCAAAAACTCTTTTAGGGACCTCCAAAACCTTTCTATTTTATGACTGACTGATGATGTGAGTGCTGCTTGTGCAGCATTTAAATGCACAAACTACACACTTCCAAAACAAGAACTGTCTTTCGCGGTGCAACAGGAGAAATCCCATTAACAAGCAAAAATCATTATAACTTTCATTTATTTTATTACATTTTTATTTATGAATTTTATTTCTTGTTAATTTGGTGAATAACTTTAGCCGCTTCATGAAGTATTTTAAAAATATCTTTATTCAGGAACGCTGACCAGAGAAGTTAATCTTATTACTTTTTAGCAAGTTCTCTTTTAAGAAAAAATGTGCGATTGTCTGTGAACAATAAACTTTATTTTTACGAAAGATATCTGAAAAATTCTTTCCGTATTAGATTGCTACTAGCAAATAATGAATATCCACAATTTAGATTTTTGAAACACTTAAAATTTCCGCCAGGTCTCCAAAATAGAAATATTTAAAAATTTGAAATGGTATTGTAGCCAAACTACCGAGGCTAAATGAGTGAACTTTTCACTGATGGTCTACATTCCAAAGGTCTCTCTGCTTGTCCGTACATCTGTCTGTGGACAACCAATTTTTCAGTAAGTCACCTAAATCAAAATTTTAAACAATGATGGGAAAGCCTGATTCTACTTCTTACTTTAGCAAGGGTATTTTAGATGTTTATATGCCGAGAAAGTATTTTTATAGAATGCTAATTCGAGATTTTAACGGATAAGTAGATTTTAAGGTACCCTGGATACATGTCGACTAATATCGCGATGATATCGGTGTGTATGTAAATCATGGAAATTTTATATAAAAAACAGCATCAGCCAGAGGCGGATTGGGAGCGAAAATCGCCCAGGGCAAATACTCAAGATGTCGGTCCACACTGTCAGAGTTGGATTGTAAAATTGCGGAGCTAGGTTCGGTGTTAGTGCGAGGCCTCTTAAGAATGAAAACTTTGTAGGAACAAATTTTTACAATTATATCAACTTTTTCTCTTACTTTGTAATGTTAAGCGTTATGTGCATCAAATTGCAGTGCTAAGAGCGTCCTCATTACTGACGCCGATATTACCTTTATACAGAACGCGGGTGAAATTCTGAAATCTTTCGAGTTTGAGGAGGAATCATGCTGGTCCGAGAGGGAACCGTCCCAAAGGTGTCATCAGCCCACCGGGATTGAGCCCTGTGTCCCGGCGGCCCAATCTGCCCCTCGCATCAGCACAGACATTTTTATTATATCGTTAATATCTGATAAGTTTTTAACTGGAATGTGTCAAACGGAAGTTGATGCCTTGGATCACTCCGTCCATGCCATGCATCTTCTTCATTAGTCCATTTACGTCATTTATTGTATCGTTTTTACGTATAACGATTTTTCATGAGATACCTAATTTATTCTTCTAAATAGAGAGTGCCAAAGATAACTCCACATTATCCATTAAGGTTACCTATTTTTCGTTAGCGTTTAATATTATTTGTTAACTATCGAAGATGCGGGCTTTACACAAAGAATTCGATAAAAAAACTATTTCTTACTTTGTTTTCGATACATTATTTCTTCCTGTGAGAGAAAAGACATACTATATGCTATATTCTACGAATAGACACAGATAAGAATTTTTATGATACTGGCACGTGAACAGGCAAATTTTCTGTTATTAAGTTAATGTTGGCACGCGAGCTAGAAAAGGTTCGCCAGTCCTCTACTGGACGATATCGAATCAATGGTCGTTGCAATGGCAACACTCTCGTAATGAGCGATAAAAACTGCATAAGCGACAATATTTACGCGAAATTCTAAGAAATACGGTCGATAAGCAACATTGTATGATAAAAATTATAATCTTCATTCCTTTCCTCAGATAATAGTATAAATCCCGCTCCGATATTATAATTCTAAGATATTTTAACGTGCAAGAGAAAATTACCCTGCACGATGGATTTCAAAATTTCCATGTAAATCAAATGAGAAGGATAGTTCCTGGAATCGAACCCGGGACTTTCAATCTTCGCAACAAAAACTATCCTCGGGAGCTCGGCCTCGGTAGCAAGAGATTTCCACCAAGTGTCATGAATATCGGTCCATTAGTTCAAAAGTTAATAGGGGGACGGGCAGACAGACAGGCATAACCAAGAAACTATAAGCCTATTTCCACTCTGGAAAGTTGGCTCATCAACAATTACACTGCGCAACATGCTCAACAAATGTCCGAGTTTTGAGCGCGCTTTAAAAAACGAGGATATAGTTTCGCTTTGGGGTCAGTGCACTTGCTTAAATTAAAATAGTGAAGAAACAAACTTGGAGGATAGATAGATGTCTGTGCTGCTGTCATTTGTTTTTCTTTAGATTTGATTCTTGAAAAATATACCTACAGATTCGGATTGGGACCCATTAAATTTCATTTTAAATATATACGAAGGTGTAAAAAGGTGGAAAGCTGAAATTTCGGGCGTACATTTATACATTAATGTCATTTATTCTTGAAAATATTGAGTAAAATCCAACAAGAAAGACGGAATTTACTTTGAACTAAGAAAATTTTTATAGTTATTGTCGGCGAAAGCATTCTTCCTAGCGACTTAAGTAAACGAGATCTACTAGAAATACGTAAATGCGTTTAATTTTCTTGCGTGTGCACATGGAACATAGTAAATGAAAGGATATGGATTATCTACGACGAGGAAAGGAACGTAAATACGCTAGTTTTCCTTTAGTGCGTACTATAAAGCACTTGTTAGCAGGCGAAAAAGGATGGATAATTTACGACGAACGAATGAACTAGAACGGAAAGATTACGTTACAATTGCACAAAAGAGGAATTTTTCTTATATCTCGGAAGGCATAAAAGATGGAATGCTGAAACTTGGAGTGTACATTTCCACACTGATGCCACTTATTATTGAGATGATTGAGTTTTGAAAACTTTACGGTGACGGACAGAGAAATGTTCCAAATTTGAATACAAAATTGATTGCGTTGTATACTTAAATGTCATTTTGTAAGTATCAATTACCCAAAAAAGTATATTTTTATGTAAAATACTAGTATGTTGCCTGTTACATGACGGATATCAGTTATTATATGGTCGAAGAAGCCGTCGTAAGACTGGTAATCCTACTGAAACCATACAGCTTAAATAATCGTAACACATTATTATGGATAATCACAAAATTAGTTTATTTTCCTAGTGTAATTGCCCGTTGAAATTCAACGGGGAACTTAGAGATGAATAATAACAGCTGTAATTATTGAGTAAGAGCCGCTATAAAATTAGCCAAAATAGAGATTCGGGAAAATTTCTTTCTCATTCTTGTTTTCTTCAATGATGAGCCCCTTGTCAAAAATGAACTATGTAATAATAATAATATTCCCTCCCTCTCGCCGTCCCTTTCTCCCTCCCTTCCTCTCTCTGCCTCTTTTTTCTCCTCCCTCCCCCCTCTCTCATTCCCTCCCGTCCAAATCCATAGCTCTCCTTTTTTTCCGTCTCCCTATTTATCTCTTTCATCCCGTCTTTTTCTAATTCTATACCTCCCTTACTCTCTATGTACCTTCCATTCCATGTACCTTCCCTTCTATCTCCCTTCCTTCATATCTCCCTCCCCACAACCCCCTCTCTCATACTCGACATCTATATTGTCGTTTAGATAAGCAAAATAATCCAAACTACACCTACATGTTACCCTGCAATTCAGCTAATTGGTGGGTGGCAGGGGGTGCAATGCACCAATAAAGATTGTCCATTACAGGTTGAAATTTTCTATTGTGATCTCGTATTGTCCTCGGAAAGAACGAGCCTAGATAACACTCCGTCCTACAATCGATCTCACGTATCTTATCGTCATGGTCGTTTCTACCTATATATGTTGGTGTAATATCTTAGCATCTATTGTATGTACATTAGGGCGGGCCGAAAATCAATTTTTTTCGAATTTGATGAGGCCTGATCTCACGAAAGTTGTGGTTCCCCATCCGATTCACGGAGAAAAAAGAATTTTTGCTCTACAATAATATCTTCAGGTTGCGCATCGGACTTGAAAACATTTTCGAGGAAAAATTGCATGATTTGTGAAAGTTTGTCAATCTTCGGTGGGACCTAATTTCCACCTGCAAGGGCCTCAGGTGGTGTCAGAATCGATTACTTGAAGAGTTTACAATACTTTGGTGCTGTCAAAACAATGAAATATCGCTCAGTTTTCTTCCGTAAAGAGAACGAAAATATCACATTTTACACAGGAACTTGTCCAACCACCGTTCCGCAGACTACTCTTATTAGCAGCTCTTAGCCAGTTTCATAGAGAAATTTTTTGAAAAAAATTATGACACTACTAATTAAACTTAAAATAAATGAAAATAGCTATTGGGAAATATCTTTATTGACAAAAATATGTCAGATAATAAAATTGACAACTTTTTTCAAAACATTTTCTATAAGACATTATTCAACCTTTCGAAATTTTTCCTCGCATTCGAAACACGTAGAGAAAGTGTTCTTTCCTGTGTATATGAAACACTGGTTTTTGGCACTGCACGCACATCAGTCTGGTCTTTCTGTTCTCGCCTCTTTTGCAAAAAACGCATCTCTTTCCTGCCTTTCCTTGTGATGGTTTCTCAGACACTGTAGCATCACGCCTTCTGCGATTTACACTGACTCCTAAGCTTTCCATTGCAAGTAAGATACTATTATGTAAACCCACGGGGTTTTTTGCTCCCTCCTGAATGTACGGTAGAGCCAATTGTAAGCACAACTCATGCAAAAAATTTTTCGTCTTTTTGTGTTTGTTGTTTCCCAAGATACATTTTTTTTCTGTCCATATAATGTAGGAATTCGAAATTTTACATCCAAAATGTGATACATTGTATAAAACTTTGAAGTAATGATAAGAAAATGTATATATTTCAGTACAGGTATAGCAGCACCAAATTCAAACCCAGATGAAACTGAGACAAACTATCCCGAGAGGGGTATCTCAGTTACCCCAACAAAGTTTTCATTTAAAATTAGAACAAAAAAATGTTATAGACGAAACATTTACCAAGAATAATATTTTCAGACCTTAAAGAACAAATACATGGACGCATGAAAATATTAAAAAATTATTAACAAGAAAAAACAGAAAAAATATCGTTGGGGTAACTGAGTTACCCCCTTGGTAGAGGAAGGGTTAAAGAGATCAATTCAATCCAAGAAATGAACAAATCCCACGCCAAGGATAAAGGTAATCCACCTGCGTCCGAGAGGAAATTACATACATATCTCGAGCATAGTCACGGCCTCTTTGTCATTGCGAGCTGCAAATGTACAGATTTCCACATATGCAAATGTCCAGTGAAGGTACCAGTCATCGAACGAGACTTCCTAGTTCATCAGCGAACTAAAAGAAAAGTGTTATGTCCTCTGTTGACACCAATACCACCACTGTGTACAAAAACGGTTGGCTAGAAAAGAACAAGAGACTGTCAGTAGGGAAAAGCGTATGAAGGGAAAATCATTTGCATTTTCTTCAAGTTTTGATGGTGTTGGAGCCTGTGAAGCAGAAGAGCCTCATCCAATGAAAGATGAGTGTAATCCTGACATGGTTTACGTTCCTGACATACGGGCGACTCCGAGTGCCGACAAAAGTCAGACTCGAATCAATTCATATCAAACATAATTGGTCTATACATGGATGGAAGAAGTGACCTGACGATAGTTAACGAACTGGGACTAGATGGATAATTACATCAGAGAATAATGTATGAAGAGCATGTTACCCTCGTTCAAGAACCCGGGCCAACTTACATAGGACACGTTACGCTCCAATCACGTGAAGCAGGAGGTATTTCTTCCTCCATCTGGAATTTTCTTTGTGGCAAAGAAATACACCTGGAAAACCTTACGTGCTTAGGACATGATGATGAGGCTACTAATAAAGGCAGACACAAAGGCGTCATAAGACGGCTAGAGAATTATGTCAAACGGCCACTGCAGTGGATTGTTTGCCAGCTACATGCAAACGAGATACCACTTCGTCGCCTCATTGAAAAGATTGATGGGAAAACGTTTGGTCCAACGGCTTACCTTGGCTCGGTTGGGAAGAGTCTCCGAGTTTGTGAAACACGTCCCGCGGTAGAATTGATTGAAGAAGTTCCTGATGACCTCAGCACTGACCAGCTTTACTTTTTGAGGATGTGTGTGTTTCGACCGGCGATTGCCCTAAAGACCTCGCTACAATGCCCCCTGGCCTTCTCAAACACGCACGCTGGCTGAAAACAGCCTCTCGGATTTTGAGAGAGTACGTAGCGTTTGCATACCCCTCTGACGAACTAAAACTTTTCGCCACCTTCATTGTGCGCGTGTATCGTCCCATGTGGTTCCATATAAACAGACTCTGTAGGATCGCTGACGCACCTAGGATTCTGTGGCTTACAACAGTTAAGATCAGATACCTACATGCCAAGAAGATAGTGCCGAGTGCCATACGGAATAACGCTTTCCGGGCGCATCCTGAGAATATTCTGGTGTCGATGCTTGCAGACGAGAGGGCGGCATTGAGGCAGAAGGCAGCTTCACTTATCATTGACATCAGGTCTAAGAGAGATGGTGGAGGAGGGAAGACAATTCGCAAATTTATTGTACCAAAACTAAACATTGAAGCGCATGATTACAAGGACATGATTGATTGGGAGAAATGTTTTCTCACAGAGCCACCCGTGACGATGTCACTCACCGACAGTAACCTTCTCAACAGCAAGAAAGAGGGTTATGAAGCTCTGCTAGAAAAACTACACAAATGCTTCCAGCTTTCGTGCCACTGCCAGGCTGTTGAAAGATGCGTGATGGAAGTCACAGCTGCCTCAACACAAGTGTTCGACCAGGAAGCAAGAGGTGGATTCATCATGACTACTAGTAGAATGTACGATCGCAATCACATGCCTATCTTTGAACATAAAATGCCATTTTAAATCTAGTTAACCGTGCCCAGCATAGGTTGGGTGGTCGGGTTGGGCACAAGAGGCACTCGCTTTGCAGCCACTTTCGCGTGGTGAGTGCTGGGCAATTTCACTATGAAACTGGCTAAGAGCTGCTAATAAGAGTAGTCTGCGGAACGGTGGTCGGACAAGTTCCTGTGTAAAATGTGATATTTTCGCTTTCTTTACGGAAGAAAACTGAGCGATATTTCATTGTTTTGACAGCACCAAAGTATTGTAAACTCTTCAAGTAATCGATTTTGACACCACCTGAGGCCCTTGCAGTTGGAAATTAGGTCCCACCGAAGATTGACAAACTTTCAAGTCCGATGCGCAACCTGAAGATATTATTGTAGGGCAAAAATTCTTTTTTCTCCGTGAATCGGATAGGGAACCACAACTTCTGAGAGGTCAGGCCTCATCAAATTCGAAAAAAAATTGATTTTTGCCCGCCCTAATGTACATACTATTTTATTGCCTCAAAGAGCTCTTGGGCAATTACTGAAACATTGTATACAAAATCTAAATGCTACAATACACTGTTGTCAGTGTTTGTAATCAATATCTAATTAGTTGCCATTGTGTTACTCTTTTCTTTTGTTTCTCTTGTTTTGTGGCAGCCTTCCTGTGTTGAAATCTGCATGTTTTGAGTGCTGTTGTAACTTGGGCTCATTCTTTGCATAGTATTGATTGGTCTGAGTGTTTCTTAATCTGAATAGTTGATTATTTTCTGTGGAGTTGACTTTTTTGCTGAGTTGGAATTGAAAAATAAGCTGCTTTTGCACGTGTTTTTAGATTGTTTGTATTTGACATTATGGGCAAGAGGAGTGACTTATCTGACACTAAAATAGCAATTGCTAAGACTTGATTGACAGAAAATTGCTATACACAAAATGAAATAGCCGACAGACTTGATATTTCTCAAACATCTGAAGCAGAATAAAGCAGTCTCTTGAGGTAGGCAGCTTCAATGGCACTAACAGGAAGAGAAAATGTGGAAGAAAAAGAAAAATTAGCCCAACAGCTTCAAGGAAACTTGTGCAACTGGCTTTAAGTAACAGACGGGCCACCATCAGGGAGTTAAGCAGCCGGCTGAAAGACTGGTGTGGAGGTATCTGCATCCTTAGTCCGGAGAAGACTATGCATCGGGTCTTAAAGCAGACAGGCCACGCAAGAAGGCAAAACTCAACCAGAAATTACTAAGAAAATATTTTTGTGGGTAAAAGAAGTAAAAAAAAAGGTTAGGTGAAGACTGGAGTAAGGTAAGTTAGAGGAAAACTGTGTATTTGAGGTTATGTTAGAATTTGATAGAAATGTTTTCACAGTTGCTCTGTTTTCATGAAACTGAGACTGATCAGTGTAAACTTATTCTTGTAGCAAAGGCCTTAATTCATCAAAGTAGAATAAATATTTTTTTAAAATTTCAGGTCTGTTTTTCTGATGAATCTATATTTGCTATCTCGCAAGAAAGCAACCAATATGTGCGAAGAAGACAAAATAAAAAATTCTTCAGCACTTGCATAATGCAAAGAGTCAAGCATCCATCTTATTTCATGGTGTGGAGCCTCATCTCAGTACATGATCCTGGCCGTCTCTACATTGTAGAAGGGACTATGCGACAATACCAGTACAAGAAAGTCCTGGAAACAAGATTATTGCCACAATTAAGGGAGTGGTTCCTGATGGTAATGGCATATTCATGCAAGATGGTGCTCCTTGTCACAAGGCAAAAAGTGTGACAAAGTTCTTGGCTGAAAATCATGTTGAAAAAATAACATGGCCTGGAAACAGTCCTGATATTAACCCCAGTGAAAATATGTGGGCTGTTGTCAAGAGAAAAATTGAAGAAACGTACTACCAAGACATCCCTCATTGAGGACTTAATAAAGATATGGCACCATGGTGAGGATATCAAAAAGATGAGCAAAACATTAATTGAAACCATGACAAAGCGTGTGGACATGCTGATAAAGACCAAAGGAATGCACACAAAATATTAGAAATAATGTTTAGTGTTCACTTAATAAATATGTAAGATTTAAGATGGCTTTTCCTCTATTTTCTTTTGTTGTATATCTTTAGTCTAATAATTTACACACCTCTGTACATCTCTCTCTGCAGGAAAAACTTCGAAACTCGTTACATTTCGCAGCGTATATAATCCAAGCTCGCCAGAATTATATGCAAACTGACAGTACGATACATTATGAATATATATAACCAATCGACTAGGCAAGAATTTGGAAAAACCGTCAAAATATCAGTTAGGAAATTTCAAATAGATTTCCGAAATATGTCCAAAATATGGCTCACGTGGAATAGAAACACCCAACACCTGACTGCGATGAACGGAGAAAACTCCCACGAAGACTGGAGACAAAATTCAAAGTCGAGAAAAGGTGCAAAGGGATCAAAACAAATACGAAATACGCAGCATATAAACAAGGGAACACTATATATAGAATTTGGCTAGAAAAACGTGCCAACACAAGCCGTGCAACACACAGCAGCAGGAGTTAGGTCGGTTAGGCGCCACAATGCGCCAGTATATATTGATCGAGACTCAGGTCGGGAGAGGAGAATCAGCAGAGCGGACGAGGTTCGGAGGGGGATGAGGTCGTGTGGAGAAGGAGGGAGAGGAAGGAAAGTGAGGAAGGAGGGAGAGGAGGGAGGGAGTGAGAGAAGGGAAGGAGAGGAGGGAGGGATAGGAGGGAGGGATAGGAGGGAAGTAGGGGAGGGAGAGGAGGGAGAGGAGGGAAGGAGGGGAGGGAGGGGTAGGGGGGAGTGAGGAGGGAGGGGGATGAGGAGGAGGGAAGGAGGGAGCGGGATGAAAGAGAGAGGGGGAGGAAGAAGGGAGGGGGAGGAAGAAGGGAGGGGGAGGAAGGAGGGGGAGGAAGGAGGGGGAGGAAGGGCGAGGAGGAGGAGGGAGAGGAGGGAGGGAGTGAGAGAAGGGAAGGAGAGGAAGGAGGGGAAGGAGAGGAAGGAGGGGAGGGAGAGGAGGGAAGGAGGGGAGGGAAGGAGGGGAGGGAGGGGTAGGGGGGAGTGAGGGGGAGCGGGGAGTGGAAGGGGGACGGAGGAGGGAGGGAGGGGGATGAGGAGGGAAGGAGGGAGCGGGATGAAGGAGAGAGGGGGAGGAAGAAGGGAGGGGGAGGAAGGAGGGGGAGGAAGGGCGAGGAGGAGGAGGGAGAGGAGGGGGAAAAGGAGATAGAGGAAGGAGGTAGGAGGAGGGAGGGGAAGGAAGAAGAGAAGGGAAGGAAAGGAGGAAGGGAGACGAGAGAGGGGGAGGAGGGATGGGGACAAGGAAGGGGAAGGGATGGGGAGGAGGGAGGAAAGAGGGGGAGGAAGGAGGGGAAGACGGGAGGGAGGGAGAAGGAGGGAGGGGAAGGAGGGAGGAAGGGGAAGGAGGGGGAGATAGAAAGAAGGGGGAGATAGAAAGGAAGGGGAGGGAGATAAAGTGGTTGGAAACGGAGGGGGATGAGGTCGTGTGGAGAAGGAGGGAGAGGAAGGAAAGTGAGGAAGGAGGGAGAGGAAGGAGGGAGAGGAGGGAGGGAGTGAGAGAAGGGAAGGAGAGGAGGGAAGGAGGGGAGGGAGGGGTAGGGGGGAGTGAGAGGGGAGCGGGGAGTGGAAGGGGGAGGGAGGAGGGAAGGGGAAGGAGAGGAGGGAGGGGAAGGAGGGAGCGGGATGAAGGAGAGAGGGGGAGGAAGAAGGGAGGGGGAGGAAGGAGGGGGAGGAAGGAGGGGGAGGAAGGGCGAGGAGAAGGAGGGAGAGGAGGGGGAAAAGGAGATAGGGGAAGGAGGTAGGAGGAGGGAGGGGAAAGAAGAAGAGAAGGGAAGGAAAGGAGGAAGGGAGACGAGAGAGGGGGAGGAGGGATGGGGACAAGGAAGGGGAAGGGATGGGGAGGAGGGAGGAAAGAGGGGGGGGAGGGGGGAGGAAAGAGGGGGAGGAAGGAGGTATGAGGAGGGAGGGGAAGACGGGAGGGAGGGGAAGGAGGGAGAGAGGGGAAGGGGAAGGAGGGGGAGATAGAAAGAAGGGGGAGATAGAAGGAAGGGGAGGGAGATAAAGTAGTTGGAAACGGAGGAGGGAGGAAAAGAGAGAGAGGAAGGTGGCAGAGGGAGGAGGGAAATGGAGGGGAGAGGAAGGAGGGAGAGGAAGAAGGGAGATGAGGGAGGGATAGGAAGAAGGTAGTGGAGGGAGGGAGAGGAAGAAGGTAGTGGAGGGAGGGAGAGGAAGAAGGTAGTGGGGGGGAGGGAGAGGAAGAAGGTAGTGGGGGAGGGAGAGGAAGAAGGTAGTGGGGGGAGGGAGGAAGAAGAGGGAGGGAGAGGAGGAAGGGGAGGAGGGAGGGAAAGGAGGGAGGGGGAGGACGGAGGTAGGGGAAAGAGGAAGGGAAAGGAAGAAGGGGATCGAGGGAGGGAGGGGAAGGAGGGAGGGAGGGAGGAGAAGAAGGGAGGGAGGAGGAGGGAGGGAGGAGAGGGAGGGAGGAGGAGGGAGGGAGGAGGAGGAGGGAGGGAGGAGAAGGAGGGAGGGAGGAGAAGGAAGGAGGGAGGAGGTGGGAGGGAAGAGGAGGGAGGGAGGAGGAGGGAGGGAGGGGAAGGAGGGAGGGGAGGGGAAGGATGGAGGGTGGGTGGGGAAGGAGGGAGGGAGGGGATGGAGGGAGGGAGGAGATGGAGGGAGGGAGGAGAAGGTGGGAGGGAGGGGATTGAGGGAGGGGTGGGGAAGGGTGGGTGGGAGGAGAAGGAGGGAGGGAGGAGAAGGAGGAAGAGAGGGGAAGGAGGGAGGGAGGAGAAGGAGGGAGGGAGGGGAAGGAGGGAGGGAGGGGAAGGAGGGAGTGAGGGGAAGAAGGAAGGGATGGGGAAGGAGGGAGGGGAAGGAGGGAGGGGAAGGAGGGAGGAGAAGGAGGGAGGGGAAGGAGGGAGGGGAAGGAGGGAGGGGAAGGAGGGAGGTAGGAAGAGGTAGAGAGATGAAGGGGCGGAGGGAGGAAGGGGGTGGAGAGAGGAATGGGGCGGAGGGAGGATGGGGCGGAGGGAGGAAGGGGCGGAGGGAGGACGGGGCGGAGGGAGGATGGGGCGGAGGGAGGAAGGGGCGGAGGGAGGAAGGGGCGGAGGGAGGAAGGAGGCGGAGGGAGGAAGGAGGCGGAGGGAGGAAGGAGGCGGAGGGGGGAGGGAGTTAGCGGCGGAGGGAGGAAGGGGGGAGTGAGGAAGGGGCGGAGGGAGGAAGGAAGGGGAAGGAGGAAGGGAGTCGAAGAAGAGAGGGGAAGGAGAGAGGGAAGGATAGGAAGGAGGGGAAGGAAGGAGGGAGGGATGGGGAGGGTAGGGAGGGGAAGGAGGGAGGGAGGGAAAGGAGGAATTAAGGGGAAGAAGAGAGGAGAGGAAGGAGGGGGAGATAGAAAGGAAGGGGAGGGAGATAAAGTGGTAGGAGGCGGAGGAGGAGGTAGGAAGAGGCAGAGAGAGGAAGGGGGCAGAGGGGGGGACGGGGCGGAGGGAGAAAGGGGGCGGAGGAAGGGACGGGGCGGAGGAAGGGAGGGGCGGATGAAGGGAGGGGGCGGATGAAGGGAGGGGGCGGAGGGAGGGAGGGGGCGGAGGGAGGGAGGGGGCGGAGGGAGGGAGGGGGCGGAGGGAGGGAGGGGGCGGAGGGAGGAAGGGGGAGGAGGGAGTAAGGGGACGGAGGGAGGAAGGGGGCGGAGGGAGGAAGGGGGCGGAGGGAGGAAGGGGGTGGAGAGAGGAAGGGGGCGGAGAGAGGAAGGGGGCGGAGAGAGGAAGGGGGCGGAGAGAGGAAGGGGACGGAGGGAGGAACGGGACGGGGGAGGAACGGAGCGGAGGAGAGTGAGGGAGAGGAAGGAGGTGGAGGGGGTAGGGGAAGGAAGAATGGAGAGGATAGCAGGAGGTAAAGTGAGTAGGGAGGGAGAGGTGTTGCCCCAGTTGATCGAATTCGAATGCTCGTATCCGACTTGCCATAAAACCCAGTTGCCATTCATCCCAGTTGCCATTAATCCCACTTGCCATAGTCCCAAATGCTCGAGTAGCAAAAGTTCGAATCCCCAGATGCCATAATCCCACTTCCCATAGTAAAAACTGGGGTGGGGAAGAGGGTCTATTACGAATATGAAGCAAAAAGGAGAAAGGGCTGAGGGGAATTTACGGATATTCAGCAAAAACGAGAATGGAAGGAGGAGGGGGGAAAAGAAGGTAGGGCGTAAGGTACGCTGAGGGCACATAGTCGACATTGGAATGAAGCAGCTATTTTATATACATACATATATATATATATATATATATATATACTAGTAGTTGGTGCTTGCATACTGCAAGCATTTCATCTCACATTAAAAGAACATTCATTTTTCAGACAGAAATTTCAACATTACAAATAGTCTTTTAATTCTAAAGATTTCATTTCTGCAGCGATTTTCGTTTTTCCCACATGTAAGAATAATAGTTTATAACAATCTCCAAATGTCGCAATTTTAAAAATTTTACACTTTCTTCATTATAAGGTTTAATGCTACACAGTTTAGCCAAATTTTAAAGTTGTAGCACTTCTAGAAATAAAATAATATTTTTCTAATTGTTTAAATTTAAATAATTTTTAACGGCCGCCGCAATACATATATGGTAAAATTGAAATGTTTATTTGTGCAAATTTACTATACTGTAAATAATTTGAAAATTTCAGCTTCCTAGCTCATCCCATAGTACCTAAACAGCTATCTATTTGTTTAAACTTTAAGAATTTTTAACTGCCAAACAAATTGAAATATCAAAATTTGTATAATCCCTATTTCGTTTTTTTAAGAATTCTACTTATAAAAAAAATTCAACTCCGTGGCACATTCAGAAATATATAAACCTTGAAAATTTCTAATCTCCAGCTTATCTGGAAGTGCCTAAACATCAGTATCCTCCTGTTATATGTTATATATAATAGCTGTTTCTTACGGAGGAGATAATATAAATATTATAATGATATAAAACCTAAAGTACTTCTAGATATTCCACAGAGCTGAAATTTGAAGGGAACCTTGGTGTTGGTCCAAAACCATCAAGAAAAATCGAAAATTCCGAAATTTCCCCTTACAACGGGGTCTTTTACACCCCAAAACGTTCATTTTCAAGTCCCTTTAGAAAACCATTTAAATCCGTACAAGCCTTTTTATAATTGCATTTTAAAATTACTTTTAATTAATGTACAAACTCCGGACCTGAATTAGAAGACGGGAAAAAGAACGAAGATTATTTTTCCTGAAAGTAGAACACGAATCTGTGCCGAATTAGTCCAATTATTCCATTTTTAGTGCATAAAAACGGGATTTTATACAATTTATTAACAATGGCCCAATATTTCTGCCATGACTACGAGACTTCGGGAATTTATTTTGAGTTAATAAAACTGAACGAGATGTTAATGCCACGAACTGAAAAGTAGCTTAGTGTCATGACGTCACTCTCAGACCGTGACATTTAAAAGCAAAGGGAAAACATATTTGTTGCGCAGAAAATACTAAGAGGAATATTGCGTCGAAATTTTAATGGTTTGTAGTTGTCATGTGTAAGCCTTCGGATAATATGAGACCACTCCTGTAGGATTCCTCGGTTCGACTCCAGGCACTCCAACATTTGAGTTTTTCCTGTGTAAATAGCATTGCGGAATATTTGGCAATTAATTTACGGTAATTCTCATCAAGTAGGAGGAATGAAATTTGGCGTGGTGGTTATAGGGCACCAATGCTTGCAATATGCAAGCATCGATTACTCATATATATATATATATATATATATATATATATATATATATATATATATATATATATATATATATATATATATATATATTAGAGATGAGTCCTCGAATCCACTTACCCCCCCGAATCCACCGAATCTCAATGGATTCGAAGATTCGATGTGGATTCGACTGGATTCGAAAAACGCGGATTAATGTAGTTCAAGATCGCGCCACCATTTTTTGTTGCACTTTGCTAAATCACCGATCTATATTCAACCAGTTTTGTTGTAACTCACAAAAAATAGGTGAAACAAACTCACAATGGGGTCACTCTCACGCGGATAATCAATCATACGTGTTCCGTAGCCGTAGTAAGATATTTTTGATATTAATTCCATGGATAGCTCATAGGTTAGCAGTTATTGCCAATTTACGGATTTTTCGTCAAAACAAGATCATTTTTTCTTACCGGCTGGCAAAAAAACATTACGTATGTTATAACATGTGATGTTGCATAGTATGAATTTCTGGATTAATTTAAGGAACAATTAGTAAGAGTTGAAACATATTTTTACTTACGATTCAGCATAAACAGATTCTTTTATGTTAGCTATCGAGGCTGTGTTACCACGCGTTGGTAACACTGAAATTGACACATTCTCGGCGTCCCTAGAAGCTCATTACAAGTGAAATCACGTCATTGATGTACCGGTTCTTATTATATTGGTTTCGTGATTCTGTACTTTAGTTTCGAATGTTTTAATTCAATCAGAATTATGTCGGAAGTTTGGGGACACTATACCATCTGTGAAGACGATAGAAGATACGCGAAATGCATGTATTGTGGCTTGCGCATTTCGAGAGGTGGGAAAAGCATGACCACCACAGCTTTAAAGAGACATTTGAAGCAACATGCCGGTTTGATTGAAAGGCAGAAAATGAGGGAGTGTGGTCAACCCTTACAAATTGATGTGAGGGAAGAACTGAATGCAGAGGAAGTTGATCCTTATTCAAGTGCTTCAACTCCTTCCACTTCGAGTGCTTTCGTCACTCCATTAAGTTCCCCAAACAGTGAAAGCACGTTTTTTGAGGAACCAAAGAAATTGAAAAGTGATGCCAAACAGCAAACATTGAAGGAAGCGTTCTATCGTTACCAGAAGTTTAAACCTGGCGACCGAGGGAGTGAGATGATTACAAAATTAATTGCACAGATGATATGTGTAGACAATCAGCCATTCAGTTTAGTGGAAGATAAAGGCTTCCGTGCTTAATTTCGCATCTAGAGCCTCGATATACCATTCCAACTAGAAAACACTTATCTGCTTTTGTGATTCCCAATCTTTATGACCAAGCAAGAAGTGAAGTTATGAACTTATTGAACTTCACCCACCACGTGTCAATCACTACAGACATGTGGACTTCAACGGCAAACGACAGCTACATGAGCATAACGGCACATTTTGTGAGTGACATTCATGCATTGAAACATCTTTGCCTTGATGTTGTTCCATTCCCGGAGGTTTCGCATAGTGGGGATAACATTAAGAACTTTTTGGTTCAGTGTCTGGAAGAGTGGAAGATAGCAGACAAAGTCTCTTATGTTGTCTGTGACAATGGGAGAAATATTGTGGCTGCTGTCAATTCTTCCCCTTATCAGGGAGTTCCTTGTTTAGCCCATACATTTCAGCTAACTGTAAAAGATGGACTATTAAACCAAAAGGCGGTCAACAATCTGGCAGGTTTATCTCGGCGGATTGTAGGGCATTTCAAAAACTCGTGCCAGGCAACAAGTGTGCTAAAAAATGCCAAAAAACAACTGGGAATGAAAGTTCACAGAGTTATACAAGATGAACCTACTAGGTGGGATTCTACGTATTTAAAGTTCAACAGATTACTAGAACAAAGAAATGCCATAACTCTAGCTGCAGCAGATACTAAACTTCCGACAGAGCTTTCAATATTTCAGTGGGATTTGATGGATGATGTGGCATCACTGATGAAAATATTTCAGGAGGCCACGAAGACTGTCAGCAGTGAACATGTGACAGCTTCTGAAATTATTCCGATAGTGAATAGTACCATTGAAGCAATAAAGAATGGAAGCTTCATACGAGCAGTAGGGCTGAAGAATGAACTTGTGTCTTCCTTGAAACTGAGGTACAATGACTTGGAAACAAATGAGGTTTATACCACTTCCACCCTCCTGGATCCACGACTCAAGAGTAGCTGTTTTACGTCTGCAGATAATTTGATCCAGGCCAAATCTAAGCTACTGGAGAGAATGAAGCAAATCACATTGAAAGATAAAAGCAAGGTAGGTGTATCAAAATGTGAATAACTTGACTAAAAATAAATCATTTATAATTTTATATATTACAAGTTTTCTTTTTTAGAAATACATACATGCATCAACTGACTTTTTATTTTTAAAGAATTTCTGTTCTAGATATAGGTATCTTAATTTTATACTCTCATGCCTTCCAAAAAAATGCATATTGTTTTTAAAATTCACAGTCTTGAGTGTTGTTTGTAAATTGAGCAAATTTAATTTCCCTTAAAATCTTTCCATTCCATGATATTTTTTCTTATTTTTTGTTTCAGAAGACAAGTGTTGAAGTTGAGCACAAACCAACTGCCAGTAAGCATGGCATGTGGGCTCATTATTCAAAAATCATGAAACCCCAGTCTGAAATAGTTGAATATTTTGATGAAGAGCAACAGCTGAATTCGTATTTGAGAGAAGAAGTTCTTTCTCCTCAAATTGAGCCTCTAACATACTGGAGAAATAATACAGCATATCTAACCCTGAGGATGTTAAGTAGTTAATTTCTTTGTATCCCTGCTGCAACTGTATCATCAGAAATGACTATTTAGTACTGCTGGGCTGGTGTGTGACCAAAAACGTAGTCGATTAGACCCAGAATGCTTGAGAATGTTAATTTTCCTGAATAAAAATTTGGATGTCATTCAATAAGAGACATGTACCCAATTTATTTCATGACCCAGATTTTCTTTTGACATGCAACATTTTCAGGTGTTTCCAATGGAGGCTTTCCGAATATTTACCTTTTAATTTTGATGTTGAATAAATCAATTACTTTCATTAAACACAGATAAGAAAAAATGCATAATTAAAATGAAGTTGGTTAAGGTAGATTTGATACAAGATTCGAATCAAATCCCTTTTAGATTCGATTCGAGATTCGGATTCGAGGAAAATGTGGATTCGACCCATCTCTAATATATATATATATATAATATATATATATATATATATATATATAAAATTATACTTTGTGCATGACTTGAAAGGTTTTAAAAGCATTTCATTCCTAAAAATAGAAAAGTAAAAAGTGCGGAATGATACGTTTCGCCGCCGCCGTTTAGCTGCGAGGTACGGTTCGCCGCGGCCGTTACGCCGCCGTCGTTAATGAATTTTAGTGTAATGGGAAGAATAGGCTGAATCGATTTCAAGGAAATTTGGTAAATAGAATCTTCACATAAATACATTGTGTTTGGGATTTTATTCCTGAACTACCCAGCAGAAGTGCACATTGCAACTTGAAACATTTGTTTTCACTATTCCGGAATAGATTAGCCCAACCAGTTTCAACTAAATTTGTTAAATATAATCTTCTAACAAAAAGGTGAATAAATGTTATATTAGAACCGTATCGAGGCGGCGGCAAGGACGCCACTTATGCAAATTATTTTTTTTTCTGTTTTCATGAATTTATTTAGGGACTGGTCAAACCGACGCCATAGAAATATTGTATGAAGGAGGCGTGCAACACATTAAAACGAAATCAAGACGTGTTTTGTGGATATAAAATTCATGACTGCATATACAAGGAATATTAAAATTCATTACACATATTTGTTGAACTGTTTGCATAACTTTCAACGATATTTAATATATATAGTTTATACATATATTCAAAACGATAACAGCATATTTGTTTCAGATCAGACAGACGGGTGCGCCATAATAACAAATTAAACTCTTTAAGAAATGCTGGTATTGAACGGAATTGTATTCTACGAATTCTCGCCCAAGCAATTAATTATATTAGTGCTTTTCGTCATTGCTGAAAAGCACTATTATCTTCGTGATGTCCGTCCGTCCGTACGCATATATCAGAGAAGAATTGGCAAAACCGATTTCAATGAATTTTGGTACATAAAATCTTCACATAAATTCATGACCAAAATGATATATTTCGACCGGATCGACTACGCAGTGGCGCCACAATTGCAAACTAAAACCTTTCGGTAATTATGAATTTGGAAGGAATTGCCCGAAAAAACCAAAAAACAATATTTTTAGTATAAACATAGAAAGCAGGGCTGCCACAATAAAAGTAATAAAAATGTATTTTTGCAAGAATTTGTGTTCAACTTTTCGCATCAATTTTAACCAAGTTATAATAAGTATAAGGTACACATATATAAAACCATCAAAACATATTTGGACCGGATCAACTAAACAGGGGTGACACAATTACAAATTAAACTCTTTCAGCAATTATGGATTTGGAATGAATAGCCTGAATGGATGTCAACTAAATTTTATATGTAAGATTTGCACAACATACCATAATTAAATCAAGATGTTTAAAGCGGAGCTAGAGAGCAGGACTACAGCAAGAAAAGTTAAAATAATATTTATTTACACGTATTCCTAGAGAACTCTCCGCATGGATTTTACCCATTATGGTATATATAATCTTCATATAAATAAATAACCAAAATAGCGTATTTCACCGGATCGACTAAACTGGGTTACCACAATAACAACGTCATTCGCGGCGAAACGTCCTAGACCCTAAAAAGTGTACCAACCAGCCCCCGATCTCCCCTATTGTTGGAGTAAATTGATTATGAAACTGAGAGTATCTGCTTATATTGGAATCTGGAATATTGGAATTGTAACATCAAATTAATGTTGACTTTTGAAAGAATAACAACGGTTTTAACCAAATTAAAGACTAAAAAATATATAACATTTTTAATACGCACTATAATGGGAAAAAATAAATTGAAAATTCCTATAGAACAGCATTAGACGGAATCCTATAAAAGGAGCCGTTTAGAAATAGAATAACGAAAAATTTAAGAGGAGTAATGATACAAGGTTTTACTGTCCGTTACATGATGGAAGGGGGCGCTTGCGCGATGTTACGTGCGGATATCTATTTTTGTCTTCTTGAGAGGCGATAGTGAAGACGTATTTGGTTTAAATCAGGGCATCGAACCAATGAACCGGTTCGAAGCGGTTTTTTTCGCTCCCACTTTGGATGCTTTGGGAAAACCTCAAAAGAATTCCAAAATAATCTTTATTAATTAAGGATGGAGGGGGGAGAGAGGATGGAGGGGGGAGAGGATGGAGGGGGGAGAGAATGGAGGAGGAGAGACGATGGAGGGGGGAGGTGCAGGCAGATAGATAGATAGATAATCGTCTTTATTCGGGCAAAATTTAGACCATAAGGTCCATTCTTACATTTAACCCTTCGTCAATATAATAAATACAAGAAAAAGAATAAAATAATGTATAACAAAATACATTATATAAACATTATGTACCTAAATCATACAAAGTAAAATGATAAAATTGAATACAGATTAGTGTTTGTGGGGAAAACCTAGGTAAAAACAAGCATGTCCTCCCTAGTAAAACCCACGCAGGAAAACACCCACTAAGAAGGGGGTGTGAAAAACCTGCGAAAACCCTAGATAGTGTACATATGATAATACAAAACTACAACAGGGGAGAGAGGATGAAGGAGGAGAGGGTGGAGGGGGAGAGAGGATGGAGGGGGGAGAGAGGGTGGAGGGGGAGAGAGGGTGGAGGGGGAGAGGGTGGAGGGGGAGAGTGTGGTGGGGGGAGAGTGTGGTGGGGGGAGAGTGTGGTGGGGGGGAGAGTGTGGTGGGGGAGAGGGTGGAGGGGGGAGAGGGGGCAGAGAGTGGAGAGTGTGGTAGGGGGAGAGGTTGGAGGGGGGAAAGATGGAGGGGGAAGGATGGAGGGGTAGAGGGTGGAGGGGGAGAGACGATGGAGGGGGAGAGACGATGGACGGGGAGAGACGATGGACGGGGAGTGAGGTTGGAGGGGGAGAGAGAGTGGAGGGGGAGAGAGGGTGGAGGGGGAGAGAGGGTGGAGGGGGTAGAGGGTGGAGGAAGTAGAGGGTGGAGGTGGGGGGAGAGTATGGATGGGGAGAAGGGAGGGGATAGAGGGGGGGAGAGGATGGAGGTGGAGAGAGGGTGGAGGGAGGGGGAGAGAGGGTGGAGGGGGGAGAGGATGGAGGCGGAGTGAGTGGAAGGATGAGGAGGTAGAGTGGGTGGGAGGAGGCGGAGTGAGAGAAAGAAGGAGTGAGAGAATGCGGAGAGAGAGAAGGCGTAGAGTGAGAGAGGAAGTGGAGGCGGAAGGGAAAAGGGACGAGGTAAAGGAAGGAACTCAAGAACGAGGGTCTTTCCATTTCCTGCACCCCTCTTGCCTCACTCCTCGGAGGGTTAGAGGTGGAGTACGGGATCCGTAGTTCAGCGCATAGAGCTGCGGAGCAGAGGATGGTGGCAGGGGGTGCATCGAAAGGCTAAGTCCTACTCCTCGTCCGTTTTTCCGAGAAGAATATAATATGCAAAAGGCAAAAGGAAAAACGAGACAAACGTGCGGCGACGAAGTGCGCGGCGGGGAGAGAGATGTGTATAAACGGGGGCGGGGGCAACGAGGCGGGGGCGGATGGCCGATCGCACGGAGGCCTCCGAGTCATCGTGGAAGCAGGGATTCGAAGGGCAAAAAGGGGAGGGAAAGGTGGGAAAGGGGTATTTTCGGTTGCGGGAGTGAGGCTCCTCTTTTCCCTTTCCATGAGCCGCCTCGCACGGACCTATTGATCGGCCTCTGGAGGAGAGGAGAGAAATAGGGCAGGGGAGGGAGGGAAAGGAGGGAGGGAAAGGAGGGAGGGAAAGGAGGGAGGGAAAGGAGGGAGGGAAAGGAGGGAGGGAAAGGAGGGAGGGGAAGATGGGAGGGGAAGGAGGGAGGGGAGGGAGGGAAAGGAGGGAGGGGAGGGAGGGAAAGGAGGGAGGGGAGGGAGGTAAAAGAGGGAGGGAAGGACTGGCGACCGAGAGGGTGGAAGGGGGAGGAGGGGCGGGGGGAGGGGGATTAGCAGGGAGGGAGAGGGAGGAATGGGAGGGAGAAACATTTCGGCCGTTGTGGCGCCGAATTGAGCGCCTTTTCCTCAATCCTCAATGAATAGGTTCGCCACTGCTGGTGAAAGCGGGGAACCAATGCGCATGCCGTCCGCCGTCAGGGATGATTTTGAGGAAATGGCGCTCAATTCAGCGCCGCAACGACCGAAATGTTTCTTCCGATACGTGGACGATACTTTTCTGATTTAGCCTCACGGACCTGATGCCCAGACGAGCTTCCTGAATCACCTCAACAGCATACATCCCGAGCATCCGTTTCACTATGGAGAAGGACGGATGCCTCCCTTTTCTAGATATCCTGATCAGACGCAAACCGGACGGCACACTGGG
Source organism: Tanypteryx hageni (assembly GCA_028673005.1). Taxonomy (NCBI): domain Eukaryota; kingdom Metazoa; phylum Arthropoda; class Insecta; order Odonata; family Petaluridae; genus Tanypteryx; species Tanypteryx hageni. Next base: position 8,010,894 of record CM054117.1, read on the forward strand.
GCACAGTGTACATCGCAAGCCCACCCACACCAAGCTATACCTTAATGCAGGGCCGGCTTCATATTATGCGGGGCCGAGTGAAAGAAAAGAATGCGCGGTCTATCATTCTAATTATTTTTTTGCTTGCCATCCCACACAATTAAAAAAATGATAATAATTAGAATAGGCAGCATCAGTAGAATTCTCATCTCAACTAACTGAAGTACCCAAAGGGGTTAAGGTAATCTGAATTTGGATAGGACTGGTTTTATAAAATAAAAATTATCTATAAATAGAAAAATATATATATATATTACATTGAAATATGATCCATAGTCGATCATATTATGTTTAAAAATAAAAACTTTGTACACTGTATGTTGATTCCAAAATTTAGTGTAAAAACGGCTTAGATATAGAACGTTCAGTTGAAATTAACGTGACGTACATTTAAATATAAAAGCTAAACTTACTTGATTTCCTCTTTCCACTGTACTTGAAGGAAACTGTCTGCGTTCAACGTAAACGTCCTTTTCAATTAAAATCTTCCAACAGACTGAAGAAGAAACGGTCGAGACAATGGTGTCACACTCAGTTAAAACACATTGTGCAGATGTATTTAAATTTGACCACTCCCAAAGGCATTGTACGTATATAAACAGTCAAGTTTTTCGTCGTCCCGTCTCGAGTCGGAAAGCGTACCGCCAGCTGACACTCTCTCACCTGTCATCAGACTACATCAGACGCGCGAACAATGCCCTTCCAAAAGGAATCAAATCATTCGCAGGTGATAATGGTCGCCGAAATGTATCAAAGAAATATAATGGAGAAAAATCAAGATTGTCGGATCATTTCTGCGGAAAATACGCTGGCAAACACGGTGGCCTGCCAGCGTTTGCCGAAGAATAGGATTTTGACAAAATTTCTAACTAAAAAGGATTAAGTTTTATGTATCCTCCGTAGATGATGAGAAAAGGGTTAGAAATTCGATTTGCGGGGGGAAATTGGGATCGAGACATTTAATTGGCGAGAATCGGAGGATAAATGAGTAACAGACTATGACCAAATAGAAAGAAAACTTGAACCACCCGATTTAATTTCCATAGATAAAAGATAACAAGTCTTATGTTTAAAGGAGCATTTCAATGATATCATTGAGGTTAAATTTATGTGTATCCAGTCCAATGTTCGGTTGCTTTAAACAATTTTTCTGGACGATTTTTCATGATTTTTTATTTAAATTAATAGATTGCATTTACCTGCTTTATGTAACTTACAGCTTTAGTATTTCACTAAATAAGGCAACATGCATAATTCGTTTTCCGCATACCGACTGGATCTTTTTAAAAAAAGGCTGTTTTCGATTGCATATGAACCGGCACTGATATAAATCTCCTCTTTTTATTAAAAGTATAATTTGAATTGCTTATTAAGATTGCAAAAAATAATTGAAAATGTCAGAAAATGTAAATAAATATTTGTTAACTAAATATTTTATTTTTTCTACGCGTGAATTATTCTCACTGGTACAGCTACTGTCACTTAATAAGGCAATATGCATAATTCATTTTCCTCACACCGTCTGTTGCGTTCAAGTCTTTTAACAAGCACGAATTATAGAACTATTTGTAGTTTTCATCTACATCTACATATTACCCTGCAAGTCACCTTGACGGTGGATGGCAGGGGGTGCCGCGCACCAAGTTCCTAACTAATTATTAATCACAGTTATCTATTGTGGTCACGTATTGTCCTAGGGAAAAAGGACTCCTTATACCTCTCCGTCCTACTATCTATTTCGCGAATCTTGTCCTCATTATCCCTCCTTCGATATACGTTGGTTGTCGAATAATATCCTTCATTTCATTTACGAATATATCCGACCTATATTTATCTAGAAGTTTAAGTCTCGCCTGTAATCTACGATCTTTCAACGATGGCCAACTCAACTCATCAATGAGTAACGTAACGCTCTGTTTTTTATCGTAATTCTTTTTCACGAATCTAGCTGCTCGCCGCTGTATTTTTTCTAAATCCTTTATGAGTCCCCTCTGATATGGATCCCAAACCGCTGCTGCGTATTCCATTTGAGGTCTAACCAACGATAAATAACAGGATTCTCTCACCTTTTCCGTGCTTTTTCTGACTATCCTACGCACGAAAGCCAACTTCTTATTTGCCGCACCTATCACTCGTCTTATGTGGGTGTCCCAAGACAGGTCACGATTCAAGGTTACCCCGAGGTATTTCACGGATTCCGAAACAGGAATGCTCTCACCATCTATCGAGTAGGTAAACACGGACGATGGGCTTCTAGATTTCCAAAAGTTTAGAACGTTACTCTTTTTCTGATCGATTTCTAGCTGCCATTCCTTGCACCAAACAGATAACGCATCCAGATCATCCTGAAGCTGACGATGGTCGCTAGGACCACTAATTTCTCTATAGACTACGGTGTCATCCGCAAAAAGCCTGATATTACATTTTACAACTGAGCTGATGTCGTTTATATAAAGCAAGAAAAGCATAGGTCCGATCACACTACCCTGAGGCACTCCAGAGACTACATCTGCCACACTCGAGGACTTACCATCGATGACTACTTTTTGTTTTCTATTACAAAGGAGAGCGCGAACCCAGTTAATGACTTTAACATTAACGCCAAGGTTTCCCAATTTTAATAACAATTTACGGTGGGGAACCTTGTCAAAAGCTTTTCTAAAATCAAGGAACACTGCATCGACCTGCTTATTATTTTCGCCGCATGATAAAACATCATTCACAAACAGACCGAGTTGGGTGTCACAGGATCTACCTTTTCTGAAGCCATGTTGACAGTTGACTAACAGCGATCTACTCTCGAGATAACGCATAGTGTTGCTAACAATAATGTGCTCCAAAATCTTACATGATAATGATGTTAGAGAATAAGCCTATAATTTTCGGGGTTTTCTTTGTCACCTCCCTTATGAATGGGTGTGACGTGTGCTAGTTTCCAATCATCAGGAACCTCACAGAGGGTAAGAGATTTCTCGAAAACTATCCGAAGGAAGGGAGTTATTTCTTCTGCTAGTTCTTTTAATACACGCGCGGGAATTCCTTCTGGTCCTGGATTTTTGTTGGGCTTTATCGCACTCAGTTGCTTCGCTATTCCTGCCTCAGAGATTTTAATATTATCCATCCGAGTACATCCATCGGGAATAAGATTATCTTTAAGTCTATTTCCACCTGCCGTGAACGCCTTCGCGAAGTAAACGTTTAGTAGATTAGCTTTATCCTCCCCATCGTGAAGGATGTCTCCGGAATCACATCGCAGGGAGGGTATTGAAGGACCCCCTCCCTTGACTTCTCTTACATAGGACCAGAACGCTTTTGGATCCTCCTTCAATTTTGTATTTAATACCTCATTCCGGAAGGTGTTAAATGCGTTACGCATGGTTTTTCTCGCTAATACGCGGGCACTGTTATACTCATGGACTATAGCTGTGCGATACTCATCGGAAGCGGTGGTAGGTATGTTTTTCAATTTTGCGTGGCTACCTGCCGTCTTAAGGCAATCCTGACTTCCTTATTAAACCAACGAGGTTCTTTCTTATCAGATTTTAACTTACTGGGGATAAATCTATTGATACCTTTTCCTAGTATATCCTTAAATAATAACCATGATGGCTCCATACCTAATCGTTCTGTCTTTTCACGATAACTGACAAAGCTACTTCTGAGATGTAAGCTGAAACTTTTAAAGTCGGCCTTGGCGAAAGCGTATACATTCCGAAGAGGCTTAGGATGTCTTTTGAGCTTTAATTCGCACTCCGCATACACAGCTCGATGGTCGCTAAGTCCCTCCTCTGTGGATACCTTAGTTATCCTATGCGGGATGTTAGAAGCAAGCAAGTCGAGAACATTGCCCGAACGCGTGGCTTTTCGTACCATCTGGGTTAGGGAATATTCATGAAACGTGTCAATTAAGGCTTCACACGATTCGCGTTCTTTACCTCCCGTAACGAAACATAGGTTTTCCCAATCGATTGACGGTAAGTTAAAATCGCACAGCATCTCCTCAGACCACCGCATCAACTTTACGGAAGCCAAAGCGGTGGCAAAGGCAATTGGCTTTTGGGAGAGGCTAGTGAAGGAAGCTATCGAGATCGGGCTACACAAGGACACACTGAACAGCGACACGGGATTCGCGCTCAGCAAAGTGTGGAATCCCATACTACCCAAAATTGCGAAACGCCATAGACCGACTCAACAGCCAACGGGAGACGAGACAACAACCATTGGTGGGGATATCAGGACGGATGGACAAACGGTACGGCACTCAGGGGAGCCAGTGGTTAGAGTGTTGGCCACGCTATGATCTGCTAAAAGCGACACCCGGTTCGAATCCTGTAGGATTTTTTCCAAGCACGCCCGGCCCCCTATTTCTCCGTGTTGGAACTAAGGAGACGAGGACGAGCCAATGAGAAAGAGAAATGAGGAGCGCGCTCAAATCAACACTCCGTCCTTCGGAAGGGACGTTAAGCTGTTGGCACCCTTGGTGCTCTTCGTTAAGAGCAGGCTAAAAGCCACCACCAGGTTTCTCTCCTCCCTTCCTGGCCATTCATTGCACTATCTATTAGATACCCAATGCGCGTATGCAAGAGGTGAATCAGCAGGCACGCGATGGATTCCTGTGAAATCTCAAGTGCCTACATAGACGAGAAGTTTGTTAAAACACTTATTATAAAAAGCGTCATATATAAAGTGACAAGAGGAATACGTTTTTTATTAATGTCCTGATCAGATAAGATACGAATATATTCCCACACACTAAATATGGTGTATCGCAGGATTAATGAAGAAAAGGATTTCCTATTTCCTCATCGATTCCTGAAGTTGCGACGAATTTGCCAAGCGACCAATTTGACACGCGACGAATTGGCGGGACACCATAATATAGCTATCTAATCTACGTACTCCCAGTGTGGTGTACTTACAATGGTATGAAGTGACTAGGACCTATTTTTAATTTCCCCACACTATTTTATCTCGCTGTGCCACCACGCGGTCCAAGGGTTCGGGCCCAAGACAAAAGGAATCGATCAGTTATACTCCTTCCTCGACCACGTACGGTAAGCGCCTTGGGTCTTTAAGGTACTTCATTTACTAAAAAAGCGTTCGGGTGACGTGTTTCTGTCTGTTGTAAGACTTTCTCCAAGATGGACTTCACCCAGTTGAAAATTCTAGGAAACCTACGAATTCCTAGTCGGAGAAAAAAATTTCGGCCCTGATTCATAAAGAAGTTTCTGTACATCTGCAGCTGGTCGTCTTGGAGTTATAACCCAACCAATCTCCCCCAGCGCGCGCCCTGTGGAGTTTATCCATGGAAAACAAACCATTCTAAATTCCGCAAAAAGGTTTTACCCCAATTGCTTGCCACCTTCCTCTACAGGCGACTGCCCCACAACCCCACAAACTATTACGTACTAGGGGATCCGTTCATTCATTTTTCAGACATATCATTATATATCGACGTTTCTTACAGAGGAGGATATAACATACTAGTAGTTGGTGCTTGCATACTGCAAGCATTTCATCTCACCTTGAAAAAACATTCACTATTCAGACAGACATTTCATCATTACAAATAGTCTTTTAATTCTAAAAATTTCACCACCGCAGCGATTTTCGTTTTTCCCACATGTAAAAATAATAGTTTAAGACAATCCCCAAATGTTGCAATTTAAAATTTTTTACACTATATCCATTATGGGGTAGTAATGCTACACATTTTAGCAAAATTTTAAAGTTGTAGCACTTCTAGAAGTCAAATAATATTTTCTAATTGTTTAAATTTAAATAATTTTTAACGGCCGCCGAAATTCATCTATGGTAAAATTGAAATGTTTTTTGTGCTAGTTCACTACTTTGTACATAACTTGAAATTTTCAGCTCCATAGCTCATCCCGTAATGTCTAAACACTTATCTATTTGTTTAAACTTTAAGAATTTTTTACTGCCAAACAAATTAAAATATCAAAATTTGTATAATCCATATTTCGTTTTTTTTATGAATTCTACTTATAAAAAAAATTTCAACTCCGTAGCACATGGGGAAATATATAAACCTTGAAAATTTGTTTAAACAATTGCGAATTTTTAGCTGCCGCATTGTTGCACCGTCTGTTGCGTTCAAGTCTTTTAACAAGCACGAATTATAGAACTATTTGTAGTTTTCATCTACATCTACATATTACCCTGCAAGTCACCTTGACGGTGGATGGCAGGGGGTGCCGCGCACCAAGTTCCTAACTAATTATTAATCACAGTTATCTATTGTGGTCACGTATTGTCCTAGGGAAAAAGGACTCCTTATACCTCTCCGTCCTACTATCTATTTCGCGAATCTTGTCCTCATTATCCCTCCTTCGATATACGTTGGTTGTCGAATAATATCCTTCATTTCATTTACGAATATATCCGACCTATATTTATCTAGAAGTTTAAGTCTCGCCTGTAATCTACGATCTTTCAACGATGGCCAACTCAACTCATCAATGAGTAACGTAACGCTCTGTTTTTTATCGTAATTCTTTTTCACGAATCTAGCTGCTCGCCGCTGTATTTTTTCTAAATCCTTTATGAGTCCCCTCTGATATGGATCCCAAACCGCTGCTGCGTATTCCATTTGAGGTCTAACCAACGATAAATAACAGGATTCTCTCACCTTTTCCGTGCTTTTTCTGACTATCCTACGCACGAAAGCCAACTTCTTATTTGCCGCACCTATCACTCGTCTTATGTGGGTGTCCCAAGACAGGTCACGATTCAAGGTTACCCCGAGGTATTTCACGGATTCCGAAACAGGAATGCTCTCACCATCTATCGAGTAGGTAAACACGGACGATGGGCTTCTAGATTTCCAAAAGTTTAGAACGTTACTCTTTTTCTGATCGATTTCTAGCTGCCATTCCTTGCACCAAACAGATAACGCATCCAGATCATCCTGAAGCTGACGATGGTCGCTAGGACCACTAATTTCTCTATAGACTACGGTGTCATCCGCAAAAAGCCTGATATTACATTTTACAACTGAGCTGATGTCGTTTATATAAAGCAAGAAAAGCATAGGTCCGATTACACTACCCTGCGGCACTCCAGAGACTACATCTGCCACACTCGAGGACTTACCATCGATGACTACTTTTTGTTTTCTATTCCTAAGGAAAGCGCGAACCCAGTTAATGACTTTAACATTACAAGTCACTGTAAGTAAAAGTGACAATAATTCCTAATAGATATTGCGGCCATCTAGCAACACTGAAAATTTCATCTTTCTATCTTACCGGCAAGTGCCCATAATTAATTTACAAAAATGGCGCAATGCTTTTCTTATGGGAAAAAACGCAACTTTCGGATTTCTGGAGTCGAACTCATGTCACTTAGGTAAGAAGTCTCATTTTATCTGATAGTTTCTTCATCATATCTACAAAAACTAAAACTTGCAGCTCTCTAGCTCTTGTAGTTTGGGCTGGACATTAGTATCCTCCTATATCATTATATGTATATCGACGACGCTTACAGAGGAGGATATAACATACGTCGATATATAATGATAACATATAGGAGGATACTAATGTTTAGGCACTTCCAGATGAGCTGGAGATTCGAAATTTTTTTCAAAGGTAGGATTTTGTGCAAAACCGACTAGAAAAAACGAAAATCTTGAAAAAGTGCAACAATGCGGCCGCTAAAAATTCGCAATTATTTAAACCAATTTTCATGGTTTATGTATTTCCGCATGTGCTACGGAGTTGAACTTTTTTTGTAAGTAGAATTCTTAAAAAAGGAAATAGGGATTTTACAAATTTTGATATTTTAATTTGTTTGGCAGTTAAAAATTCTTAAAGTTTAAACAAATAGATAGCTGTTTAGGTACTAGGAAGCTGAAATTTTCAAATTATTTACAGAATAGTGAATTTGCACAAATAAACATTTCAATCTCTCCATATATATATTGCGGAAACCGTTAAAAATGTTTAAATTTTAAACAATTAGAAAAATATTATTTTACTTCTAGAAGTGCTGCAACTTTAAAATTTGCCTAAAATGTGTAGCATTAGTACCCCATAATGGAGAAAGTGTAAAATGTTTAAAATTGCAACATTTGGGGATTGTTTTAAACTATTATTTTTACACGTGGGAAAAACGAAAATCGCTGCGGAGGTGAAATCTTTTGAATTAATAGAATATTTGTAATGATGAAATATCTGTCTGAAAAATTAATGTTTTTTCAAGGTGAGATGAAATGCTTTCAGTATGCAAGCACCTTCTACTAGTATTATATATTTCATCATTACAAATATGTTTTAATTCTAAAGATTTCACCTCCCCAGCGATTTTCGTTTTTCCCTTATGTAAAAATAATAGATTAATACAATCCCCAAACTTTGCAATTTTATTAATTTTATACATTCTCCATTATGGGGTACTAATGCTACATATCTCTGCCCAATTTTAATGCTAAAGCACTTCTAGAAGTAAAATTATATCTTTTGAATTGTTTAAATTCAAATAATATTTAACGGCCGCAATAAGAATTTCATGGATACACTGAAATGTTTATTCGTTTTAATAGACTAACCTCTAAATAACTTAAAAATTTTAGCACTCTAACTTACCCCATAGTATCGAAACATTTACCTACTTGTTTAAACGCTTGATACAATTTCTCCAGTCTGTCGGTACGTTTTCCAATATTTGCTTCAAATAGTTTTAACTCTTTATCTATATTTAACTGTTGAGATTCTTTTGCCTTTGGCGTGGTGAATGATGCAATGCATTTCTGAAATTTCAAGTACTCATTCTGTACTTCTTCTTCATGGGCGTCGACGTCGTCATAACTTTCTGAATCCTGAATATCGCTTGGAAAAAGCCGATTAATTAGACCTGTGGCGGTGGTCTTCATTCCATGTTTTGTGGAGTAAGTAAAAAACTCGTTGGCTATTGGATACACTCCACAATGCGAAAACAACATTAGTGATATCAAATCCGTGTCTCTTCGTCGATCAAATCTTGTTTTCGATGACTTTTGGAATTCCAGAGCCAGAGGAATTTTGATTGATTTTAACTCTTGAAATACGTAGATCAAAGTAGCCTCCGCTGTCAGCAAATTCGAGCTTTGTTCGCTCAATTTCCAATACCGCAAGTCTGACTGGTTCTAGAACCACTAAGATTTTCTAATGTGATTAATGTGATCTTCACTATAAAGTAAACATCCCATCTCTTTCATAGCAAGATTTTTCAAGTCAATAAGTTTGAAAAATCGAACTATTGCTGTCACTCCAACGAGTTTTGACATTTGAAAGCAATCGAAGTGGTTTTCCTTCCTTCTCTCTCACATACTTAAGTAATATTTCTGTACGAACGGAAGATTTACTAAAAAACTTGATAATTCTTCTCGTATCATCTAATGCATTCTTATAATCCGAACGAAATGCAGGTATTTCATCGTCAGTTTCATTTAAACTTTCATCATCAGTTTCGTTATCACTCAAATTTTGCTCGTCTTCATCCTCGTCATCAGAGAATTCAATTTTTTTTTCCCAAGATCAATAGGTTCTCGACGCTAATCCCGCCTTGCTGGCAAAAAAGAGGGAAGGGACTCGCTGTTGTCAAATACCTGGTAAGGGAATGAATGGGAGGGTGAGAAGGAGGAAGGAGGGGAGGGAAGTGATTGTTTTCTCCCAGTGGTGATCGAATTTTTTTCAGAGGGCCTCTCGCTCTGTGCACCCTGAGGTGCAACGACTTGAGACTATCCAGGTTCGGAGGTGGGATCGCTACAAGCGCCCCATTGCCAGCCTGGGTACTCCCGAATCCCTCCCACCCACCAAGCGTCCGCGGTTGGGAAACAATAGTGCCCGGCCCTAGTGGCTTGACCCCTTTTGATCGTGTACAAACAATCAGTGATTCCCACACCAGGACGTAGCCAAAGCTCTGCTGACACTGCGACATGGACCAGCAACAAGCCGGCCAAACTTGATGATTCTGCAATCGAATGTAAAGCTCTCATCTGTCGAAGCCTTCTGTAACGCGAAGGTGAAAACCTCAGTGACGTTATTTGCAGACATTTTTACCTCTAACGCAGAGCTTTAAAGTAATTTATTTGTATTTTTAAAAGAATTTACTTTAATTATTATAATTGTACCTGTAATTTGTCGAAGTAATCGTAAATTTGTAATTTTAATTTTTTCAATAATAATCGAGTACTCGAACAAAATTACCGGTTACTCGAAAAATCGAAGGAAACCCCCGGGTAACCGGTACTCTGTGTGGAATCACTACTCCTGACCACCTTTTGACCATTTTCTTGATGATGCCTGTCTATGTGAGATAGAAAATTTGTGGGCTCTCGAACTCAAAAACGCGAAATCTTATAACTAACATTTTTATTGGATGGATAAAAGCTGATTAGTTTTTGGTTAAAATCGGTGAACCGGAAGTGAATATTTGCTCTTGTCACTTATGTGTTTCTTTCAAATATTTTCTTTAATACTTCAATATAAAAGAATTATTGGAGTACAAGTTTTATGAAATCTAATTTTCTAAAAGTTTTGTTAGAACCACTACCACCAGCACACCACCTACAGGCGACTTTTGCAAATACTTGTTTACGCTTAGTTACGTCATAGCAACGCTCCTTTTTATTCTTAATTTTTGGAGCTTTCTGGCTATATCCAATATCAGAAGGCTACGGTATGAGTTTATATCTGTTTTTTGTAAGGTCTTTAAATATGTTTCGCAGTTCCTTAAAATATTTATTATCATTTAACCTATTTGGAATTTGTACATATATTACAGGTATGGAGAAAGTCATGCAGTGGCCACATCAGATGTTTATGTTATGTTATGTTATTTACGAATATGAAGTCTTAACGGACATTTTTGGAAAAATGACATAAGTAAACCTCCACTTCCCAGTGACTAATTTTAGCCATAACCCTTTCAAACCTTTAATTACTAATAAACCCTTTTAGTATAAAGTTTTGTATTGATGTATTATTAGTTTTTGAGTTGGAGCGGCCACAAAATTCTTACCACGCACGGACATCATCGCGAAAATAGCGAAAACGTACTCAGGGGAACTCAAAACGTGTATTTCCTTTGAAATCTCGAATTCGATTTTTTCATGAATGCAATACTTTCCCATATACGTACTACGCATGGAGAAAGTAATAAAAATGTAACGACTATATGAGTTTTTGATTTTAGTAAACGATTAAGTCTTGCGGTAAGTAATGGTAAACCACATCGCCGTATTAGAAGTGATTGAGGAAAGAAACTGCGAGCTTTTGTTATAATTTTTGGGTACGATATGTACTAACAAGTTTCTGTTGCATGCTCGTTTCATGAGTGTGGTATGTTGAAAATCATTCCGAGGATTTTAACGTATCGAACGTAAGGAACTGGGGAGTTATTTATTGTTAGTGGTTTTATTTGTAGGTGATTGATGTAGGAGAGAGATTTTGAATAGCCAATTATAACTACATGTGATTTTGCAGGGTTTATGGTTAGGGAATTTGGGCCATTCCATAGCTGTATAGCCCATACATCAGAGTTAATTCTGATAATAACAATCGGTAATTCGGATATGTGCGAGTAGGAGGGAGGGAGAGAGATGGGAGGGGTTCAAAGGAAGGAGAGAGTGAGGGAAGGTTCAAAGGTTGGAGAGGAGAGTGGGTCAAAGGAGGGATTGATTGATTTGGTCTTTATTTGGGGCGAGATTGAGACTAAGAACTCCCATCTTCCACCTTACCCCTCGTCATGAAACATATACAATAATACATAGAACATTATGTAAATACAAGTAATACAAGTATTGGAAAAGAAAAGATGTAATTTTGTGGGGAAAAATAGGACTGCTGAATAATGAAATCCATATAAAAACCAACTGCAGGAAAACACCCACACAAGAAGGGGGGTGTGAAAAACCTGCGAAACCTAGGGAGAGGAGGAGGAGAGAGAGAGAGGGAGGGAGGGATAGATAGAGGAGAGGGAAGGGAGAGGGGAAGAGAGGGAGGGAGAGGTGAGGGGATGAAGAGATGAGAGGGGGAGGAGAAAGGATGGTTTTGGTTGCATGGCGACACCTTAATCCTCTTCCTCCTCATGTTCCTTCTCTGTCAGCTCCACTATTTACTCCACAGATAGCACCTGTTCATGGGACTGGATAAAGGTGCGTTTCCGTGCACGCGTTACGCGCGTCGAGAACTGACGCTATCCAATCAGAGGCCTTGCTTGAGGCGGTACGCGCGTTGACCGCGACGACGCGTTGAGGTTGAGAAAGTTTCAACTTCGACGCGAGTAACGCGTGAAAATTTCAAAATGGCCGTTATACGAGAAAGAACAAATGAACACAAAATTTATTTGGGCGCCTACACCCGGAAGGCAGCATGGACGCCTGTGTACGGTATAGATATGGATTCCGCTGACGAATTCCTTATTAACGAAATCATCATCCCTCCTTTTACAATATAAAGGGTTAATATCTTCGGGAGAAAGCATGGAAAGAAATTGGAGATCGTGCTCAGACAAATGGCAATTACAAAATTGAATATATACGATTATTTCAGTTTGAATTGCAATAAAAATATGGAATGAGGTATCCTCATAATATAAATGAATACATTGTCAGCAAAAGCATGTCAGACACGCTGGAAAAGTGTCCGAAATCGGTATGTGAAATGATTCAGAATCCGTTAGTAATAATAATAAAACGTAACGCCATCTCACCACTCGATCATCCATTTTTATCAGGCGGAATCACAACTTACAACTTAAAACAACAAATGTCTACGCGTTCGCAGACGCGCGCATGTAAACACGCAGTATCCCCAACGCGTCGTTCCCTACGCGTGCATGAAAAGGCACCTTAAGTCCGATGACGTCAACTTCTTGTAAATAAGTGAAAACTTTCCCGACCAAGTCAGAAAATCTCGCTTATCACTGAGAAAGGATTCACGAATCCGTTGAAGTTGCGGACGAATTCTTTCTACAAGGTCTTCCGAACTGCATTTATGGTGGTTCTTCGCTTCGTACCACGTATATTTTGGGTTTTTAATGGCGCGCAGGATATTGTATTTACACCAGAAATCACGAATTGGTGGCTTTTTGGGTTCATCAGCAGCATCAAGCAACTGAGAAAATGTACGAGATCGTTCGAGGGGATATCTAAAGGTAAGATAACAACCTGAATGATGAAATTTGGCATATTCCAAAAAATGTATGATATTCAAAGCTATAACATACCACATTACTTTTCTACATAGTTACCACCTCTATTTAAACATTTGTCCCAGCGTGGAACCAAATTCTTGATTCAGGTATGGTATAAATCCTCGTTAAGTTCACGTATCTACGAAGAGACGTCCTGTTACAATTCTTCGTCACCTTGAAAACATCGATCACCAATTTACTTCGCAAAGAGAATTAGGAGGATGCAAGGTCTGGAGGATGAGATGGATGGTCCAAAACTTCCCACTTGGCTTGTCGCAACAATCGCCGAGTTGAAGCTATTAGACCGTTGCGTGGAAGGCCAACGCTCTAACCACTCCATCACCGCCACCCCTAGATATAGAGAGATGTTTTTAAAATAGTGCTGTTACCTTACTTTTTAATACCCCCTAGTACATCATATAAGCTGCAATCACGACCTGATCCATGGGCTGAATTAAGGAAGCGGTGTTTTGCGAAAGAAACATAACTTGAACATTAGGATGTACGTAATACAGATGCGTAGGGCGTCCCGGGAAGTGTAAAGAAATGCATGACTCGCGGCAGTATCGCCTCGAGGAAGAAACAGTTAACTAATCAGTCTTCAAATAATGTTGCAGTCATCCATGCCTTTTTATTGGCTCTCCAATGAAATGGTAGGGTTTAACGAAGAAGACTTTTAAGGCACGGGGATATAGGGAGTGGTAAAGTAGTTATGGTTTACACTTTAAATTACCCTCGACGTTGCTGATTTGCAGAGGTGTCAACCTATCTTTCCCTGTATTTAAGCCTAGATAGGCCATCTCTTCCTTTTAAATGTTCTGCATGGCATTCTCACTTTTAACTCTTGCTGTTAGTATATCCTTCACCTTTCGTGATAGTCTTAAACTTTTCTGGAAATTTAGGAGCGACAACGTCGTCAGCAATGGCGGTTTCACCCTCAAGCGTTGCGTTATGGAGATTTTGTCGCTTTCTGAGGGTATCAAACAAGCCTAGACAGTACTTGCAGTGAAAGGCTCGACAATTGAAGGGCTCGCTACTTTCTGCTTGAAGAGTTTCAGCGCCTTCTCGTTGAAGATATTACAGTTAATCGCCATATTCTATCGATCCTGATTTTCAACCCAAATAACCTACATCTATTTCGTCTTTTACAACAATGGGTTCCTCACTGTCAGCGTTTTTCTTTGTAGCTATTGACCATGACTGTGCTACAGATCTTATTTTCTCTGCGTCCCTCTTGAATGATTGACTCGTTCACCTTACGGTAAATGTGCGTAGCCCGGTGATGTGTACATTTCCCGATTAATGTGCACATTTACCACCAAGTTCGGTAAATGTAAGTATAACCTACTTTTACCGATTGGATTGGAGAAATGTACATAATGACCTAGATACACTGGTAAATGTGGATAAACGTCGCAACACAGGCTACAACATGGCGGCGTCGCGAACATCTGTTTCAGTTTAGAAGTACGGTAAATGTGCGTTGTCCGTTAAATGTGTCAATTTCCTGGTAAATGTGCACTACTAACTAAACTAAATTTAAACACGAAGGAAGATTTTACTCGGCCCCACCGGGTTGGATAAGTTAATCGAAGTGTTTTTGGTTCCTCCTCACGTTCACTGTTCCCCCTCTCGGGTTGGGAAGCGTTCATCATAACATATATCAATGAAGCCGAACCCTCGATGATTTTTGTTATAAATTAACGTAATTATTTAAGTGTAGCATTTCTCATTCTTACTTATTTTCACATTTACCAAGGCACATCGGTAAAAGAGCACATTTACCGGGAAATGTACGGATAATACATATTTATGGAAACTTAAACTTACATTTACCGAGCTTGGTGGTAAATGCGCACATTTACCGGTAAATGCACACATTTCCCGATTACGTATCTTTACCGTAACATATACACGCCAAAGCGGCGCAGCTGCTCTTCGTTACCGCATCGTTGAATAATTTAAAGCTTGGACTCTAGCCTAGTTTAGTACTGGACCTTTTGTAGGAAGTAGACATATTATTGATTTAAATACACGAAATAAATGACCATAGAACTAATATTAATAATAAAAGATACGAAAATTGATAATAAATAACAGCAAGAACAGAATTTATCACTGTAAAATTGTTCGTTAGCCGTGACCGTTACATGCAATCTCACAGTAAGTAATATTGCGACCGAACGGAAGAGAAATACGAACACAAAATGAGTAGTCCCGACCCAAACAAGGGGCTCATTAGGAAACGGGATCCTTCGGCCGCTAAGACCCAGAGCTTTCATTTTGTCTAGGCCCCTAGACGTAAGAAACGTGAGGCGCTATACTCCGTCGATTTTTTCCATGCTGTCGTAGGTGAACAATACGCTGATAAGAGAAGTGCTCGTGCACTCCAACACGTACCATCCTCGCTAAGCTACCTGGAATCTCGCATTTAAGTCCTACAAAGCCGCGTTATATGACATTTTGTGTAAAATACAAAACCCGTCGTAGGGAATCCGTATTTGTGCCATAGGAGGGCCAAATGTATACATTAAACTTTTGATCCTGATATCCTCACTCCCTCCTTCCTTCTTCATATCTCTCCCTGACTCTCCCAACATCTTCTCCTCTCCCCTCTCTTCTTACTCCCCCTCCACACTCTCTCACTTCTACCTTCAATACCATCTCTCACTCATCTCACTCTCCTTCCCCCTCTCTCCCATTTCCCTTTCCTCACCAATCGGACGACTTCAGGTTGGCGAGGCCCTGGGGATGTCGAAGCGACACACGTAAAAGAACACTAAAACAACACAGAAACATCACAAACGTAGAAGCTTTCGGAGTTATTCCTTCATCAGCTACAGAGAGAGAACTATAACTATATATATATATATATATATATATATATATATATATATATATATATATATGAAAATGGCGTATTTGTTATATTTATTGATTTATCTAAGAAGAATAGATATATGCAATAGACATCAGATAGCTTGGTGCGACCCAGCGAAGGTGTTCCGGGCAGTGCCGGATTTACACCTCCTGTGACCCCTTGCGATAAACGTTTGGGGGCCACTGGCGCTAAATATTTGAGAGGCCCCTTGCGCTAAACATTCGAGAACCCCTGGAGCTAAACAGTCGGGGGTCCTGCAATCTAAATATGTAGTGAAACCACTCCTAACGGTTACCCTCTTTTGTGATACCTCTTAATCAGTGGCGGATTAAGACACATTGAGGCCCTAGGCGCAACGTATTTTGGAGCCCCATAACTATTTTACCTTCTATATATAAGGGTATTATTTTAATTTCAATACAGTCTAAAACCTTGTTATTAAACAAAACACAAAATACAGCAAAATAATCTTTATTAAATAAAACATCATAAATCTCTCTCTCTCAATATATATATATATATATATATATATATATATATATATATATATATATATATATATATATATAACAACTTACGGAAAAGGAAAGGTAAAATAGATATATGGATGTCAACAAGGTGTTGGGATGAGGAAACCCAGTGAGCTTTCGGAACTACTCCTTCATCAGCTACAGAGAGAGAACTCATATATATATATATATATATATATATATATATATATATATATATATATATATATATATATATACATATACACAAACGAACTATAAACTAAAACGACAAAGTATGGGTGGCAGTATCCAGTAAAGTAAGCAAGTAAATAAACTAATTAATTTAAAAAATAATTTAATTAAATAATTGCTTTTCTAACTTTCATGTCTGCAAATTTATTTATGATATTTTCCATTCCAAGTTCTGAACAAAGTTATTTTCAATAAATAAAATTTATAAACTGCTCAAATGTTCTCGAGTTAAGCTATTGCGCAAATAATGTTTAACCCGCTTAAATACCAAAAACGATCGTTCTCCAATTGCATTTGTAATCGGAATGGTTAACAATATTTTTAATAATGTTTCAACATTAGGAAACGTTGATCGAAGCCCATCTACCATAGTCTTATACATTGTAATTGGATCTAAAATATTTTCTTCTTTAATAAACGTTAGAAAATGAATTACCTCATCTCTAAAATCGTTGGTTCCGCTTGCGTCAATGCCATTTTTATATTTCTTTCTTAATCTATCAATACAAATATTAAGTTCATACTCTGTCATGCATGATTTTAAAAAAAGTTGAAAATCATCAATAACTTCTCTGTAAACTATACTTCTTCTATATAACTGGCATATTAGAACGTCACAAATATCATTGTGTACGTTATTTAGGAAAGATTCTTTTCCAGTAAGAATCAGGTATTTCATCGTTTCTCGATTCATCACGTTGCGGTTTCCTCTTTTTTACCCTGGTTTTTACATCATTTAGCTCCTTATCAGTCGTTAAATCGGCTGGTTCTCTCTCAACGCTTTCAAAATCATTCCGAATATGTGAAATAAATTCTGTTAATGATTTTAGCAGATTCGTTGCTTTCCATAAATTGTTTTACAGATCGAGAAGAGATTTATTGGTGTTGTTATTTCGTTGCAAGAGTTTATTCCAAAGAACTATGAGCAAAACTATCTCATAATTATCCAAGTTTTAAAATAATTTTCGTGCATCTATTTTACCCATTGGTTTTTTGTCATCATTTATAGTTATTTCTTTTAAAGCTTCTTTAATGCATGCACAGTTTTCTCTTAATGCTAAAACTGCTTTAGCTTGAGTATACCACCTAGTATCACTTATTCTTTTTATGTGATGAAAAAGACTTGCTTTTTAAAGAGTTGATGAATATATTCCATCGCCTTGTGGATGTTGAAAAAAATACATATAAGTGTTACACAAAATCAAAATATTGTAGGGCACCAGAACAAGATTCAGCAGCCGAGTTTCCAACTGAATTTAACGAATGACTTGCACATGGTACATAAGTTGCAGATGGACATAAAGCTTTTATTCTAGCTTGTAACCCAGAATATTTGCCAGTGATATTAGTTGCATTATCATATGAATGGCCCTACAATTTTTAATATCAATGGGAAACTTGTGGAAGGTACTCAATATGACATATGCTAAATATTGAGGATTATGTTTGTCGATTGGAACAAACCACATAGAACTTTCACAAGTATCGCCTTCTCGATGTATGTATATCAAAACAAATGTTAGCTGATCAACATGAGCAAAATCAGGAGTTGAATCCACTATAATAGAAAAAGACATGGCTTCTTTGATCTCACTAATGATTTTATTTTTAACTTCCGTTTCCATTATACTGATAAATTCGTCACAAGTTGTATGTTGTAACCGAGATAAGCAAACAAACAAACAAAAATGTGTTTTAAGAAAAGTGTCAAACTCTGCTAGATATTCTATAAAACTCAAAATATTTCCCTTTATATTAGAATTAGAAACTTCTCTATGGCCTCTAAAAGCAATAACTAATTTTGATAATAGCTTGACAGTCCCAACAATTCTTTTTAAAACTTGCCGCCAATAATTAGTCTCATTTCCATCACTATTTGATTAGCCAGCTCTGCAGAAATACGACCAACAACTGAAGTTCTCCTTCGAAAGACACACATCGATGTAATATGGCATTAGAACGTTCATGTTCCTTTAACACAATATTTATATTTTTCCAATCGTTGTAACTAGTAGTAAGTTTTGTTGCCGATGTACAAAATAATTTGCAAATGTAGCAATACGCACGCTTACTCATTTAAGAAAATACGAGCCATTCCTTTTTTTCTTGCCATTTGCTTTTTGGCAATAAAAATTTGACTAGCAAATTCTTGTAGTAAACCCTGTTCCTCTTGGTATATTCATTTTTCAGTTTAGTAATGTCTCCTATATTACTAGGCGGTTTATTAAATAATAGTTAATGTCATTATTACTTAAAGTTATTGGCCATAATGCAATATCATATGGATAATTTATTAAACATTCACTTGCTTCATTCTCAATATTATCAATTTCTTCAACTTCTAGATTTTGGTCTTTAATTCCAATTTCTTCTATATTTTCGATCAATTCAACTTCACTGTCCTTTGTACCTTCTTGTTCTTTGATTTTGACTTGTTTCTTTAGATATATTTAATTTTGCTCCTGAGCTGGATGGTTTAAAAAATGCAGCCATTGTATTTCTGTTTTTCTGCCAATTTTTCTCTTTTTCTGTAGTTCTCGCTTCTTTGCTACTGAACCGAATGACCACTTCATTTTCTATGGGGATAGCAATAAGATAGATATTTTTTAAATTGTTTAAAAAAGTGTTTTGGAAAAATAAATCGTTCAAATTATACAAATATATAATATACGTAGGTACTTACAATTGTTATATTTTAACAATTTGATAAATGGCATAGACAACTTTAAATTATAGTACAAAATATTAACTTATATATTGCAAACGATAAAAACAAAAACTATCTTATCAATACTGCCCTATAGTCGATGCATGTAGTAGGGCCGCTGGGAGCAAGGTGTATGCACGGATCGTCACGTAAGCAGAAGTAGCTGCTTAGTGCAGCGTTGCTTGCAGCATCAATAAGATATGTGCTTACTTCCACCCAGCATGGTAAATGAATGCAATGGGGAGGTTTATTTTTAGAAATGTATTCCAAAATACTACAGAACTTTTCAACTATCTCCGATGATCTCGCATTTAAGGTTATACCAGTTCCATGTTCGGCCCTGAGATGGCAGTAATAGAAAGATGCAAGACGTAAATATTTTTTATGAAAATTTTCTGTTCAAATTATATTTTGCGACAAATTTTGCTATTAAATATTCATAGTTTTTTATTTTAATTTTTTTACGACATTAATGTAATTCAAGGGAAATCAATAATGTGTATGGGTATAATTTTTATAAATGCATGTCAAAATACTACAGTGCCACCTGAAGGAGAACTAAACTATCTCTGACGGTCCAGCATTTAAGCTTATACCGGGGGTGCCGGTGGTGTATTGGTTAGGACGCTGGCTGCTACCTGCCCGATGCTTGAAAAAGTCATCGGGTACGAATCCTGCGCGAGTATGATTTTTCTCAAGGTCACCCGGCCCCCTGTTTGCGTCGTTTGAGGAGACCGCGCAAATTCAGCTGTTCCGCCCTTCGGAAGGGACGTTAAGCCGTTGGCCCCCCTGGTGTTCTTCGTAAGAGCAGGCAAATGCCGGCACCGGGTTTCCCTCCTCCCTCCCCGGTTATTATTGCACTACCTCTGAGATACCCATTTGTGCTGTAAGAGAGGCGAATTGACTGGGCATTCAAACAAACAAACAAGCTTATACCAGTTCCATGTATTGCCAAGAGATGGTAGTATGGTAAAATTGCACGACAATAATATTTTCCAACAAAATCTTCTTTTCAAATTAGGTTTTCAAACAATTTCTTATATTAGACACTCGTAGTTTTTTTAATTTTAATGAAATTTCAATAACGTAGGTAACAGGCCATGGATAGGTGTTGTCCAATAACCATTCGTGGATAAAATATAATGTTAAATTGCCATAGGGGGTGCAGGTGGTGTAGTGGTTAGGACGCTGGCTGCTACTCGCCTGCTGCTTGAAAAGGCAGCGGGTACGAATCCTGCGCAAGTAGGATTTTTCCAAGATCGCCCGGCCCCCTGTTTGTGTGGTTTGAGGAGACCGCGCAAATTCAGCTGTTCCGTCCTTCGGAAGGGACGTTAAGCTGTTGGCCCCCCTGGTATCCTTCGTAAGAGCAGGCAAATGCCGGCACCGGGTTTCCCTCCTCCCTTCCCCGGCTATTCATTGCACTATCTCTGAGATACCCACTGTGCGTAGGACAGAGGCGAATCGGCTGGGCATTCTAATTCAAGTTAAATTGCCACCATGTGGTGACCTGATATGATAGATGTGAAGTGTTATCGGTCTTTTCTGACACAACGACAAAATGCAATTAATATATAGATACTCGCACATGCGAAGTCTCTTTCTCACTTGATGATCTTATGAACATGTTTGTGTCTTATACACTACCCGTGTGACCGTGTCTATTATAATTTCGCTTGAAACTTGATTATCACGTGTATTATCCTTTAATTTTCTATTCTCATATTTCATTTTGAGGCCCCTAGTATATGTGAGGCCCTAGGCGCGAGCCTATTAGGCCTAGTGGGTAATCCACCACTGCTCTTAACGATCGTTTTTTTATGGAATCATAGAGAGGTTCCATTGACTTTTAAATTGAGACATTTAATATTTCTGAGATTATATACATAAACATTTTTTCGAGGCTCTTGTCACGCGCCAAGTGCGACCCCCCTTAAATCCGCAACTAAGTGCGAGGGTTCCGCATAACCCAAGTTGAGAAGCAGTGCCATACGTCACGGGGCCCCTGGCGCGCGCCATGTGCGACCACCCCTAAATCCACCACTGGTTCCAGGGTAGTTTAAACGACAATTTGGGATATAAATCATGATTTTTCCAAAAGCGGGATACGAGTTGGGACGTTTAGCATAGTGGGACGAGTGGGACTGACCCTCCAAATTTAAGACGGTTGATCACCCAACTAGACGCCTGCATACCCGCATTTGACCCGACCCGCGGGTACCTGCAGCGAAAGTTGCGGGTCGGGTATATAGTGCTTCCATGCAGGTACGGGTCGGGTTCGGACACAAAAGGCACCGGTGCAGGTAAAGAGCGGGTATGAAAACAAGTTTTAATTCCAATGCAATCATATTTCTCCAGACGAATTGACTGCATATACTGACTTAAAATTATCTGACGACATTACTAATAATTTTGATTCCTTTTTTCAATTAAATTCTTTTGTAAAATTTGTAATTTTTGTAAAAATAAATCGTAGATAATTTAAATTCATTTTTTTTGTTCTTAAAAATGAATGTTTATGTACAATTACATTTAATTTGAATTGATACAAAATAAATGACCGTGACTCAGAAATAATATTTTTATTTTTTTACGATTTCTTGCTACGGATGTCTCAAGTTGGACCGGATAGTTAAAAAATCTGGGTCGGATCGGACAAGTAGACCTTCTGTGCGGGTTAATAGCCTGCGGGTACGGGTCGGGTATGGGTTAATATTCTGCAGGTACGGGTAATTAGTCTGCGGGTACGGGTCGGGCAAGGAAGGAAAATATCATACCCGTGCAGACCTCTACACCCAACTATAGACACGTGAAAAAGGATCCGACTTGGATAATTTTAGTTTCAAGTAGTCAAGTAGGTCGGATCCAGAGCGTGCCTTTCTGGATTCGACACTCGAGAAAGACTTCGGTTCGGAAAACTCTGCCAGTACTAGAGAAAATGTCGATGGATATTATTTTATCTCGGAAAAAAACGGCAACATTAATCGCCAAAAAGACGCAGGCATCCGAGAGAACCAGGTCGACTTGGAATGCGGAAAAGCAAAGAGAAGAAACCCGAGAAACACGGTCGCAAAAGATAAGGCGGAGAAGACTAATATTTTTTGGGAAAATCGAGGGAATGCAAACTTTAGGGATTAATGAAATAAACTAATTCTCTTCAAAGAACAGTTTTTGATTATCGCCAAATATATACCATGAAATGGAATTTAAAGTAGTATGATCGACATTTCAGGCCAAATACGCCACACAAATGATCAATTCCCTCTAATCGCACACCGATAGGATGCCTTGGAGGACAGGATGTCACCCGTCGAGGTCACTTCAGCATAGGATCGGAGGCAACGAATACGACGAGTGAAAGATTTTACTTTTTGACGAATTGCGATGGATATAGAGTAATCATAATCTTTATTTGTGCCGTCAACACTACATGCAAATGCAGTATATGAGACACGTCAAAACATACAAAAAGGTAAAATATCACACTTAATCATAAACATGAAAATACACTACATAGCAGGGTACCATTAAAATTATACAGTAATATAGTCATTAATTGTATAAAAAATTGCTCAGTTCAATAGTCATGTACGGATTTTTCGAATGTTTGGAAACTCTTAATTTCCTTAAGTGAAAGAGGTAACTTATTATACATTTTAATGCTCATTGCTCTTGGTCCATTAAAACAAACCTCCAAATGTTGATGTGATACAAAAATATTATTACCACTTACGGTATAGTGGCTATAAATTAAGCTAGGTTTACATTAATTCGAGCTCGCATTCGAAGTCCACTTGAATGCGAGCACGAAGAAGTGTAAACAGCGAAATCCTCAATTCCGAGTGATCGAATTCGTGCTCGAATCCATTTCGATGGTTCCAGTAACTTACCAACGCGTTGGTTAGTAGCTCAAAAGCATGGTTCGAGAAGTGACGTCTTGCGCACGCGCATACAATGGCTCGCTTCTCAGAAGCAGAAAACGCGATGTTCGCGGAGCTTTATGCTTCGCACGAGTGCTTGTGGAATCCTAAATCGTATCATATAAAAACGAGGACGCGCGTGAAAATGCCTATAAAGATACGTTAAGCCAAATGAAGAAACCGGACTTGGTGCCGACGAAGGACGTCGCTAATAAAATTAAAAATATTCGGTCGACATACTACCAAGAGCTGAAAAAAGTGGATTCATCGAAGAGATCTGGTACATCGACGGAGAGCATTTACAAACCAAAAGTGGCACGGTTTGCTATTATGCATAATTTTCTGCAACCGCATGTCCATCAGAGGAACAGGGAAGCAAACATCGTAAGTTATAAGCTTCCAAAGCTGTCACCTGTCGCAAGATAGCGCAAGACGATTTCAAGTTCCACGCGCGCTGGAAGACTTTCTCGGCGCACAGAACTCCTTTGAATTGTTTCTTCAACTTTTTCTAAAAGGTATTCAAATTGATCATTGTCCATACGCAAGTAATTTCTACAACTGGTGGTATCTTCCATTCGTAATTCTTCGCAAATTGAAGAGGATGATGCACCCAACTGATCGCGCCTCCTTATCCACTCACATACCCAACATGTACGTTTTCTTCTCTTTTTAAGGTTTAGTGGCTCAGATCGTAACATTTCACTAACAGTGAGAATACCTTCTTGAACAAATAAATACATTTCAACTGCCAAGAGTGCTTACTTTGCGGCTGACTCATACAACTGAGACCTCGGCTCGAATCGCGTGGTTTGTTCTTCGAGTAACGTCAACACTAACTGGAATTCGAGCTTCAGCCGAGAACTCGTACGACGATCGCATTCGAGTCAATCGGCTTCGAGCTCGAATTAATGTAAACGTAGCTTTAAGCATTAATTATAAAAATCAGACATGAAGTGTGCATAATTTCTGGTGGTGATTCCTTGACTTAGTCTGCGCGAAAATGTCTATTTTGAGAAAAACTTCCGTAATGTGCATCGCACAGACACATTATTTACACCTGCGGAAATAGATTAAAGAGAGATATCTTTCTAATGGAATAAATTTGCGTAAAAAATAATTTATACAACTTGCACTGAAAATTTACCTCGAGTTTTCAAAAGCGCTCCTTAACCACATAAATCCATTCTCTCAAGAGCAAATAAGAAAAACTACCAAAATACTCACTATCTCTGTTCGGCTCAGGCTTCGGAGATATTGATAATTTCGCTGAAGAGGAATGGCACTCACCTGAAATGAGAAGGAATCGAGTTAGGTCATGGCCGTAAATATAATGAAGCAGACAAAGCTCACAAGTCCAGCGAAGAGTGATTAAACAATAAAAATATATAGGCCGAAGTCAAAATAAAACAGGACCCAATCGAGAATGCAGAATAGTAAATTGGAAAAAACGTTATCTGTATAGAATATTCTTTACAATGTGCGTTCGACACTGTATATATGCGTCTTGGAAATCCAATTATCTTCTTTGTTTCGGTTATCACTAAATACAAGAATAGTGTTAAATATCCATACATAATAATGAATGCAGGTTGCAATTGGAATCGAGGTTGTGAAGGCGCAAGAAAACAAAAATACGGCGGAGTCAATCATCCGAACAAAACAAGCAATGAAAAAGTAAGGATGGGAGTCATGAGGAAGTAAGGATGGAAGTAAGGAGGAAGAAGGGATGAAAGGGGAGTCAGAAGGAAAAAAGGGGAGTGAGGAGGAAGAAGAGATGAAGGGGGAGTCAGGAGGAAAAAGGGATGAAAGGGGAGTCAGGAGGAAGAAGGGATGAAAGGGGAGTTAGGAGGAAGAAAGGGGAGTCAGGAGGAAGAAAGGGGAGTCAGGAGGAAGAAAGGGGAGTCAGGAGGAAGAAGGGGTGAAAGGGGAGTCAGGAGGTAGAAGGGATGAGAGGGGAGTCAGGAGGAAGAAAGGGGAGTGAGGAGGAAGAAGGGATGAAAGGGGAGTCAGGATGAAGAAGGGATGAAAGGGGAGTTAGAAGGAAGAAGGGATGAGAGGGGAGTGAGGAGGAAAAAGGGATGAAAGGGGAGTTAGGAGGAAGAAGAGATGAAGGGGGAGTCAGGAGGAATAGAGGGGAGTGAGGAGGAAGGAGGGATGAAAGGGGAGTCAGGAGGAAGAAAGGGGAGTCAGGAGGAAGAAGGGATGAAAGGGGAGTCAGGAGGAAGAAGGGATGAAAGGGGAGTCAGGAGGAAGAAGGGATGAAAGGGGAGTTAAGAGGAAGAAAGGGGAGTCAGGAGGAAGAAAGGGGAGTCAGGAGGAAGAAAGGGGAGTCAGGAGGAAGAAGGGATGAGAGGGGAGTCAGGAGGAAGAAAGGGGAGTGAGGGGGAAGAAGGGATTAAAGTGGAGTCGGGAGGAAGAAGGGATGAAGGGGAGTCAGGAGGAAGAAGGGATGAAGGGGGAGTCAGGAGGAAGAAGGGATGAAGGGGGAGTCAGGAGGAAGAAAGGGGAGTCAGGAGGAAGAAGGGATGAAAGGGGAATCTCGAGAAAGAATGGGGAGTCAGGAGGAAGAAGGGATGAAGGGGGAGTCAGGAGGAAAAAAGGGGAGTCAGGAGGAAGAAGGGATGAAAGGGGAGTTAGGAGGAAAAAGGGATGAGAGGGGAGTGAGGAGGAAGAAGGGATGAAAGGGGAGTAAGGAGGAAGAAGGGATGAGAGGGGAGTTAGGAGGAAGAAGAGATGAAAGGGGAGTCAAGAGGAAGAATGGATGAAAGGGGAGTCAGGAGGAAAAATTCGATTACTATGTTTTTATTAATCTTTTTAAATACCCATACGTTTAGTGTCAACTTCTAAAAAAATTACTACCACGCATTTTTTATTAAAAACATATTAAATATAATTTATCACACTCATAAAAGCATAATTAAGATAATATAAAATTTAATGTAATAAAATGTCCAACACATACAATAATGTACCAATAATTACCTATATCAATAAAATAAAAAGTATTAGCAACTAGAATTAGCTAATTTTTAAAATATTTATCTAGTCGTTCACATCTTCTTCATCTCCTTCATACGAGTAAGATTGCATAATCCCTATTTTTGAAATTTCATTTTTGAGAATTTCGTAATTGAAATAATTTTCCTCCCAACGTTTCATCCAACATCGAATGGTCAACAACAAATTCAGCATTTTTCTTTTCATAGAGTTTTCCATTTTAGGTTTTATTAAATTCATGAAACTAAACAATCTCAATATTCGAAAATGGAATTACCAGAATAGAAATAGCAAAATTCAACAAATCTTGAAATGGATGTTCAAGATCGCCATTTTTATAACGCGCAACTTCACACCAATCTTTCAGCGTCTTCTTTTTTATTGCACTTTGTTAGGCAGATTTTATCACATTTTATCTTTGCTACTAAATCACCAGGCAACTTCATATCTATCAATGACTCTTTGGAAACACGTAGAGCGTTGTTAACACCCAAAAGTTTAATTTAACTTTCTCACATACGTATTACATAGAGCAAGTATTGTAATGTAAAATCGGATTCGAGATTTTGACGCAAATACACGTTCTGTGTGTCCTTGAAAAAGTGGTTTTGCCACGCTGTCTGTCTGTCTATGCGCCTAGACGGTTCAACAAAATCAAATGATATTTCGTACTTAGGCATAACATTATCCAAAATAGAAACTACGAAGAGATGAACGATATAACACAACAATGAGGACTAGTTTAATCTGGTTGATTTTTACAATTTGTCGATTTATTCAAAAATGGCTCGAACGATTTTGATTAAAATTCATGAACAATACTGCGTGTGCCACATTAAAAAAACTACATAGCGCCCAGCGGCAATATAACAATCGAATTTTACGCCCGGCTGCCACCCAGCTCTTCCCAGTTCCCTCAATAATCTTCGTCCGGATGTAATTCTTCAGCGGCTATATGGCTTCGCAAATCCGCATAATACGTACTTGATATTTATGTATAGTTAGTGGCGGATTTACGTCTCCTGGGGACCCTGGCGCTAAACATTTGGGGACCCTGGCGCTAAACATTTGGGGGCTCCTGGGGCTAAGCAGTCGGGGGCCCTGCCATCTAAATACAGTCAAACTCGGCTATAACGAGCGCCACGGGACCGTTTAGTTTTGCTCGTTATAGCCGTTAAACTTAATATCCGTGAAGGCAAAAGCATGCATGCGTTTGGTGAAATAAGACATAAGAAGTAAAAGTGAATATATAAACAGAAAGGTTATTTAGTAAATTTATGAAAAAACCTAAAAATGAGAATAAACTAGAAAATTTAAAGTAAACATACGTACATATAAAATTTACTCACAGCTGCATCCTTAATCACTGCCCAAGTCGCACTTCCTCATTTTCTTGTTCGTTGTTAGGTTGTTCTCTAGTGCATATAAAATCGCTTCTTTGTTTTTCCATAAGGTTGAAACCGTAGACGATGATAAATTAAATTTTTTACACACTTCTAACTCTCGAATAATATCAACCTTTTCGCGAATAGACAAACACTTCCTTTTATGTACGGACATGTTACTCGTTCAAGGGCAAAATCTCAACTGATTTTTGTGATCAACGCTACGAACTTTCTTTGCAAACTGTGAGCATACCAATTCCAGGAAGAGTTAATGAGGAGACGGATTAAACGTGGGATTTCCCATCTTTATGTGGGAAAGGGTGTTGGGTGCATTCGGCTGAGCGACGGGGGTGGGCGCCATTGTACATGCCCTCAGCCCCTTACCCCCTTCCAAACACAACCTCCTGGCTGTAAAAGAGCTGGGGGTTGGGAGGAGAGGACAAAGGACCTCCGCGAGTGCCACTGTACCTGCAAGTTGGGAATTCTTGGTTTGGACGAAGGGATTATTTTTTAACAACAACGCCGCGGTCTTTAACCTCCCCGATGGATAGGGTGTAGAGGCTGGACTCAAGAACACAAGGTTACATATTTTGGGTCACTATGAGGATTGAAGGGGCTGACCGCCGCCGCGTTTGAGACAGTGAGAAGTGGTCAAAGTTTGCTCGATATATCCGTGAAGCGTGCTCGTTATATACGTGAAATATTTGTATGTAAATGCTCGTAAACTTATCTTGGAGGTAGCATTTGCTCACTATAGCCGTGAACTCGTTACAACCGTGCTCGTTATAAACGAGTTTGACTGTATATAGTGATACCGCTCCTAACGGCTCTACCCTCTTAACGATCGTTTTTCTATGGAATCATAGAAGTTACACTAGTTTTTAAACTGAGACATTTAATATTTCTGATATTATATACACGAAAATTTTTGCGGGGCTCCTGTCAAGCGCCAAGATTGAGGGTAACTGAGCGGCAGAGAAATCTTGCCTTTTTCCTCCATTTTCGCGGATCCACACAGAAACCCAATCTTTCGCAGAACCATAGGGTTCCGCTTAACCCAGGTTGAGAAGCATGCATGTGATTTGGGAGAGATTTCTTCTGCACTGGCGCAGAATCTCTTGCCACTCTTCTGCCTCCTGGTGGAGGCACATAAGCGGCTGCGGCTAAGGTTGAGAAGTACTGCTATACGTCACGGAGACCCATACTTCACGGGGTCCCTGGCGCGCGCCATTTGCGACCCCCCCCCCCCCTAAATCCGCCACTGTGTATAGTACAACTATTTATCAAGTTTGAATTTCACATATATGAGGTAATCAATAAAGGGTGACAATTAATTCATGGACACATTTGTTTTGTTCATAAATTGTTTTCTTTGGAAAGTATAACTTCAAGATACTAGATATTAAAAAACACAATATGGAAATAATTGTGAAATTCACTTCTTCATTTGTTAAAAATGACTGATGTCAGGTAACATCCGTTATAATTATAACATACGCATTCACGGCAGCGACCGTTTTTGAACAGTTCACACCACTTATGCACATTTTTTTATTTTAAACAACTGTCACCATATTATGCAGATAATATACGGTAAATTTCACTTGGTTTAACGCCTTCTGACAGTAAAAATATCGAATAACACTTCACCGTTCCAGCGGTGCAATCTAAAATGGACCACCATTTTGAAAACTATAAGTGTCAATATTTCCAACTACATACCACGGAAACTACGAGTACTACACGTTCAAACATTCAGTAATGGGGGTACGTGGTAATGAGTACACAGTGGGCGCACAGGTCTGTAAAAAAATGCAAATTCAACTTAGTTATTGAATCAACCAACCCATCGATCGATTTTAGCTGTTAAGTTATGGGAAATAGAAATTTTTTCCTGGAGTCGATGTCGGGTTGTATTTCGAGTTTGTTTACGTCATTTCCTTTTAATGTGATTCAAAACTCTTCTACCTGTTCGAGAAGTTTGTTCAAACATGGTCAAAACTGCGAGACAGACTTACTTAATGGGGAGGGGGATTAAGTAGAATGGGGAATAATTGAGAGGGAAAGAGAGAGAAAGGAAAGAGAGAGGAAAAGAGAAATCGGCCAATGGCGGGACGGACAGGTCCTTGGAATGGAAATGCACCCGTCTAATCGAGAGAAAGAACGGGAAGAGGATACGTCGCGGCTCGAGGACTTGTAATAAAAGTAACGACTGCAACAACTTAGATAATATCTATTGCGATAAAATTAACATTCGTTGTGTCTTTAGCAATATATTATCAAATGATTTTAAACGAGTAATAATTACATTTTAATACGTGAAGTCTGAATGTATATGACTTTTACGTTTCAAATATATATTAAATTCGTGTTAAATTAGCTTGAAAATAATAGGCGGGTAAAGCGAGTCGTCATATGGAGTTGGGCTCCGTAAGGTGCCAGCGGCGGAGCAAAAACATTATAAAAGATTCTTTAGGTCGTGGTTCTACGCGTAGCTTCGGGGTGCTGCTTAAATTTTCTCAAATTAAGAAAAGCGCGCGATTCGACTAAATTTAACGCGAGCAAAGAAAGTTTGAATCGAGTAGGCGTGCTCGGACGACGCTGAAAAAAATCAGTGTGTGTGTGTATTTTTGGCTAATCAACCTCTTGAATTATTATAGCCATTACTCCTTCCACACCGAACACATTCACAAGGGAGGAGGGAAACCCGGTGCTGGTATTAGCCTACTCTTAACGAGGAGCACCAAGGGGACCAAGGCTTAACGTCACTTCCGAAGGACGGAACACTGAATTTGCGCGGTCTCCTCAAACCACACAAACAGGTAGAGTAGAAGAGTAGAAGCCAAGAAAAAAATCAGTGAATTAACTTTCATGCATACGTAATTGCGCTCAAACTCTATTCCCACCCCTGCCTATCGCCGACTTGAGTCCAGAAGAAGCACTGTTGTTACTAATATAACAAATCTGCAGAAAAAATTTTCCACACGTAAATGGCATTAATTTATTGATAATCTCATGTATCTGAAAATGGAACTTGACCAATAGTTGTGCCATATATAAATATAAAGTAAATATGCACTTGAGTGTAGCCATATAGGCGATAAAGCATTACTGCTGGAAAGGGACTGTCGCAAGGTGTCAGATGACTGGGGAAAACTGAAGGTAAAACACGATAATATTATGTCGCTGGACACTATGTATTTATTTTTTGAGAAATAGTCACCCTTTATTTTTGCGCTATACAGTTCGTCTCTTTCGAGGAAATATTCTGGAAGAAGTATCATACGAATAGGTTTAACCGTTTAGGTCCAAGAGGACAGACAACATGCCGAAAACAATTTTTTTTGGACTCGAGGACACCTAAGACGTGTATTTTCCATCAAATACTCGAAATCGAATTTTGTTGCTATTAGAATACAATCAGATCCAGATTTAGCGCTCCTTATACAATGCCACCCCTCATACCACATATGAAACGATGCGAAAAAAAACTTCATTTTATAGAGCAAGCACATAAACCTCGATTTACCCCGCCACACCCGAGTTTAGCGGCAATACCAGAGAGGGCCAAACGGTGTCGCTAAATCGGCTTCTGACTGCAGTAGTATCGAATGAAGAGAAGGTTTCCCTCGGGAGGATCGTTCCTCAGTTCCGCTTATGTCACTGCATTCGGCGAGACTATGTCGATGCGACTGACGATCGCGAGCCGTCTCCCGAATGAGCTCCGCCCCTCCGAGTGCGCCCTTCGGGATGCGAGCTAGATTCAGCGACGATGGAATTTTTACCGTTTGGATAAAGAGAAAATGCCGAAGATTTATGTGGAACATGTTCGGTTGTCGGGTGGTAAGACGAATGGCTTCAAGTGGAACGGCTTCAAACGAAAGGAGAGGCGAAAAGAGGAAAGAAATAAGGTACCCTCGAAATATCCAACTGCACCCAACAAAAGAGCCAACGACAGATTCCGATTTATTGGATAATTACAAATGTGTATAGGTCTCGTAAAATTGACTTAAATTCATCAAGAAAACAAGTTTAAAATCTTCGTTTGACGAGAGAAATTTTCACTTTCTGAGACGCGGGCAATTTAACGGAATAAAAATCACCTTTCACTACTTTGAACGCAGAAAAGCGTACTTTTGATCCCAAAAGAGTTCAACGTAATGAGAATTTAAAAAGTCACGTATTTTTGACGGGAAGTGCCGATTTACGAAACAAATGGAATGGTATAGTTAAACGATTTTAAAATAATTCGAAAAAATGCGTACTACACATACCTCTTCCTAGATTTTTAACTCACTTTTACGGGAGAATCACGAAAGCTAGACCGCAGTGGACCACTCGAGGCACGGGCGGAGCGAGAAATGAGAAAGGCGAGCGCCCAAACGGCCAATAGAAGGAATAGGATAGGGGTAGGGAAAGCAGGAATAGAAAAATGAAAGGAGAGAAAGGGAGTGCCGGATTAACCGGGATGCAGTGGCGCTGTTGCACCAGGGTAGAGGGGGCCCACGGAGGCACCGGACACTGTGTGGGAGAGTGGTCTACGAAACATTGTGCGCCAGGGACTCCGATTTTCTTAATCCGGCCTTGGAGAAAGGGAATAAGGGAAAGAGAAAGGGAACGAGGGAAGGAAACTGGAAAAAGATAAGGAGAACGGAGTAGAAGCGTAATTAATTGGCAAGGGAAGAGAGGCAGAGGAGAGTGAGAGGAAGAGAACATTGGGGTATGCGCGCATCCTCCGTCACCGTTCTTTCCTCCCTCCATCACCCTCTCCCTCCCTCACTTCCATCGCCGCTTCCTCCGTCCCTCTAAGAAACCGCGATATGACCACCCAAGGATATTCTAATTATCATCTCGCATTCCTATAGGAAAGTGCACTCGTGAGAAGCTCCTCTCCCGCTCACATCGCGGTCACTTCCCTCTTGGGCATATTCAAAAAGACAATACTCTCAAAGGCAGAAAAACATTAACCCCTAAACCCCGATATGGGCAAATTTTACCGCTGTCTATTTTCGGCCTCCCCACTTCCCTGAAACCCTTAGTATGCTTCTAACTATTGTTGGCCAAGGTCGCACAAAAATTCCTTTTTTTTGAAAATTTTTACTCTTTTAAAAACTTTTTCCCAAGGTCAACGGGTAAAAGTTACCTATAACTAGGGTGACCAGATTCTGAGGAAGTAAAACCGGGACACAGCATGTTCTGGGGAAGAACAACCGGGATATAACCGGGACAATATATAAAATCTTTAGTTTTTTTGTAGCTTACGTGCCAAATAGATAAATTCTGCGTAGCTTGGACATGTTTTTCTTGACCAAGTATTCCATAATTTTTTCAAATTCTTACATTATGTGCACAAATGGGTCAGAAAATTGATGGGAACAAATATTTAAGTGTCATATTTACCGTATTTTTCGAGCTATAAAACTCACCCCAAGTTATTAGAAAAATTTCCAGAAAAAAGGTATTTTGGTTCACCAAAGCATTTAGGAAAAGCCAAGTCGCGTATAATTTCTAACCGTGGTAAAATCCGTACCTGGTAACATTCAAGGAAATATTATGGACTGATAACAATTAAATATAACGTTTTAGATAAACTTCATTCGCGAAAGTAAATAGGGATGACCTAAAACATAAATAATTCGTATAGTTAAATGTGCCCTACGTGCTGTCGGAGTGCGCTGCAAACCTCGCACCTATAGGCACCCTTTACGGATTGTACTTATTTAAACTTAATTGAAAGATGAGACTCCTAATAAATGGATTGCATGTGTAATGACATATAACTGGTGGAATGCGATTTATTTATTCCATGTTTATGAAATAAAAAAGAAAAAGAAATTTTAACCGGGGCAAATAGTAAACCGGACGGGACGCCGGGACAACATCTAAAATCCGGGACTGTCCCGGTAGTTGAAGAACCAGATGCTGGCCGCTAGCTAAAATAGTTTACATCGCATCCAATAATGCTTACACATTATATTTACACCAGCGTAATTGCCCGTCAAATATGACGGGATTATGATAAAAGTATTCCAAATATATATGATTTCGATATGAAAAATTAGTAAGATATGCTAGGATCTGGTTTGGTTTTCATGCACTATCAAATCGGTGTTTTTGCAAGTTATCTTTGTTTTAATTATACTCTTTAAGTAATTATTAGTAGAGAGGCCAAATGATTATTTGCTGAAAATAAGAGGAAAATCGAAATAATAAGATATAATGCATAGAGAAGTAACTGAAATTTATATGAAATATTTCATCAAATTGTAAGTTATTTAAAACGTATAGTATTTAACTTAATAAATAAATTATTTTACTCTTATTAACTCGTAAAAAACAGGATAAAATGTGAACGAACTGTCAATTTACCATCAAAGGAAAACTGTGTAGTAGCTTACTTACTATTAACTAAATACATGTATTGAAATGAGTTTAACTATATTTTAAGATCGCAATTTTCTTTTACCTATATTAGTTTTGAAAATTTTCTAGACAAATCACTTTAGTTAAAGAAATTTAAATAAAAGTCATAAAATGTTATTTTTCACTCCTATTTGAAATTCGGTTCTAAATATTTGCTGTATTATCAGTTGAAGAAATCCATTGAAAATTTCGTGACCTATATTTAGTTTTATGAATTCCACCATTTGGCAATGGCGCATGATTCGATAGTATAACTTTTTTTAATCAATTATAATTTATTATTGTTATTTTTGTACTGCAGCTCCTTTTAATCTTATACAAATGCTAATGCTACGTCCTCTTCCTCTTTCTCAATTTCTGCTCATTCCCCTTCTCTTTTCCTTCCTCCTAATTACTTAATAGATTCATTAAATAAGTTATACCCATGTATAAAAGTCTGACCCGTGTTAAAGCACTAAATTGGTTCATTTATTATGAGGCCAAGAATAGAATTCAACAATTGGGACAACAGTGGTCCAATATAAACAAAATGCGTAAAAACGTGGAAAACGTATTAAAAGGTAATTTTTGGAGATTTACGAATGAGATTTAAATTCTTCTCTTCGCATAACTAACGTAAGTTATACACTTCATCCTTGAAATATTTTAAAATGTAAACGAAAAAGGTGTGCATGTCAAGGTGTGTATGTAAAGGAATGGCTTTTTGCGTGATTCATATATGCGATGCGAATTTATAACTCCGGTAAATTATAAGATGCACTGCAAAAAACCATGAAAATAACAATAAAAATAGTTAATTACAAAAAATTTCAATAGGAAGTTAACTGAAAAGAAATTAATGAAAAACACCATTTTAATTATAAATAATTCGAGCGCCCTCTCTCTCTCGTACTAAAGCATTCAAAACACACTTTCCTTACGCATTATATATCGACGTTCCTTACAGAGGAGGATACTAATGTCCAGCCCAAACTACAAGAGCTAGAGAGCTGAAAGTTTTAGTTTTTGTAGATATGATGGAGAAACCTTCAGCTGAAATTTTGCAAGATTATAGAACTTTTCTCATAACCAACTATAAAAATCGAAAATTTTAAAATTGTAAATTTTAGGGGTTGTTTTAACCCCATTTGAACATTAAAGTTTAATAATTTTTTAGGTACTAAGGGATGAGCTAGGAAGCTGCAATTTTTAAATTATTTACAGAACAGTGCATTCGCACAAATAAACATTTCAATCTTTCCATATATATATTGCGAAAACCGTTAAAAATGTTTAAATTTTAAACAATTAGAAAAATATTATTTTATTTCTAGAAGTGCTACAACTTTAAAATTTGGCTGAAATGTGTAGCATTAGTATCCCATAATGGAGAAAGTGTAAAATGTATAAAATTGAAACATTTGGGGATTGTTTTAAACTATTATTTCTACATAAGGGGAAAACGAAAATCGCTGCGGAGGTGAAATATTTAGAATTAATAGAATATTTGTAATGATGAAATATCTGTCTGAAAAATTAATGTTTTTTCAAGGTGAGATGAAATGCTTGCAGTATGCAAGTACCTTCTACTAGTATAGTATAAGGACGACAATACAATCTCGAGGTTTAACAATGACACGGTCGGCAAGACAACATATCTTTAAAAAGCTTAAAATTTTCCAGTAAATGTGATTTAAACGTATAACTTTAGCGATTTCGAACCGAAGGCAAAAGTCGACGATATGAATATCTGTTTATTTTTCTTTAAAATGGTCCAGGTCCGAGGACCGTAGGTCATTTACTTCTAATTTAATTTTGCAAAAGAAAAGAAGCCTGCAAGTGAAAAAAGGTATTTTTAAGTGTTCTCTTTTATGGGGATTTATATAGAGCGTTCTAGCGGACCAACGGACGGACGGACCAACGTACAGAATAAGGATATTATGTATATAATTATAAAGGCACAGACGAAATTCGCTGAGCAACTCGCGCTATCCCTCGTCCTTCCACATATGGAAAGAAGGGTCAACAACCTTAATGTATGACCGGACATACAAGACAAAATAGGTACAATTTTACGTCGAGTTCCCAAAAGAAAAGTAGATAAGACAGAAGTGAAAACAGACAAACTGAAAAAACGGAAGAACTGTAGGAACTGCCCGTATACATAACAAAGAAAAACTGCTCATAAGGGTTTGAAGTGCGGTATATGTCTATTGTTTCAGAAAAGTGTGTATTAGTGAAAGGATTGATGATGGGGCAGGAGGGGGGAGAGGGGTGGCAGGAGGGGAGAGATGGGGGGGCAGTAGGGGAGAGATGGTGGGGGCAGGAGGGGAGAGATGGTGGGGGCAGGAGGGGAGATATTGGGGGGGCAGGAGGAGAGAGATTGGGGGGGCAGGAGGGGGGAGAGGGGGGGGGGGGCAGGAGGGGAGAGATGGGGGGGCAGGAGAGGAGATAGAGGGGGCAGGAAGGGAGAGAGAGAGATGGTAGGAGGGGAGAGAGAGGGGGCAGGAGGGGAGAGAGAGAGAGGGGGCAGGAGGGGAGAGAGAGGGCAGGAGGGGAGAGAGAGGGGGCAGGAGGGGAGATAGAGGGGGCAGGAGGGGAGATAGAGGGGGCAGGAGGGGAGAGGGGGGGGCAGGAGGGTAGATGGGGGTGCGAACGAAGGTAGAGATGAAATCCGCTGTAATACGAGGGAGCAAAAGAGGCACAGCAACAGGCTGTACGACACACGCATTATGCAGGGAAACATCGAGTCTCATTCAATCGCTGTTTCTTATTTATGTATCCTTGGTTTCACTGAGTTTAATCTTTTTTTCCTGTGAAACTCCTATAAATGACCGCCGATCATACCAACGCACAGTGGTCCCGTTGACCTTCAAAATGGGACAATTATTGTCTTTGATAATTTGACACCCTTTCAGAGGTCAATTATATTTTTAGGATTATAGTTCGTTATATACAGTTAAAAAGTGAAAAAAAAACGATTCCTTTTTACTTTCTCCATACGTAGTATGGGGGAAAGTATTGTTTTCATGAAAAAACAACTATTAATCAGATCATCGCGAAATCTTATATTTGATATTTTTGTTAAAATAGCAACAGTTGATTAGTTTTTGGTAAAAATCGGTCAACCGGAAGTGGATGTTTTATCTTGTCCCATCCGTTTTTTTTATATCAGTTTAAATATTTGATTAATGTAAAAAAGTACCGGAATAAATGTTGCAGGAAATTTAGTTTTCTATAACCTTGGTTTGAAATATTTCCCCATATAATGTGTTGTATAAGAGATATTTTAAAAACTAATTTTTTAGCTGCCACCACCTACCGGCGATTATAGTAAACAGTTGATGTCTTGTTAGTAACGCTCCATTTTAGTGCTTTTCGTCAATGCTGAAAAGCACTATTATCTTCGTGATGTCCGTCCGTACGCATATATCAGGGAGGAATTGGATGAACCGTTTTCAACCAAATTTGGTACACACAATACTCCCATAAATTAATAACCAAAATGACATATTTGGACCTGATCGACTACGCAGGGGTGCCATAATTACCAACTTAAACCTTTCGGTAATAATGAATTTGGGAGGAATTGGCTGAACCGAGTTCAACGAAATTTTGTATGAAGGAGGTGTGCAACACAAAATACAAAACCAAGATTTTTAGTATTGATATAGGAAGCATATGGAAGCATATGGAAGCATATGGAAATAAATACAGAAAAATCCAAGGTCATTCGAATATCGGGTAAAGAAGAGAATCTGAACATAACTATTGGGGGAAAGCCATTAGAACAAGTTTCAGAATATAAATACCTTGGAAGTATCATAACACGAGAGGCAAAATGTACGGATGAGATCAAAACTAGAATAGGAAAAGCAAAAGCGGCTTTCAGGAGAAAGAAACAACTACTTACAGGGAATATAAGGGAAGATATCCGCAAGAAGTTGATAAAATGCTACGTATGGAGTATAGCATTGTATGGGGCAGAAACATGGACGCTAAGGAAAAATGACATCAAATACTTGGAAAGCTTTGAAATGTGGACTTGGAGGAGAATGCTGAAGATAAAATGGACAGATAGGATGAAAAACGATGAAGTGCTACGAAGAATAGGAGAGAAGCGAATGATTATACAGACTATCAGAAAGAGGAAGGCTAACTGGGTTGGACATTACCTGAGGAGAGAGAGTATGATTAAAGACGTGTTAGAAGGAAAACTAGATGGGAAAAGGGAAAGAGGTAGGAAAAGGTTTCAGCTGATAGACGATTTGAAAGGGAAAGAGAGTTATCAAGATATAAAGAGGACAGCGGAAAATAGGAGTATATGGAGAACCAGGTTTAACCAAGAATAATCACGGACCTGTCTACGGACAGACTACCTATGATGATGATAGGAAGCAGGGCTGCCACAATACAAGTAATAAAAAGTTATTTCTACAAGTATTTGAGTTGAACTGTCCGCATCATTTAACCAAATTCAATATTTACAATGTACACATATATACAAAACCATAATAACATATTTGGACCGGATCAATCTAACAGGGGTGCCACAATTACAAATTAAATCCTTTTAGTAATTATGGATTTTGATGGAATTGGCCGAACGTATTTAAACTGAATTTTGTATATGACTTATAAGACATACCATAATGAAACCAAGATGTTTAAAGCGTAGCTAAAGCGCAGGGCTGCCACAGTAAAAATTAAAATAACATTTGTTTTTTCGCGTATTTCTAGAGAACTGACCTCATGGCTTTTAAACCAATATGTTATATATAATCTTCATATAAATAAATAACCAAGAAAGCATATTTTAAACGGGTCGACTAAACAGACACAATATCCAATGTTAGAATTTTTCTGTAACTATGAATTTCACGAGAAGCACTTCTGTACCAAGGGAAACCCGTGTACATCCTTACTTGTTATTTTCTTAATTATTGGAGCTTTCTGGCTACATCCAATATCAGAAGGCTACGGTTTCAGTTTATTTCTGTTCTTTGTAAAGTCTTTAAATTTTTCTCGTAGTTCCTCAAAATATTTATTATCATATCTGGTCGACGAGGGTCTTGGATGTTGTCAAATAACGGTTTTATTGTCACTCGAGAGCATTCTAAGAGGAAAAAAGATGTCATAACTATGTCCTGAACTTCCACCGCATTCCCACTTACTGATTAACTTTATCTTGTTTACAGAATTAGGTGGAAGAGTTTCTAAAACCCGGGTCTGCTGTACAAGTAGACGTTCAGTTGAGTGGTTCAATAATTCTTGAAGTTTAATTTTAGCGCCAGCTTCACAAACAGTAATGGATTCAGCTTCAGGGTAACAGCATTCTTACGCTTTTAATATTTTCTGGTATGAAGGAAATATATTATAACCTTTAGCACATAATGCACACCTTTAGACCTGATATTGCCGCTTTGTATATTTTGAATTTACAATTAAGGACAGAGCTTCTTCGGTAGGGAAATTTGTTTGCTCCTTCCTTCGATAAGCCATCCATATTTTCTTGGCACGCTTAGGGGAAGCGGTGGATTCTTTTATAAGTTTTGCAGCACTTGAATGGCCAGTTGCTTTCAAACTCTTTCCAGTTACGAATAATAAAACTTCTGGACTTAATCGTAGATCAAGAGTCCTTCACAATTTTCTACGGTAAGAGCTATCTCCAAAATCAACCATCGATCTGCCGGCCACGGTTTTTCAAATCATTCTTTAGGCAAATGGAACTCTGCATTCAGCTAGTCCGAATTAGTTGCCATGCAATGATTACGTATTCTATTGCTTGCCTTCCATTTCACTTTGGAATTTATATAGACGAGTTTCTCAGCATTTTTGAGTGCACTATCTTGTGACGGAGAGTAGTTCTTCAAATTTTTCTTTGTACGTACCAAAAATGTTAAAATATTGACCATCTCCGTAACGTTTTTTCCTACTACTCGGCATAGCATCTAACATCTCCTGTCTTGTACAGCCCACACCTAAAAGTTGTTATAATTCATTTTAAATAGTTTTATATTTCTAATTCCAAGTTTATGACAAATATTGGAAAATGGATCTATGAACAATCTCTCGATTTTCTCAAAAACGGGAAAAAACGAGCAAAAGGTAAGACGTCGCTCACATTAAGGAAAATACATATATAAACACAAATGCTATGGTACAAAAGACTTTTTCAACTTTTGAAATAACTCTTTTTAAAATTAACGTTTGCGAAAAAAATGGAACAGATTTTCCTCGCTTCAAAACAAATGTATCGCTTCCATAGATAAAGCATATATTTAAAAATTTTATCAATGGGCAAAAAATATAGTTACCCGAGACAGTATCCTCCATAATTAGAATTAGTTTAGAAGTTATCCCTAAAAATATATCACTCAGCAAACTTCCGCAATAAAAACATACGAAAACATCTTTACACAGCACAGTTACAGAACAGAGTACTTCAAATATGAATAAAAGCTAGTCTACCAAGTTTTAGGGATATTCCCTTTCACTGAGACATACAATGTAGACTAAAGAGTCATAATATGTGATTTTAAATTGGATGATTCACAAATAGTTTTGTCTCATTTTATGGTACAACGGGGCTACGGAAAATCATCCTCAACAACGGTTTCTTCATGGAGAGATTGTGTTTTAATTCATTAAATGGAAATATTGCGGCATATAAATTCAGCTTTAAAGCTTCAAAATATTTAAAAAATTATGATCCACTTATAAAATAATAAACTTATAAATATAAAACTATACACAGAGTAGAATTCTGATTATCCGTTTGCTGATTAACCGGGCGGTTTGAAGCGAGTTTGAATTTTGACATCGCGAGAAAATACCCCGCCAGTCTCCCCTCGGATTGACAAAGACATTGCGTTCGCGACGCGAAAACTATTTTCCTACTAAATAAATGTTGCGAATGAAGTCATGCGGCGGTATTTTTTTTTTCAGAGGCGATCATCGCCGTCCGCTTGTTTTCTGTTCGCCCCGCGCGAAAAAGATTTCTTTCGTATTTTGGGGTTCCTGTGCTCCTCGTATCTCACAATGTCTGAGAAACGTGAATAAATGGGATTACTGCATGTTGACTTTTTGGTGCAAACATTTAAGCTGTATAAGATTCAAAATTTTGATTTTACTATCAGACGTGTTGTCAAAAATGATTAAAATTTTAACCATTTTTACGTAAGGAAGCAGTAATTCAGATATGTCATATCTTAGTATTTATTGCAAACGCACTGCGTCTGATCGTTTTTTACTTTCTCCATATACGAAGTACAGAGCAAGTATCGATTTCATGAAAAAAATCGAATTCGAGATTTCAACGGAAATACATGTTTTAAGATCCCTTGAACACGTCTCGACTATTTTCTCGATGATGTCTGTGTCTGTCTGTATGTAATAGGATTTTGTGGGCGCTCTAACTCAAAAACTTACACTCGTATCAATACCAAATTTTACATTTAGAAAGAGAACTATATAATGAAGAGCTGATTGGGTTTTGGCAACAATCGCTCAACCGGAAGTGGATGTTTACTCGAGTCATAGTTTGGTTTTTGGCAAATAACTCTTTTAAATCTTCATAAATGTGAAGGTTCATAGATAATATTATTCTCTATAACTTTTGTTTGAAACATTTTTTGTAGAAAGCACTGTTAAGGAGATATTCCATTTATTTAATATTTGATTTAATATTTGATGAATGTAAAATGGTACTGGAATGAAAGTCGTAGAAAATTTAATTTTCTAAAACCATTGTTGAAGAGATATTTTTAAAAGTAAATTTTTTTTAGCTGCCACCACCACACCACCTACCAGCGACTATTGTAAACACTTGACGCTCCTTTTTATTTTCTTAATTGTTGGAGCTTCGAGACTATATCCAATAACAGAAGGCTACGGTTATAGCTTATTTCTGATCTTTGTAAAGTCTTTAAATTTTTCTCGCAGTTCTTTAAAATATTTAGTATCAGTTAACCTATTTGGAATTTTCAGAAATATTACAGATCTGGCGAAAGACATGTGTTGGCCACATCAGATTTCTTAGTTTAAATTAAACAGGTGTAACCATATCAAGATGCAATGTCGAGGAATTGAATTTTTATGCACGAGTGCATAAGCTTAACAAAACAAAATTTGAGGAGGAAAAATTTTGCGCTTGACGGGGAATCGAACCCGGGTCTCCCACTAGCCGGATAGGTGCTTTAACCAACTAAGCTATCAGGCCAGCAAAATCAGTAATGCTTTATGCGCTCATGCAGAAAAACCCAATTCCTCAACTTTCCAATGTATTATTTGAAGTTATCCCCCTTTATTGAGATTAAGTAAGGGCACTTTCCGCGATGCCTCAGCGAGGACGTTTATCGTTCAAGGTTCACTACTTCCTCACGGCAAATACCCTAATTCAAGAATGGAGAATTAGATTGGCTCGATTGCTTAGCTGGTTAAAACAAATACGCGTCAAATGGGAGACTCGGGATCGATTCCCGGTCAAATATAGGGGTTTTTTCTCTTTCCCAAATTTCAAAACGAATGAGAAAGCAAATGAATTTGGTCTCTCTTGGTTTTGTGTGAGGAAAAAAACCTTCTTATAGGTGTTACATAAGACCTTGATGGATTTTTAATAGCTCATAAACAGAAAAATTAGTTTTATCGATTTTAACACGAATAAAAGTGCAATCATCAATATGTAATTAACTAGTGTAATGCCCGTCATATGACGGGTGTCAGTTACTATATGGTTGAAAAACCCGTCGTAAGACTGGTAATCCTACTGAAACGATGCATCTTAAGTAATCGTACCTCATTATTATGGATAATCACAAAATTAGTTTATTTAAAATTATTTGCTTTATAGTCTAATTGCCCGTTGAAATTCAACGGGTAACTTATAAATGAATAACATCAGCTATGAAGTTGGTGACTTAGTTAAAACTTATGGTTAGTTCAATGTAAAGTACAGCTCCTTCAGCCATAAAGATATTGAAACCCGATGCATTTCGCCCACTAAGTGGGCATCTTCAGGGGTTAACTTGATCCGGACAGTGACTGAAAGTCGCATCGACGGCCGAAGGTTTGGTCGAGGGTATGGCAGCTGAAAATAGTTTGAGAGGAAAGGGGATATAGTATAAGCACAAGAGCGAGATATTGGACACGGAAGGAATTATTAACTTCTTGGTTCGAGAATCTGCGCGAGGACGACGAGAGGGAGGTGTAGATATGAAAGTGAATGGCGGAATACCAGAGGGATAGGAGTGGGATGAGCTGAAGGGGTTTCAAAATGTTTAAGGTGAGAGGGAGGAAGTGGGATAAGAGGGGAGGAGGGAAGAAGTGGGAGAAGAGGGAAGGAGAAGAGGGAAGAAGAGGGAAGGAGAAGAGGGAAGGAGATGAGGGAAGGAGATGAGGGAAGGAGAAGAGGGAAGGAGAAGAGGGAAGGAGATGAGGGAAGGAGATGAGGGAAGGAGATGAGGGAAGGAGATGAGGGAAGGAGAAGAGGGAAGGAGATGAGGGAATGAGAAGAGGGAAGGAGAAGAGGGAAGGAGAAGAGGTGGGGAGAAGGGGGGAGGAGCACGAGGTGGGGAGAAGGGGGGAAGGAGCACGAGGTTGAAAAAGTTGTAAAGTGAGAGGGAAGAGATGATGGATGAGAGGAGGGGAGGGAGTGGGGAGGGACAGCCAGACAGACAAACGACTTTATTAGGGCGAAATTGAGACTATGTAGTAGTAAGGAAAAGAGGTGAGGGGAGGGGAAAAGGGTGGAGGGAAGGAGAAGGGGTGGAGGGGAGGGGAAGGGGTGGAGGGGAGGGAAGGGGTGGAGGGGAGGGAAGGGGTGGAGGGGAGGGAAGGGGTGGAGGGGAGGGAAGAGGTGGAGGGAAGAGGTGGAGGGAAGAGGTGGAGGGAAGGGGTGGAGGGGAGGGTAAGGGTGGAGGGGAGGGGAAAGAGGGGTTAGGAGGGGAAATAGGGGAAGGGGTGGGGAAAGAGGGGAGGGGGAGGAGAGGGGAGAGGAGAGGGGTGAGGAGGGAAGAGGAGGGACAAGCGAGCGCTCGGTTAACTCGAACGATGTCCACCCCTCGCTGCGTGGCTCCAGAAGGCGTGAATGAGTGTGGTTGGGTGTGTTTGGGGTGGTGGAGGAGGATGGGATGGAAGAACGTGTTGCGTCAGCGGCGAGTGG
Organism: Tanypteryx hageni; assembly: GCA_028673005.1. Lineage (NCBI taxonomy): Eukaryota > Metazoa > Arthropoda > Insecta > Odonata > Petaluridae > Tanypteryx > Tanypteryx hageni. Next base: position 8,055,321 of record CM054117.1, read on the forward strand.
GAAGGCTAGGATGGCGTGGAGGTGTGTTTAAGGGTAGCGACAGGACTCCGCCCTTCGTCAAAAGGGAAGGAGGGGAGAGAGTCTCTCCACTCACTCCCCGGCTGAAGCGAATCCAAGAGCAGGGTCCTTTGATTACGCTTTCTTCCTTACGTAATTTTCATATTTAACCGTCCGTTCGGAGAATAACTGTCATTTAATTACGGTGCCGGAGTTTCAAGGGGGGGAAATTTTTTTCCATCGAGCGCCTTGACTTTCTAATGGTATAAAGCCCGCTGTTGCGCGATCACCGGGAGAGGGAACGTATTATGGGATTTGCATTTAGGGCAAAAGGTAAAGGAAAGGAAATAATTCTGCTGCACACAAAAAGACTTTGATTGCAAATTTTGACATTTCATTAGATTGAGGCATAATGAACGAAAGTTGGTTGGCAATACGAGCACGGGTCGATCGTCAGAATAAAAATTAGGAGGTGGAGGGGAGGATTGAAAGAAAAATGTTTCATCTTTTAAAAATAGGTTTCCGAGGGTTACTATCATTATCACGTAATTTATTCAAATTTATTATAATATAAGAATTATTATTTTGACAAGAAAAGCACAAGTAGTAGTATGCTCTGACAAATTTAAGATAGAATACTTGCGAGATGATTTTATTATTACAAGTTTAAACTTTTAGTGTTACACTTGATAGCTTTTCTTTCACCAATGTCTTGAATTTTGGCACAAAATTTTCGCCTCCTGTCCAGTATTTGCGATTGATATTTTGACTTTTAGAAATTCACTGCAGAAAAGGTGGATTCACATAACCATGTTGACCCGAACAACCAAAACAACTTGCAAATGCCTAAGTGGAGACCCATGAGTTCATGTTCCTTCAAAGCATCGAGACGGAATCACATTTCGGCTGATGAATGGTATGGCTTTGAAGCGAAATGAAATTTTCGTCGAAACTGCGCCTGTCCAGTGAGAGCGGATTAGCGAGCTCTTTAGAAAGCGATGATTACAATAGGTGCAAGTGAAATGGATTTTGCAGGAACTCAAGACGAGTGAAAATTTCAAAACCGGAGAATGCTCTGCATTATTGCTATCTAGGCATCTGACGGAAAGTTAGCACAACTCGTTAGAAAAGTTTAGAATGAATGAACTCTGGAAAAGGTCAGATCGTTTCAGGCAAAAGAGAAGTGAATTGAGAAAATCCCTTTGTGGAAATGGAAAGAGGGCTAATAGTGTGATTCAAAGGTCGCACTGGGACACGTGCACTCGGAAAACCCCTTCTTTTAGGGGAAGCATATCTTGTAGTAGTAATTAATAAACAGACATCACGAAATGCTGCCTTATCCGTAAAAATGAACCCATGCGCAGAGAAATTATCCTGGCATGTGCGGTAGGAAGAGAGAAAAGAAGGCGGACAGGGTGCTTGGCCCAGGCCTTGCACTATCCGAGGCCTCGCCCCACGGGGCCAACTATCGGCGCGATTGTATATCGTCCGCGACGAGTTAGCGAACAGCGACCCACTCTCAAACCGAATATCTTACAAATCACATGAATGAAAGGGAAAACAAAAATTTCCAAACAGACGGATGCACTCAATTTTGAACATCGCGCAATATTTGAAGGACCCTCGAGCCATTGTTTTACGGATCGACGGTACACCATTACGTCTGCCATCGATCAAAACTATTAAGTTACTACTTCAATTCAATTGAGCATCGCTTTCCGGCAGGGCCCTCATAAAACATTCAAAGTCCAAAGAAATAGGAGATACAGCGTAGTCTCGATAGTTCGAGGTGAACGGGACCGAGGTCTCCGCGAATGACCAAAAAGCTCGGACTATACAGAATATACCCCCCTCCCAAAAAAACAATTTACAATGTGTATGACTTTGTTAATAATAGTATATTGTACATATTTACTAACATTATTAAAAAATCAAAAAGCTTCCTTATAATTTAACGTGCAAAAATGTTTTAAGGCTTGTTTGCCTTTGAAATTGCGATTGCTCCTTTGCTGCAAAATCACGCCATCTTTTCAGAATCAGAACATCAGTTGGTGTTGCTTCTTCCTGCTGTTCTACATAGCGTAGTGCTATCTCGAGGGCAACTAGTCCTTCAGCATGAAGCAGTCCGTCTTCTTTTATCTCATCTAGTTCACCTTCACCACTGTGTGCTTCTTTGTTCACCATTTCAATTATGGAATCGTCTGTGATATCGTACTGTTCATTTTGGTCAAGCTACTCTCTTAAGACATTCTCATCGGAATGTTCACATCCTGGAAGTTGTTGGATCAGGCTGGTCAAGCTCTCACACTCATTATCTTCTGCCATCTCGCCCAGAACTTGTGTTCGTCAGCAGTTTTCCCCATGACTTGACTAAGTTTCAGATGACAATTGGGACCAAGATTCAGCTATCGAATATACAACATCCTTCACATTAATCTTCTTCAAGTAGCCGACGATACTGTCATCATTCACTGTTGCTCCATGTAACGATTGCAACAACTTGCGTCGATATTTTCTTTTTAAAAACTCCAAAACACCCTGGTCCATCGGTGGTACTAAACTGGTGACATTAAGTGGTAAGAACAGAGCACGAATACCGTCACTAATCAATTTTTCATTATTTGAATGGGAAGGTGCATTGTCTTGTATCAATAGAGCCTTACGAGGAAGACTTTTCTCTTTTATAAATTTCTGTTTTTGGTACGAATTCTTCAAAAAACCACTGTTTGTTGGTTGGCCAGAGAAAATGACCTTGGATGCAGCGTAACTCCTCGGGCCAAACGGAACCTCGAACGAACGGGACCTGCTTGGCTAGTCTGATACTAACTTAAGAAAAATTCCCGTTCTGAAACTACTAATGTATGTTCCCAGCTGATTCACCTCTTGCCTACGCGTAATGGGTATCTAAGAGATAGTGCCATGATAGCAAGGGAGAAGAGAAACCCGGTGCCGGCATTAGCCTACTCTTAACGAATGACACCAAGGGGGCCAACGGCTTAACGTCCCTTCCGAAGGTCGGAACAGCTGAATTTGCGCGGTTTCCTCAAACCTTGGAAAAAATCCTACTTGCGCAGAATTCGTGCCCGCTGCCTCAAGCAGCAGGCGAGTAGCAGCCAGCGTCCTAACCACTAATCCACCGGCACCCACCACGTAAGGCTGGATTACGAACCTTATCTGCGGGGAATGGAATTTTAGTCTGAGAGACTAAATTGATATTAATTAAAGAAAAACTTTATAAAATGACATTTTTACACCAAACGCTAATATTATAGGTCTATTCTAGTAATGATTAATTTTTCGTAGTATACACGCTTCACGATGTTCTCCGCAAATTGCCCGTGAACTATTAATTGCAGGTGGAATCGTGCCATTTTTGCTAATGGACAAAATGCACATACGGATCTAATTCTCTGTTTACCCTAATACTGTCTCTCTCCTGAGGTAGCAGAGCGAGCATCGAACGAGGTAAAGTGGGGACAGCCAAGAACGACCAAGCGACGAGAGCACTGGCCTATGGCATAGGCCATCTAGGCAGCTGCATAGGGCCACTAATTCCAAGAGGGCCGCCAGTTAAAGAGGCCGCTGCCAGTACTTGGGTTAGATAATCACAGCACAAAGACTGTAACAATAGCAGTGATCGAGTGAATGGAATTATCATTAATTCTGCTTCACTTTCTCTTCACAAAATTCCAAAACATTCTTTTCTCACACACTCCCTCATGCTGATCTTACTGCTCTCTTCCCATATTCCGACCGAACGGTGACCGTAGGAAGAGGGAGATGGTCTCGGGTCGCTTCATCATCATCATGCTTCTGTCCGAAGACAGGTTTTAACTGAATCGCTGCCTCCATTTCTCTCTCTCCCTAGAAGCCTCTTTTATACCTCTATAAGTATTATATCCCTGCTTTATATTATCTAATATTCCTATTCTTTTTCTCCCTCTTCCTCTTCTTCCACTAATTTTTCCTTCTAAGATCGTCCTTTGTAAACACTGTCTTCTCAATATGTGCCCTACCCAATTTGCTTTTCTTTTCCTGATTGTTTTTATTAGCGTCCTTTCTTCTCCCACCATTTCTAATACTTCTTCGTTTCTCTTCCTCTCTGTCCATTTCACTTTCATCATTCTTCTCCATACCCACATCTCAAAACTTTCTAAATATTTTTCCTCCTTTCTCCTTACCGTCCACGTCTCTGCGCCATAAAGAGCTATGCTCCATATGTAGCATTTTGCTAATTTCTTCCTTGTTTCTAAATTTATTTTCTTGCTTGTGAGAAGCTCCTTCTTCTCGTTAAATGCTGCTTTTGCCATTGCAATCCTACTTCTGATGTCCTGTGTACTACTTCCATCCTGTGCTAAAATACTGCCGAGATATTTGAAACTACTTACTTGTTCCAATTTTTGGCCATTTACCATTATATTTAATTCTTTATGTTCCTTTGAAACCACCATGACTTTTGTTTTTTCTGTATTGATCTTCATTCCATATTGTTGGCCAACCTCCACTAGTCTGTCTGTCATCCTCTGAAGCTCTTTCTCGCCTTCTGCTATTAAGCCCTGATCATCTGCGTATTTAATGGTGGTAATACTTTCACCTCCTATCTTAAATCCTCTCTCTTCCATCAACGCTTCTTCTGTTATTGTTTCTGCATAAATATTAAATATCGCTGGTGAAATAGGACAACCCTGCCTCACTCCCCTCCCTATTGAAGTACTTTCTGTTTCTTCTCCTTCAACCCTGACTCTAATCTTTTGATCAAAGTAAAGGTTTTTAAGCAGTCTTTTATCTTTCCAATCTATTCCTATTTTGTTTAAAATACCCATTTCACTCGGTCAAAAGCTTTCTCCCAATCTACAAAACAAAAATACATACCTTTATTGACTTCTAGCGCTCTTTCTGTCATCATCCTCATACATCCTATAGCATCTCTAGTCCCTCTTCCTCTTCTGAAACCAAACTGATTATCTTGCAGCTCCTTTTCTATTTTACATTCAATTCTTTTGGTTATTATTCTAGTTAGAACTTTAGCTGTATGAGAAATTAAACTAATAGTTCTGTAATCCTTACAACATTTTGCATTGTTCTTTTTCTCCAGTGGTACCATCACAACATCTAAAAAATCTTCAGGCCATATGCCAGTATCATATACTTGGTTAAAAAATTTTGTGAGTTGCTTAACTGCTTTAGACCCTAAAACCTTGAGAACGTCCACGGGTATATCATCACTCCCAACAGCCTTCCTTCTTTTCATGTCATCAATTGCTCTTTTAACTTCAGATTCGAGAATACTTGGTCCTAGCTGATCCACACTTTGACTCTCCCGTGAATGAGAGTAATAGGCGTTTTTCTGTATCATTGTCCACTCAGAAACTTTTAAATTGTGAATTCGTTGATTGTCGTTGGCTAGTTTGCTCTAAAAAGCTTGACTGCGCTTTTTGCTTCTGTTGCAAGTTGTTTTCTGATTTTAAAAACAAATTTTCGAATGCTGGATTCAAAGACTGGAAAAATCTTTTTATGTTGATACTTGAACATGAATCGTCGACGACGCACATCGATTCACAAAGAAAATGGATATTTTGAAAATCGTTTAAATAAAAATAAAACAATTGATGAACGAATTTTAGCTGTCGTGCAATTTCTGGCACAGAAAAACATGGCTTTCCGAGGCAGCGTGGAAAAATTGCATGCAATTTTTTGGGACTGGTGGAATTAGTTGCGAAGTTTGGGTGAACACATTCGTAGAATCGACAATTCTGAAATTCACGATCATTACCTAGGTAAAATAATGCAAAATGAATTTATACAACTTATTAGCAAGAGCATCTTGAAAAATGTTACAGCTAGTATGAAAAAGTCAAAATATTTTTATTTTATTTTAGATTGCACTTCGGATGTTAGTCGCCAAGAGCAGATGACTTTAGTTATACGTTTCGTTGAAATAATTGGGAAATCTATAGAAAACGTTAAGCGGTTTATAGGACTTTTACCTGTCGAGGATACAATGGGATTTGCCTTGACATAAGTATTCTTGGAAAAGTTGAAAGAACAAGGATTATCAATTTCAGATTTTCGCGGTCAAGCATATTACAATGTTTCTAATATGCGAGGGTGTAACCAAGGGGTCCAAGCAAAAATTAGGAAAATCAACCAGAGGGCATTTTATGTTTCCTGTGGTGTTCACAATTTGAACTTGATGTTATGTGAAATGGCTAGGTCATCACTTTCTGCTATGTCATTATTTGGTGTTATACAACAAATTTATGTACATATTATTTTCAGCATCTACTAAAAGGTGGCAAATTTGAAAGAAACATGTAAAACAACTTACAGTACAGTAACTAAACACAAGATGGGAATTGAAAGTGTCACAGCTCTTCGATTCCAAATAGGTGACATTTATGAAAAATTCTGAAACAACCGGTGATTTTAAATCTCTGGCGAAATCTTAAAAGTTTTAAATTACTCGTTTGCATTTGGTATGATATTTTAACTCAGGAAATCTTGTGAGCAAAGTTCTGCAAAGCGAGCATATATAATTAGAGCAAGTATTGGTACTATTGAAAAAGACAAAAGAATTTTTAATTTGTTATAAGGAAAATGGATATCAAACTTCACAGAAAATAGCCAGACAACTAGCTGAAGAATTAGAAATTAATCCCGAAGAAACTATTTTCCCCTCTACAGTCGATTTAGACGTAGACGCATCAAAAAGCAATTCTTCTCTGAAGCTGATGGTGAGGTAATCTGTGATCCTATAAAAACGTTTCAGATAGAATTCTGTAATGTACTATTAGATCAATCAATAATGTCCATTACTGAACGATTTCAAGAGTTAAAAAAATTTAGAGAAGCATTAGGATTTTTATTTGACATTCATAGTTTAAAGACTACAAGCGATGAAGAATGTCTCAAGTTTTGTAGTTATTTGCAGTTATTTCTATCCAGGGGTGGATTTATGGATAGTGGGGCCCTGGGCGCAGCCTTCTTTTGAGGCCCTTTCAACTACCTAAAACGCGACTGTCTGAAAATATGACGGAGTTAAACGCTTAAGAATGAGATAATTTTAACATGGGTTTCAAACTATGATATTAATTAATGATACACGTACCTATGTATAGAGATAAAAAAGCACTACTCTTCATCCGAAAATTAACGTTATTGATTGGAACAAAATTAATGAAAATTGAATGCTTTTTAAAAATATTCATAAATGTTCACATTTAATCACGTTTTTTCGACATTTCTTTCGAAAAAAATCGTCAATTAACTCGTCAATTTCATTTTGCAATAATAAGCAGAACTTTCGATCGCCTAAAAAATTGCTGAACTCGTTAAATGCTCTTGAGATATAGTAGAACGGAAATAATTTTTGGCTCTTTTAAGTGTGCAGAACGATCTTTCATCGGTGGCATTTGATATGGGTAATGTAAAAAAGATTTTAAGAATTGTCTCTACATTTGGAAATGTGGCACTCAAACCATCAATGACGAGCTTGTAAAGTGTGGTAGGAAACTTCGATGATATGAAATCATCACTGTCGGAAAAATGCAGGAAATGTCGCAATTAATCTTCAAAAACGTCAGAATCAATGTCCATAGTACATATCCAGTAATTTCTTGATGCTGTCGTCTTTCTTCGCCTCGTCAATTTCCCTTGCAAAAATCACCTGGAATAAGTCTAATATTGATTTCCTAGACACCTTTCTGTTTTCAAATTGTACAACTAATACATCACAAATCGTGTTAACAGTTTCCACGACTCATTTTTGTTTCCCTTTTAAAAAATTTCGTTGTCTTCAGCTTCATCAAACAACTTTTTGCTTATTCTTGAACGTTTCTCGTTTGAGTCTTCATCGGGATTGTCTATAAATTCTGTTAAAGAAAATGCATCCTGTTCAATAGACGGATAATCGTTTCTTACTTCAATGATAAAAGCCTTAAGAGAAGTTAAAAATTCTCCAGTCATCAATAAGTGACCATCTTTCGACAGCAGTGATTTGTTAACATCATTAATTCTTTGCAACAAACGATTCCATAATACTGTAAGGATAGTATTTTCATGTATCCAAAACTTTTTTGATAAAGATTTAGCTTCAACCTTGGCAAGAGGCTTTTCATTCTCTGCCGCAGCAATATCATGGAAGGCAAAGCTAAAATGGCATCGACTCTTGCAGACCACCTTGTATCGGTAATGTTTTTCATGTTTTTTTGCAGTAAATGTGATTTCAACACATTCCATCGATGTGTAGATGCCAATAAAAATGTGTAGATGCTGATAAAAATGTGTACATTTTCTGAACAAAATCAAAAAACTTCGTCGCACCTTGAGAAGACTGCAGACCGAGTATTTGCCTGACATATTGACTGCGTTGTTGAAATTAGACAATTTTCGTGAGATGTTATGATGTAGGGTAGGGTGGGGATATTTGGATCAAAATAAGCATTTAACCTATTGCGCATAATGTCTTGCGCATTTCGGGAGTCGTTTGCTAGCGAACGATTGTAGAATACGGTTGTTTATGCTTTTGAAGTGAATTTTTTTAGTTCTACATCTGTACATGCCTTCAAAACGCAATTAAAGGGATCGAGATGAGTGGTTACTAGCTCTGATTTTAACGGTATCTAGCATTGCGGCCTTAGTATGTATGGTCTAGTGCTAAAATTATTCTCGCTTAGCTCTTGATTTCTGTCTAGCTTACAGCGTTACTGCCCTCTGCGATGTTCTATGATACAAGTAGCGCATTATGTTCGTAACTACAGGGCTACTTTCTTTTTTCTTATGTCGACACAAGTGGGGCTATTTGAATCAATTTTAGTGGGGCTATTTGGATCGGTCAACCTATTGCACTTGCAGTATTATCCAATAGGTCTAAAGGTTTGTAAATTTAAGAATGTTTGCGGGATAATTTTTTTAGTATAAATAAATGTTAAATATGTTGCAAAAATATAGAAACACACTAAAAATTAAATTTTAAGTGCCCTCCAATTTGCGTTTAAGCAAAGCATTCTGCTTGTCATCTGATATCTCCTGAAAACGTTGAAAACACAAGACTAAAGAGATAGTTACATTTGGAGAGAGGAACAAAGGTTAAAAAACTTAGAAATAAAAAAAAAGTAGTGTTCGCCAAGAAAAGTAAGAAAACAGGTGTGCATAGAAAATTAATGGACTCAAGCAGCTCAAGTGAAGAATCTTCAAACAAATCATCGGAAGATGAAGATTCAAGTATTTTGATCTGAAATCTCTCCGAAAAGGTGACTGGATAAGCTGCGAAACATGCAAAACTTGGCACAACGAGCTGTGTGTAGGGGCTGCTGGACATAAAACGATTTAAGTGTGGAAAATGTGTTTAATCCGTAATTAATACGAATGACTATGATCAGAAAATGTAATGCGTTGTTTATATGTAGTTTCTAACTTATACAAGACTAATTGTCAGTGCTTATTTACAAGAAAATACGCGATCCAAATATCCCCACCTTTGATCGAAATAGCCTCTGATCCAAATAGCTCCTCAATTTTTGTAAAACTAATGTTTTTCATTATTGCGTATTTTGTGGTGTATTTTAAAATAAACGTTTAAAACTTAGCATTATAATCATCATAATGCAATGAAAAATAATTACGGAATTCTATAAATTAAATTTGGCCACCTGTAATTCCTGATTAAATTTGAAATGACCCTACACTACGAGATTTTATAGGCGTGAAAAAAAGAAACGTCCAATGATTTCTCCATCTGGTTTCATCTGTCTTAAAATAACAGCAGGCTTACATCGGGAGTCGAGTCTACAATTATAGAAAAATACTGAGCATTTTTCACTTCATCAGCAAAGCATTTTCGGAAATGATCAGCCATGATAACCTGAAATTCGTCGTAAATTTGATGAAATGAAAAATCAGTTTTACCATAACCACAGCACTGATAATTTTCTGGATGCTGTTTGAGAAAATCATCAAATTCAGCAAGGTATTCCAGACCGGTTAAGAAATTGCCTTTACGATTCGAAGACTCAGACTCGTCATGACCTTTGAAGGCAAGTCCTAATCTTGCAAGTAGCTTTGCGGTTGCTATTATGCGTTTCAATACTTGTCGCCAATAAGAGCAATGTTTTTCAAATTGTACCACTAGTTGCGAATCAACTCGTTCGGTTAAGTTACTTCTTCTTACCTCTTTTTTCCTTTGATCCGTTTTTTAACCCTGTAGAAATGATTTTCGTTGAAATATTTCCTTCCTCCAGTTTCGTATTCTTTTTTTAAATTCTTTGACCAACATTTACCATACGTTTTCATTTAAAGCGATGTAATGATAATTTATAATTATTTCGTTTGCACTCAACAGACTTGAACTTGAATAAAGGTCCAGAAAGTTATTTTTTTGTTAATTTTGGAATTCGGGAGCCCATCAGAAGCACGGGGACCTACTTCTGCGCGCACCTATAAATCCGCCCGTTTCTATCTGTTCTAGAAAACGGAGCTGAGACTGATGTAGATGGCCTTCGCATTTATCACCTTTAGATCTATTGAAATACGTACATAATAATAGATTGGATGAGGTATTGCCAAATACTTCTATCGCTCTACGAATTCTTTTGACTATTCCCGTGACATTAGCATCTGGTGAATGTAGTATTTCGAAGCTAAAACTGATAAAATTTGTTTTGAGGTCCACAATGACTAAATAAATATGGTAGACCTTTCAATTATTTCTATTGAAAATGAACTTTGTCAATCTTTAGACTATAGTGAAATGATATAAAACTTTACGAGCAGAAAAGCAAGAAAAATGGCTATTTAGAAAAAATAAACTTATTTTATTCACATTTTGTAAGTATACGTTACTTATTTGTTTGTATAAGATAATCTTTTCAATAAATTTGTAATGTTTTTATACTAAATACATTTCGATACTCGTGATTGCTTGGACTTAATGCCAGTTTTGGCTCCCTCTCAGCAATTAAAAGTACATTTAATTAACAAACCAATTTTTATGGATCTTTATAATAAGCCCCAAAAATACATTAACGTATTTCCATAGTTTACTGCCTAAATGAACAGGCCCTTTTTGGTACGACCAAAATATTCAAGAGCCAGGAGGGCGATCTAAATATTGTTCGAATTGGACAAAAAATATTGTGAATGCTAAGGATCTTACACCCAATATTTCCTATAAGAAGCGTTTTAATTATTATAGAATAGCAAGCGTTATTACAATTTTAATGTCGTCTTCTATGCTTTCATATGTGTTATGCGTGTTGCGTATTTTACGATGCGCGCTGAAATTCCAATTGCATTACGACGCAAAGTACTATGACTCAGTCAATACAACCTACTTTATTATATTAATGAGAAAAAAATGCAATTTATTACCGAAAAACAATTTGAATATTACTCTATTCCTCTTTCCTAGTTGCTGAAATAAACAGATAGCCCCTTTATAAAATATTTTTTGTAGGTTTTTGCAAATTTTTGGGGCCCTGGGTCCACCCCTAAATATTACTCAATTGTGACAAAACTTCACAAACAACTTTTTTGTACATAGGAGCACCAAATAAGAGGGTGGGAGTAGAATAATTCTAAAAAAACAATTCCCCATATAAGAGTGGACCACCATAATGTTTAGTAGCTTCTCAGCTCGCTCATTAAAAGTCATGATCATTGAAATTCTTCATTTACCTCCCATTAGAGAAGAGCCTACACCTGCACAACCAAACAAAACAAATCTGTGCTCTTTGACCCTCCAAAATGAGAAGAACGACAAGGTTTTATTGTCGGCGTTGTTCAAGAGCGATGTGTGGCATTCACCGAACGAACATATGTTTTGAATGCGATAAACTTACATAAATTACTTCCTATTACATATTTTATATATTATCTTAAGATATTACCCCACCCTTTTGTAATATAAAATTTAAGAATTTATAAAAATTTTATCGAGAAATAAATTTTTGAGAAAGTAGTATAATAGACGAATGTTTAGTATTAATGTCCCACCTTTACCATGTTTAGTAGTCTATGGTTAATGAATACATTTCACTTCAAAGAATTATCAAGTCCGTGTTATGGCTAACATATAAGCTGAAAAATCACAACCATTTCATGGATTTTGGAGAATCCTGATTCACCACATTTTCAATGGTATATTAGACCAACTTAATTCACGCTGCGTAAGGTTCTAATGAGAGAGAGAGAGGAAGGGCCACTCAAAGACGACGTGGATGAGGGAAAAATGAGCGACTCTTCTTCGCCCCGAGTGGTCTAACGCCCGATATGCGCTCCCCCGCCATCGTTCGCCCGGGGCATCAGACCGCCGATAACAGCGGTCGGACAACGTAATTTTCGAACCTATCTTCGAAAATTTCGAAATTGTCCAGGAATAAAAAAAGGGGGAAACGGAGGGGAATGTGGGGCGAAGAGGATTGCTCTATCGTAGGTGTGCGCCGCCCTTCGCTTTGCAATTCTTCGCACCTGTCTCGCTTATCGCGTTCGCCGGGTTGCTGCTATTCTTAGAGAACGGGAAAATAAACCTTGGGCAATAAGAGACGCATTTCTCTCTCTCTCTTTCCACACGAAGCGGCCACTGCCCTTCCTGCGAACGCATATTCGCCGGGGAGTTTCTTCGGGCGATCGTACGAAAATCTTAGTCTTAAAAAAAAAACACAACAAAGCTATCGTTAGCGCCAAATTTCGAAACACAAAAACACTTGCGAAACCGACAAATCGGAAGATAATTCTTTAAAAATATTTGCGACTTAGAGAAGTGCAGTCAAAGAGAATTTCTTCTTACCGTAAATCAGACCGAAAAAAGCGTAGCGCCAAAACGACCGATAGCAGCAGTGAAAGGGGCAAACCGCGAATATAATCGGCGATATTCACTGATCCGTTCAGCGATTTTAAGGAAGACGTCGAATTTTGGAAAATCAATCGACACATCAACTCATGCAGCTGGAATCGAGAGAGCACACGGCGCAGATACATCAGTCTCTAAAAGTAATACCTATAAATCCTAGTTTCTGTGTCGAATCGTGAGGGGGAAAAATCAAAAAGATATTAAAACTCATTGGCGGGGTATATTCCGTCGAATGGATGCGGAAAAAGGATCTAAGTCGTATGAAGAGCGCGCGCTCACCCACTCCCGCCAATCACCGGCGGAGTGAGGGAAGTCTTCACCGCGAGTGAACTTTCCTCGGACACTCACGCTTTCAATCGACCGATAACAAAAGAAGAGGGAAAAACGTAACCGGCGTGTTATCGCAACCGGCTGGAAATGCCCACCGGAAACAATCACCTGGGAAAACTCGCGGCAAACCTAGCGGAGGCGATAATGGGACGAGAACATGGGAAATTCAGAAGGATGTTTGTGGAAAGGCGGGGAGGGGAGGCTCGGGAGGGGAGGGTCGGGAGGGGAAGAGAGGTTCGGGAGGGGAGGAGAGGATTGGGAGGGGAGGAGAGGGTCGGGAGGGGAGGAGAGGGTCGGGAGGGGAGGAGAGGGTCGGGAGGGGTGGAGTGGGTCGGGAGGGGAGGGGAGGAGAGGAGAGGGTCGGGAGGGGAGGGGTGGAGAGGAGAGGGTCGGGAGGGGAGGGGTGGAGAGGGTCGGGAGGGGAGGGGTGGAGAGGGTCGGGAGGGGAGGGGTGGAGAGGGTCGGGAGGGGAGGGGTGGAGAGGGTCGGGAGGGGAGGGTGGAGAGGGTCGGGAGGGGAGGGTGGAGAGGGTCGGGAGGGGAGGGGTGGAGAGGGTCGGGAGGGGAGGGGTGGAGAGGGTCGGGAGGGGAGGGGTGGAGAGGGTCGGGAGGAGAGGGGTGGAGAGGGTCGGTAGGGGAGGGGTGGAGAGGGTCGGTAGGGGAGGGGTGGAGAGGGTCGGTAGGGGAGGGGTGGAGAGGGTCTGGAGGAGAGGGGTGGAGAGGGTCTGGAGGGGAGGGGTGGAGAGGGTCGGGAGGGGAGGAGAGGGTCGGGAGGGGAGGAGAGGGTCGGGAGGGGAGGGTCGGGAGGGGAGGGTCGGGAGGGGAGGGTCGGGAGGGGAGGGGTGGAGAGGGTCGGGAGGGGAGGGGTGGAGAGGGTCGGGAGGGGAGGGGTGGAGAGGGTCGGGAGGGGAGGGTTGGAGAGGGTCGGGAGGGGAGGGGTGGAGAGGGTCGGGAGGGGAGGGGTGGAGAGGGTCGGGAGGGGAGGGGTGGAGAGGGTCGGGAGGGGAGGGGTGGAAAGGGTCGGGAGGGGAGGGGTGGAAAGGGTCGGGAGGGGAGGAGAGGATCGGGAGGAGAGTAAAACATACGGACAGCTAGAAAGAGAGAACATGCGGAAGACTAAAAACTTACATATTTATGCATCGCCGCGATTACGTCAGCGATACCTTCCTACGATCTAAACCAGTGGGCTCAACGTTTTCACTTGGGCTAAATCGATGGTTGCTAATCTTTCGGCTGGCTGTATTGGAAGTTTCCAATTGTTCAGCGGCCTTGATTAGAGTTCAAATTGGAAGTGACCTATATATTCTGAGTTGCTATATAAGTAAAAATCAAGTCAAAATAACGTTTTTATGGTTACATTTCGGTTGTTATGCTCAATACCCAATTCCAATCCCAACCCAACATGTCTTCAATAACGTTTTCGAATGGGCCTCTGTCTTGAATTTGCTGTCGCCACATGAATGGGTTAGGTCGGGCTGGGTTGGTATTGTTCTTGCGCATACGAACTGGAGGGGGTATTGCGCATAAGAACCAACGTTTCAACATTAACCCGGAAGAGGGCGCGCGGGGTGTCATGGACACCCCATGTCTCTACTTCTGCACAATGTAAGTAGATTAATGCCTCTACAATGTTGTGAGTCTTTATACCTTCAAATGAATCTCATGTATACGTAGCTAACCTATTGGCACAATATTGTCTCACAATCAGTTGGCTTCGAGGTTAGAGCCAGTCAAAGTGTGATGTCGTTTACACCCCGCGCGAGCTTCCACGTTCCGCATAAGAATCAGTCACCTGTCTACGAGCGCTGTTCCATCTCCTTTTTGCGACTGTTATGGTAAGCATAATCCCCTTTTACTGCTATGTACATACGTTTTTAGCCTTCGTAAACGGTTCATGGATAAATATTGTTAAAATATTGCTGAAATAAAATAAACGCACATTTAAAAAGTCGATCTTATTTATAGGGTAACCGCCGTTTCTTTTATCTGTACGATGATCGAGATGTTGAGAGAGTACATAAGACTTCTCTCAAAAGGAGACGGACAAGAGAATGAAATTGAATTTACTGATTCTGAAGGTAGTGAGTGTGATGTTATCCACGAGAGTGACCACAACTGGGTGTCAGACCAAGAGGCAGAGGATCTTGGGCGCAAGTTTGATGACAACGTATCTGAATCAACAGAAGACAGTGACGCTAGGAGAAACTTTTATTTGGGGAAAGACAAAGTGACTAAGTGGAGGAAAACTACGCCGGTTCAAAATGTGAGAACAAGATCTCACAATATTGTAACACATTTACCCGGGACTAAGAGACATGGCAAAATCACCGAATCTCACGAAGAATCCTTTTTCGTTTTTTGATGACTTCATATTGAGTAAAGTGACAACATATACCAATATTTACATTTCAAAAATTTCAGCTCTTTTTTTTCCGAGATAGGGATGAAAGAAAAATAACTATTATGTTTTTTTATTTAAAATTTGATACGTAGCCTTAAGCTAATAAAGGGTAAAATATAATGATGCACGGATCAAGAGCTCAAATTACATAGCTAAAATTTGTTGGTAATGTCATTATGGCCGAGGAGAAGCAATCTGTTGAAAAATTAATGCCCAATACTAATATGAGTTATAATTCAATAATAATTGCCTTTGCATAAAAGGGTTAACTCTAATAAACAATAAACGAATAAATTACTGCCAAAATTTTTGACCACCGAAAAGTATAAATAATTTAATTTGGGGTGTCGCTGACACCCCGCGCGCCTTCTAACGTTACAAAAGACCGCGCACCCTCTCCCGGGTTAAACGTTTCATTATCAACATTTTTATTAAAAAGTACGAATTGGTGTGTTAAATTTTTCGGATTGCTTTTTCGTCATAGCTTCGCAGGCCGCACAAAATACCTTTAGCGGGCCGCAGGCTGGCCACCGCTGACCTCAACAATTACAACCTAACGACACAAAATGATAAATATTTCACAATTTAAATTCGGTAAATCGGCTCAAATTTTTTTAATTAGGGATGATTTTTATCGTGGATTTGAGATTGGGAGCGGTTTATTACAAACTTGTCAAATATGACATTCAAATTGACTTATGTACGTGAAAGGCAACCGTGGAAATCCAAATTATTGATGTAGGATCTGGTGCTTTCCCGGTGGATTGCTTGTAGAAACTTTTCTCGGGTACATAGATCAAACTTTGACCCGGTTGTGCACCCGAGAAAAGTTTCTACAAATTATTGATTTAATACATTTTCATGATAAGACAACTTAAAAATTAATGTAATATGCTGATTCATATATTCTTGGCGGGATTTATTTATACCAAGAACCGCATGCATTAAAATTCATTGAGGTTATCGGCATGTATTTTTCTACTATTCGAATAGAAACGGCGAACTGCAACTCCAAAGCAACCAATATAACTAGGAGTAATAAATATGAGATAGGCAGTAAAAACCTTCTCGGAAAAATAGAGGCCTACAAAATCCCAAAATAAACTTCCGGTCATCTCCACGAGGCATTTTAAGTTCACATCCGAATGTTTCCGCCATTTATTCTTTACATGACGTATATATGGACGAAATAAACGTTTAAGTTTTGGAAAAAACGATGTTAGTGGTGAGCATATACAATTTGACTAATACATTAAAAGGTAAGATGCGGCCCTGGAAAAATCATTTTTCCATAAGATCGATATATTGGCGCGCTATATCGACCCGAATCACCGAATTCCGTGAATCAATCGGGTAATATGCGACCTCAGCACAGCAACGGCAATAAAAGAAGTCTCAGCCGACAAAAAACGACCTTAGAAAACACTAGCAACTGTAATCAAACGCCAAAAGAACAATTTCTTCGGAAAAGCCGAAAAAACTTTTCGCCAATCATCTCCCACCATAATGCCCCGAAAATTCTACCCAAGACTTTGAAATTCAGAAATATATATGGAATACTTCAAAAGTACCTACTCGGACGAACCGCGTTCGAAAGTCCTGTTGAGTCCTGTCGGGAAATGGGAAAGATAGAGAGGAATTCAACTCGAAGTAATGACGAGTCGCGCTAGCATACACGGCGGAATGGGAAGCAGAGAGGGAGAGAGGTGGGGATGGAGAGGGGAAGAGGTTGGAATGAGAGAAATTGCTCAGTGGAGGGGAAAATGAGAGGGGAGAGAGAGGCGGCCGCACGGAGTAGGATGGAAGGGAGAGAGAGAGAGGGATGGAGAGAGCGGGTGGGGGATGGAGCGGGAGGGAGAGAGGGCGGAAGGGAGAGAGGGCGGAAGGGAGAGAGGGCGGGAGGGAGAGAGGGCGGGAGGGAGAGAGGGCGGGAGGGAGAGAGGGCGGGAGGGAGAGAGGGGGGAGGGAGAGAGGGGGGGAGGGAGAGAGGGGGGGAGGGAGAGAGAGGGGGGGAGGGAGAGAGAGGGGGGGAGGGAGAGAGAGGGGGAGAGGGAGAGAGAGCGGGAGGGAGGAGCGGGAGGGAGGAGCGGGAGGGAGGGAGGAGCGGGAGGGAGGAGCGGGAGGGAGGGAGGAGCGGGAGGGAGAGAGAGCGGGAGGGAGAGAGAGCGGGAGGGAGAGAGAGCGGGAGGGAGAGAGAGAGCGGGAGGGAGAGCGGGAGGGAGAGAGAGAGCGGGAGGGAGAGAGAGAGCGGGAGGGGGAGAGAGCGGGAGGGGGAGAGAGCGGGAGGGGGAGAGAGCGGGAGAAAGAGAGAGCGGGAGAAAGAGAGACCGGGAGGGAGTCGATAGAGCGAGCAGAGGCAAGTTGGTGTTGGCAGAGGGAAGAGTGAGCGAGTGCAGAAAGCACGGACGGGAGAGAGCCACCGTCGCAAGGAAGCGCGGAGGAGGTTAGGATGGGAAAGAGGGCTAACGGCAGGGACCGTTGGAAGGGATTAAAAGCCTTCGCTGCTGAGGAAGGCCACAACATGCGCCGCTACGAGAATCCGAAAGAGAGCGCGAATTGGGGGAGGCAGAGAAAGGTCGAAATCGTAGGAGCGGGGAGGCGGAGGAGGAAAAGGGGAGAAAATCGATAAAGGAGAGCAAACGCCATGGCTGTTGGTCGCATTCGGGGGAGGGAAGCAAAAGGGAGAGTGACAAATGACCCAGTTGAGAATTCTCCGCGTATGTTGAATTCGCGAGCGATATTAAAGCGAGGGGAAGAGATAAGAACGAAAAAGCTGAGACTGAGACATGATTCGATCGAATGGAGTTTAGACCTAATCGGTCTTATTTTCATGGGATATGAAAACACGCTTTGGATTCCGGCTTCATTCACGCAATTGGGCGAATATGTCGACCGCATTACATCTGTCACGATGGTTCACGTTTTTTTGTCCTTTGAATACTGAAGAGCGAGCAGTCTGTGAGGCACCACCAAAATTATGGTGTCAAATAATCCCGCGCTTTCCGTTAATTTACATTTTACAAAGAAATAACGTGAAAATATTTTTACTTTCTCCATACGTAGTATAGGGAAAAGTATTGTTTTCATGAAAAAATCGATTTGAGAATTCAACTGAAGTACACGTTTTGAGGTCCCCTGAACACGTTTTGTCCATTTTCTCCATGCTGTCTGTGTGTTTGTGTATGTGATAGTTTTTTGTGGGTGCTCTAACTCAAAAAACTATTAATCAGGTCAACGCGAAATTTTATATTTAACATTTTTATGCAAGTCACAAGAACTGATTAGTTTTTGGTAAATATCGGTCAACAGGAAGAGGGTGTTTGAGGGTGTTTACACTTGTCATCCGTTATTTTGAGATATTTCCCATATAATGCATTGTTTAAGATATATTTTTAAAACTAATTCTTTAGCTGCCACCACCACACAAACTACCGGCGACTATTTTAAACACTTGACGCTTAGTTACGTCTTACAATTAGTAACGTCCTATTTATTTTCTTAATTGCTTTAGCTTCGTGGCTATATCTAATATCAGAAGGCTACGGTTTGAGTTTATTTTTGTTTTTTTTTGTAGTCTTTAAATTTTTCTCGCATTTCCTTAAAATACTTATCATTTAACCTACTTGGAATGGAGAAAGTCATATGGTGGCCACATCAGATTGCTTTGAAATATTTGCTTTAATACTTGATCGATGAAAAAAATTACTATGCAGAAGAAAATTTGTAGGTAACCTAATTTTCTACAACCTGTGTTTGAAACATTTTTCTATATAATGCGTTTTTAAAGATATTTTTTTTTAAATATATTTGTTAGTTGCTAACACCACACCACCGTGACGCTTAGCTACGCTTAGTAACGGTCCTTTTTGTTTAACTATTGGAGCTTCGTGGCTATATCCAATATCAGAAGGCTACGGTATGAGTTGAAGTTTTTCTTTGTAAGATCTCTAAGTTTTTCTCGTAGTTCCTTCAAATATTTATTATCATTTAACCTATTTTGAATTTAGAAACATTACAGATATGGAGAAAGTCATGTTATGGCCACATCAGATTTTTCCTTTAATTACCTTTTAACCCTCATGAAAGATTATTAAACACACAAAATGTAATTGTAGATAAAGCTAGCGAATAAATAATCAACCATTGCGGCCAGAGAGACCCCACCTCAGCTGCAATGTGGCCATACTTTCAGCTCGATAGAGAAAGCTTAAGCTGGACGTATCTTTGCGAATTATGCGGGAGACGTTTAAAGAGTCATTTGACTGCAACAAGTGGCTATCATAAATATTGTCAAGGATTCCACCTTACTACATGCCACTCATTGTTAAAATAAGTACCTTTATGTGCACATAAACAGGTACACGCAGATTTAAAGTTAAAATCGTAAATAGGGCCAAATTGAAGACGCCTCTGATGCCGCCATCCTTTCCTACCCTCAACAGATCAATACCTTTTACGTGACGTGGACGTCTCCCGCACACGCACATTTATACACACACAGTCAGATCTCTAAAATAAGAACATTTTTTACGCCAACTCTGGTAATTCGAACGAGACTATTTCTCGCTGGGATTCCTAAATGTTTAATTAAAGTTTGATGAAGCTTCCAAGGCTCAAAGTTTTGTATCACTAAACAATCGAGCTATAACATTCGTAAGTTATTTCCTACGTCAAAGAAAAGGTTCCCAAACGATCTCATTATCTCCACGATTCCGTCAGAAGCGTGCGTTCTCATAACCATAATAATGATCGATTCCAAAAGACAGATATATTAACTGAGATATAGACGGATAAGGCAGAATTTACGCAAGTAGCATTATACCAGTTCGATTGAATCGCGGCGCGAAGGCCAAGTAATAGTATTAACAACGCCATGCACCGTAAAGAGGTCAGGAAAAATGCAGTGGGGCGGTGAAGCGAGAGAGGCGATCTCAGTGGCATGGACTGACACTCGAGGAGCGCACGACACCTAGACCATACGCCCTCAACAAAACGATACTTAACAGTATAAGTAACTAAGATAAAGGCATTATTCTCTGGTTCTGATCTTTTTCGAAAACGATTTCGAAAAATAATCAACTTTACTCCAATTTAATTTATTCAAATCAGTATCTGATATTCTGATCAACATTGATAAAACCATTTTCGTTAAAACAAAATAGCGTGCGCGGGTGTGTGTGTACAGGGCCGGGCCGATAGGTGAGGCGGCGAGGCGACCGCCTCCGGCGCCTCTCGCAAGGGTCGCCAAAGTTTGACCACTATGTAAATCACGATTTGGAATAAATAATACTCAATACCTAATCGAAAAATCAAAGCATTGTAGAGCTTACACATCTTAAAAACTAGAAACAAGACCAACAGTGATCTCGGTTCAATTCTATGCTCTCTGTTATATTTCTTAGCAATGTATTTCGGGTTTAACCCAGACTACAGACCCTCCTCCTCCTCGTCCGACCATAAATCTTCCATTCCCTAAGGCAGCGGTTTCCAAACGTTACAAAGCCGCGCCCCCCTCACCTAAGAAAACTATCTTCGCGCCCCCCTCTATACCATGTTCAATTACAGTTCATAGACAATATCAACTGGACATGCAATTACCATTAATAAAGCCAACTTAAGGAAAAACATGGACGCAAACGATACGTCCTAGGCTAATGAGGGCTAGAATTTGGCTGCTGAATACTGTAGGCATGAAGATTAGGATGGTTAAACAGACAGTGAATAGATGAGAAATCCTTTGCGCCCCCCTGACCTACCCATCGCGCCCCACAGTTTGGAAACCACTGGCCTAAGGTTTAAATACCTTCCCTTTTAAATTCGTACACACCCGACTTCTTTTATTTTCGCAGTTCTTTTGGTCTCTCCAAGCGATAACATCTTTCAGTGGATCGTCTGTTCGAATTTAATAGAGCAGTGTTTTTCAAACTATGAGCCGCGGCCCCCCAGGAGAGTTAAAAGTTATTTTGGAAGTAAGGTGAAATGCCAAAAAAGTAAAAACATTTACGTATAATAAAATTTTATCAGAGAATTGTCGGAAATACGACGCTATAAAAATTATTGATCGTTATATATAATGAAGAAATTTGTATTGAAGCTTCTTATTTTTACTATTTTCATTTCCAAGGGGACCGCATGATATTCAAGGGGGGCACGATAGTTGGAAATTTAAGAACCACTGTGCTGGAGGGCCTTTACCAGTTAGTATTCTTTTCAGGGCACCGAGTCGGAGCTGTACTGTAAAAATGATTTTCATGTAAACAACATTCGTACCGTTATTTACGAGAAGGAATACTTTTGAATGTAGAACGTTAATCATTCGCATATTAAAACAAGTGAAGAAATAAAAATGAATTTTTATAACCAACTTTTATATAGTTGATACTTTAATATGAATAAACTCTACAATATAATTATGATAACCTTTTTGCATGCATGGGCGTAAAAATTTGCAAAAGTGTCTACCAGCTCTTTAGTGATGTGGGGGTCTCTCCATTTAAACTTTATTCTTTTTACAGTTGTGAGAATGGCAACCAGAGGTAGAGAACTCGGTGACAAACGTAAAAATGTTTGGTATATAATTATTAAGAAATTTGATAGTATCTCTTATTTCATTAATGAAAATGCTGACTTATCCATTCATGTTGCTTAAATTTAACGACAATATACTGCTAGTTCCGAGTAATTCAGCTTTAGATACTAGTAAGAGTGAAACTTGAATATTTCATATTTTAGTCACCTAACTTAAATGACAAAAATAATAAATTGTTCTTTTCTTAACATCACATCAGTCATCCATATAAAACCACTGTATAAGTATAGTTAGCTGAAGACTTGCTAAGCTGCAGCACTTTAAAATGTTTTATTTAAATTTGTTCAAATTAACATCCTTTACACCAATCTTAAATACTGAAAAAAAGAAATATGATACTAAAATGTGAGGGCTTTTAGAAAAATGCAAGAACAAGTGGTCTTAAAGGCCTATAATTAGAAAATATTTCATACAAAGTAAAAAATAAGCCAAGTGAACAGTTCCAAAGAATAAAATTATGTTCATGGCACAAACTACATGAATACAGTCATCTAAAGAAGCGTTCAAATGAATTTTCAATGTGAACTATTCCGAGGAGATCGCATTAATGATTATTAATATTATTGCAATACGAATATGATTATAATGTAATAATAATAAAACGCATGTATAAGGCAATATTGTAAGAGGAGCGATAAGAATTTAATAATAATAATAAAATTCATCAAAAGCTTACATGTACCTTGATTTTCCAGACATATTTCTTAATGAAACTCACAGGGAAAGCAGTTTTTAGAATAATCTTAAATGAATAAAGATAAATAAAAACTTACTATCAGTAATAATTACAATAAATAAAACCCTACAATTATTAGCAGAAATAACCCTTCAAAAAACGTAGGAATCCTAATATGTTATTCGTTCTTTTTCTAAATAATCACGTATCTACTCATTTATTTTTCATATTTACTGCGTAGATTATGTCACAATAACTATATGTAAAAAATCACCGTATGTAATGTTTGAAGAGGCCTGCAAAAAATCCCTATTACACCCCGCCGTTTTATTTAGTTCCATTTATAAATCTATTCCTATTGATCACTAAATAATGAAATTCAGGTGCCACAACCTGCCACCTAATGCGTTATTCTATTATTTCAGACACCTATTCAATTTCTAGAAGAGTCATATTTAAGGTTCGGCGAAACGAGATTCAGTGGCGGTGTTTCGTACTCTCTCTTGACGGCACTGGTTTGCGAGTTCTGTATTCATTGATTTTGTTCTGTATAATGGAGATTATAAATGAAAGTATGTTCTTTGTTATTTACGTAAATAATCATGTATTTACTTGTTTATTTTTCATTTGTATTAAATTGATTTTACCCCAATAATTATAAATAAAATAATCAATGTGTAAAATTTTTGAAGCGACCTGCAAAAAAAACCCTATTATTTCCAGCATTTTTTAGTTCCATTTATAAGTTGATTCTTATAGATCATTTATAAGTTGACATTCCTAAGCCCGGCAGTGGTACAACAAACTACTGCTCGTCGTTTTTTTCAGCAACCCTGACTTGCGCCTTCCATTAAAGGTGTTAACGAAGAACTTATAACGCGTTTTGGAATAATTTTACAGGAAATGTCGAGTGGGTATGATATAAACAAGGAAACTTTTGATCGTTATGCCACGGAAACCGCGAAATTATACGTCCAACATTATTCGTGGTATTATATGCCGGCTAGCATTCATAAAATACTGATCCATGGTTCGGAAATAATAAAATCAGTCATATTGCCTATAGGAAAGTTATCTGAAGACGCACAAGAAGCGCGAAATAAGGACTGCAAAATATACAGAGAGTGGCACTCGCGAAAATGTTCAAGAACAAATACCTTAGAATATTTATTACAAATGTTATTGATTTTTTCTGATACTATAATATCTAGTTTTAGAAAACACCACCAATGACAAACTGGAAGTTTAAACGCAGAAGTGTTGGATTTACTGTAAAATTCACCAGCACGAAACTCGTCTCAAACAGAAGATTCTATTTCGAACTCTGAATCTGAAACTTATAGTTCAATTTCTAGTTAAGTGCTCATGAAAATATAGTTTTAGTAAATTATTTAATTATGGTACGATTATTTTGATAGTCTGTTACAGATTTAAGCAGTAGAAGAAATTATGTAATGTTGTTTTCATTTAGAAAAATCAAAAAAAGTTCTATTTCTCAAGGCGTATCTAATGTTATAAACATGACCATTCTCTAGAAATATCTTTACTATGGTAAATATTATGTAATTTCGAGCACCAAAAATTAATTATAATTAAAAAGAAAGTAACTATAAGCAATTTTGTGACACACTTTTTCCACCTAGATTTGCAATTTAACCGACCCACTGTGCGTCGCCTCCGTCCGTCCGTCCGCATGTTTCATCTCCGAAACTAGTGGGCGAATTTTAATTTAGTTAGTATTAATGATCCTTATTAAAATTTATCGACGAATTATGATTTTGAATGGCATCGGTCAATTAGAACTAATCATCATCATACGTAGTCTGTCCGTAGACAGGTCCGTGATTATTCGTGGTTAAACCCGGTTCTACATATACTCCTATTATCCGCTGTCCTCTTCATATCTTGATAACTATCTTTCCCTTTCAAATCGTATATCAACTGAAACCTTTTCCTACCCCTTTCCCTTTTTCCGTCTAGTTTTCCTTCTAAACACGTCTTTAATCACACTCTCTCTCTCCTCAAATAATGTCCAACCCAGTTTGCCTTCCTCTTTCTAACAGTCTGTCATTCGCTTCTCTCCTACTCTTTGTAGCACTTCATCGTTTTTCATCCTATCTGTCCATTTTATCTTCAGCATTCCCCTCCAAGTCCACATTTTAAAGCTTTCCAAGTATTTGATGTCATTTTTCCTTAGCGTCCATGTTTCTTCCCCGTACAAAGCTATACTCCATACATAGCATTTTATGAACTTTTTGCGGATATCTTCCCTTATATTTCCCGTAAGTAGGTGTTTCTTTCTTCTGAAAGCCGCTTTTGCTTTTCCTATTCCAGTCCTGATCTCATCCGTACATTTTATTTCTCTTGTTATGACAAGGTATTTATAGTCTGAAACTTGTTTTAAAGGCTTTCCTCCAATACTTACGTTCAGATTCTCTTCTATGCCCGATATTCGAATGGCCTTGAACTAATATAAGCAATTAAATAAACTTAACTCATATCTCGTTAGATGGTATCCGTGAAGCAACAATTAAAAACCATATTTTTCTTCCCCTAGATCTTATATGATCTGTACGATAGCGATTAAAAATTTTTCCGAATAAAGGACAACATTTACCGCAAAAACGTCCGCGAGACTATATAATTACGACTAATAGTTTTGGAGATAAAAATTCAAGGCTGCCCAATCTTTCGATACTGTCTTATACGAATTTTCCATAAAGAACGCCTTTAAAATCTCTCTATGCATTCCATTTCTGGAGAACAATTTTCCTTCTGGTTCTTTGCTTCGGTCCAATAGCACATTCAAGTCTTGGCCGATATTTTGTACCTTACGGTGACAATCAACCAATATTTTTTTTATTTAATTTTTCTAGTATACAACAAGGTAGTAAAAATTCAACAGCGGTGAAAAAGAGTACTTTATGGATGAATAATGAGTTTCGGGAGGAACAGTTTGTATCTGCCCACGGAATAGCGTGCGCGCTCTAAGGTGGCAGCCAGAGACGCATGAGAGGGGAAGGGAAGGGATGGGAAGGAGAAACTTTAAGGGGGAGCCGACCTCAGAGAATATGCGCAGCAACACAATAACAGTAACAAATTTCGTACGAGTTCGCGCATCAAATGCTCACACCTAAACACCACCTCCCCTATAGGCGGAAGGACTCGTCCTACCGGAAATGTGCCTACTGCGCACAGCAAAGTTAAAGCGTTTTAGCTATACAACCTTCTTCTTTTGAAAAAGAAATATTAACCACGACAACCTTGACTTCGGGATATGTATAATCGACGGAAAAAATCTAATATCCTACAAATGTGAGACAATCAAAGAACCTTCATGATGCAAACACGAAGAAAAGCAGCTGAAGCAACGAGCACAAAGATAGGACCATAGGCTTTCAGGAGACATGAAAAAACAAACCATACCAGTCACTAGATTCAGGAGAAGACTCCTGCTATAATTATTATTACTCTCGAATACTTTAACCCTTAACTGGTCGAAACTGACTCGATGACTTGTTTACATAAATTCAATTTGTAATTGTAGAGTGGGAAATCTGGGTTCTCAGTTCAAGACGAGACATTGCAAGTATAACACTGCTTGATCCCGATTTGTTTTTCTGACTACATAAATTAAGACTTTCGGGTCATATCTGACCAGAGGATACCAGTTGTGTTGTTTTATAGCATGTGTCCTTAAGTGATATTTGAAGGAAGTAATCGCTGACAAAAAAACGAATTGTTTTATATGTCCATCAAGCAACGTTAAAAACATCATCGCACTTATTATAGCGAATGTAAAAATTGTCTGAAAAAATCAGAGTGCAGTGAAGTTACAATGTATGTGGCCAAGCGTGAACATCTTATTATCATCGGCAGAGCCACAAAAGAGCATTTAAATTCCGCCGTTTAAAGGTTTAATAAGGCGCTGAAATGTTTTTCTAATGTCCGTTAAGAGGTGGAATGACCCACTGCTTCATTATAATAAACTCGGTAAACATGACGCGCGACCTTCCAATGAGGTATCGATTGCTTACTTATTGTTAGTTTGCCTTAAAAGAAAATTAGTAAATGCATTTTACCTTTCTTCCTCAGGATTCCATTAATTATTTCAGCGATTATTTAAGAAGATCGCCTAAATTAGTTGTTATGCCGAAGAAAAGTCTCCCATATTATACAATTGCTCAACGAGGCAATGGAAAATTTTCCCAAGAGTATATCAGCAGCGGGTGCGTGCTGACACTTGCTTGGTGCAATAAGCGGCCGCCTCAACAAGCATTCCTCCGGCTCAAGCACATTGGAACGAGAAATAAGGACTTCTCAAGGGTGTCAATTCGATCGGCCGAGGAGATAAAAGGAGAGAACATTAGCTGGACCGAATTCCACACATATTACTTGAAGTGAAAGAGTAAAATGGGAATACTAAAGTCGAAGAGAAATACGCCGTTCACTTCTTGTAAGAAAAATAAGCTGCGCACACAATAGGTATATGTCGTAGTCCAAAGGCTCTGAATAAATTAAAAACCTAAACGACCTAACTAAATAACTGCGAGCCCAGTTAAAATAGGAGCATAGAACAAGTCCCGCCACCTGCAGGAAGAAAGGCATATTCGCGACTGCTAAAAAAATCATTCGCGGTTAGATCATTTGCATGGGTGACCTCCGCTAGAGGAAAAAACGGAATATGAACGAGAAAGTTCTCATGAGTCATCAAGACAGCGATGAGAAAACGCAGCGTTCCTAAAGTCTTTCACAAGAGCTTAACAGGAAAATTAACTAAAGCCGCCTTAAGGATTTGCTTCGATTCCTCGCACGGCTATTCTATAAACAAAAAGCTAAAAGTGGCGAAGAAATATAACAGGAGCGAAACGATTTTAAATGACGCGCGAAAATTTCCAAATTCATATAGATCAAGCCGACGTCGACTTAAAGACCATTCAAAAAATTACATCATCGGCAGGAGCACAAGAAAACGTCACACAAATCCGGAATAAAGAAAAAAAGTAATATAGAATATCGAGCGTAAGGAGGCCAGCGAAGGCGGCAATCAGGAGGCAGAAGCAGTGGTGGAGAAGGGAGAGAGAGAGAGAGGGAAGGAGGGAGAGAGGAGAGGGAAGGAGGGAGAGAGGAGAGGGAAGGAGGGAGAGAGGAGAGGGAAGGAGGGAGAGAGGAGAGGGAAGGAGGGAGAGAGGAGAGGGAAGGAGGGAGAGAGGAGAGGGAAGGAGGGAGAGAGGAGAGGGAAGGAGGGAGAGAGGAGAGGGAGAGGGAAGGAGGGAGAGAGGAGAGGAAAGGAGGGAGAGAGGAGAGGAAAAGAAAGGGGAGAGGAGGGAAACTAGGAGAGAGGGTGGGAGGTAGGGTGTTAGGTGTGGCTGACTCCCACTACTTCCTCGCCAAGGGATGCAGCGCGTGAGTCATGAAGAGCGGAAGACCTCATTTTGAAGCGGTGCGAAAGAGGCGAAGAGTGAGAGGCGGAGAGGGGCTCGCGAAAGGCGGCAGGAGAGGGATACAATGAGGAGGAGAAGGGGCGAAGAAAACGTCAAATATTAGGAAAAGAATCGTCGAGATTATCTAACATCTCTAATTCGACCGTTTAAAGGAGTCACCTGGATCGTTTGAGGAAAGTGTAGGAGCGACTGGATGTATGAACATGTTCGTTGCGGTCCAAAAATCGAAGAAATTATCGCAAACGAGTGTAACTTTCGGACTCAAAAAATCATATAGGTCTGTTTTTTAAATTTATAATGTATTTTTATGTCAAATTAGGTGAAAATTTTTTAATTAAAAAAAATTACATCGTATGATGTCGTCCATCCCACAGATAGTCCCAAGATAACGGTTTTATTGCTTCTAAAATATCACCAAAACATAATATTTCGAATATATTATAACTTATATTCAAACAAATTCTTATAAATTTATGGGTTACTTTTCAGTAATAATGATGAAATTCCCTACCAAAAAAGTTTATTTATAAAAAATAAGTATTAATATTCTTACTATAATTGACAATAATATTTACAATTTACAATAATAGTTTCAATTTACAATAAAAGTTACAATTTACAATAATATTTCAAATTTACAATGATATTTACAATTAACGTCATTAGTAATTGTTTAGAGGAATAGAATTACTGATTATTATTATTATCTTTTATATATAATTACTCAATGTCTGTCCGTCCGTCTCCCCTTTTATCTCTTGAACAGTTCTTCATACGCCATTTTGTGTCTGCCAACTAGGAGACGTCGAGAAAACTATTTACGTATGTGTTCCAGGCTCGACTCCAGGAGATGATTATATTTTCCCATATGTTTACACAGGAGTTTCGATTTTTCAATGAGCAAGGTATTTTTCCATCATTTATTAAAATACGTAAATATGGACCGAATGTCTCCGTGTTTGCTTTATTCAACGACTAAATCTATACAATATCTTATTCTTGCAATGTTTAGATGTTACACGGAAGCAGCAGTCAAAAATACGCATTTCTTTTGGAAATTTTATGACTTTTTCGTACTCTTTTCAGGTGTTGCCAAGGCGGCAATGAGCGTCTATTAAGCCTTCAAATAGACGATAAAACTGAGTTATTCGCTTCGCTATATTGAAATAAAGTAAAAAAACCAATTTGTTTAAAAATAATAAGGCTTACATGAAATTTCCTTCAAAAAATCTAAAAATTGGTTTTCTAATGAACGATGCATTCGACTATAAAACGAAGCACACGGTTCTAAAGTCCACAAGGCACTGAGTCAAAACCCCACTGCGGCCTTTTTCATATGATGTCGTCCGCATCGAACGTGCTAAGAGAGGCGCGACCGGGGAGGGTGTTGGGGAGGGCGTGTTGGGGGAGGGCGTGTTGGGGGAGGGCGTGTTGGGGAGGGCGGGTTGGGGGAGGGTGTGTTGGGGGAAAAAATGTAGCCCGGGGGCCAGCGCAATCTTAACTATGCCACTGGTAGTGTCTGTCTGGAGAGGAAATTCTGTCTTGGAGGAAGGGCGATGGTGTCCCAACCACTGGTTGGGAGATGTCGTTCCTTAAGGTCATTTACACGGTGCCAATGCACTGATGCCAGTCAAATAAAATGGTATCGCGTGCAGCACTAGCGCGTTACTGGCTCTGCGTAAACAGGTCGCGCCAGTGAATAGGCAAGTCAACCAGCACCGTGCCAGTAAGTTGGTCCCCTTCCAACTTTTTGGCGTGCCAATGAGCCAGTAGTGCAGTAAAAAATGGCGGCTTCTAAGTCGATGGAGAAAGAGACATTGAAATTAGTCAGGTTATATGAAGAATGTGTTTGTGGAACTTAAATCACGAGAAATATAAAAACAAAAGTGCAATTAAAAACAGGTCAAGTACAAACGCCTCTATTTTTCGCGTACGTCCTATCAATAAAACAACATGCGAGGGAAAAATAAACAAATCTCTAACCACGAGAGGCAATCGGGTAACGTACTAACAAAATCAGCACGAATTACGCTAATATTTTACCTGTTTCTGTAGAAGTTTGCGATGATGATTTTAATAAAAATGAAAAGTTATACTGGTTAAAAAATTTGAGGCACTCTCACGGGGCGCTTCATTCGAGGCTATTTCCGGGAAACGACGGCATCAAAATTCACGGTCACAATTCAAGCGAAGTATGCATACCGAAAGAGTAAACATGGACTTACGAAGTTACGCGAGCACTTATCTCTCTGTTATGCAACCGTATTTGCAATCTTTATTAGAGTCGAAAACCGATAACTAGAAAACAAAACAGTTACAACGATCGAATTTATTTCTTAACATATACAAAAGATAGAAAATATATTCCTTTCGATAGTTAGAGACGCTCGAGCCAAAGAGTATCGAAGGAAGAGACGGTTCCGACACCTACCATAGAGAGGGATTGGGGATTAATTCCTCCATTTATATTTGTTCGAGGCAATCGAAGGAGGAGGTCTGTGAGGAGGCGACTATTGCAGCGCACCTAGCGATTCAGAGAGGAGTCAAAAGTCCGACGTTCGTCGAACAAATATTTAACTAATGAGACCCAAATAAGATAAAAGGGATCGCGGCACGCGATAAAAAGCATACGCACTCGCCCCACCCGAGTTCGGATTTCGAAGATCGTCGTTCCGCTCGAGAGAAAACGAATGCGATTGCAGCGACCGGTTATTGCGATAAGGAGCGAAACGAGTACTTAGGCCCCATGGTGCGTACGATGCAAATGCAATCGATTTTCAAGTCTGCTCACAGAACGGGGAGAGTAAATCACGCGCATAACCAGCTCCTATTATTGAGAATAAATCTGACGTTTCGACAAAATACTGAGGAAATCTAAGGCAAATGCTGTCCCAGACGAAAACATCGCACGCCTGGTTCCTTCTTTAATTCAACATGGTCGTAAAAGCGAGTCGACGACAGAAAAACGAAAAAATTGCAGGTTAACCAGCGATTGGAAAATGACAGAAAAAACATTCAAAATATTATCCTGGAAAAGAGAAGACGAAAATAATAATTGTCATTCGACGCCAAATTTATCGTTCTGCCGCAACACGGTAATAAATTGGAGATGAGGCGCGTAATTGCGAAAAGGACATTCCGTCCAACGGAGACGCAAGGGTGGTCTAAGTCGTCGTTTTCGAATGAGCGAAAAGGCAGCGCGGAAGAAACATCAAGCGGAGGAGAAAATCGGAGAAAACTTATCTCGTAAATATGATATAACATACTCTACTCCGTTTCTTCTGATAGCAACTATAAATACAGAATTACCTATTACCGTATTCAGTTTGAGCCAACCAAGATTAAAAACACCTGCTCTGCAAAGGAGTAATACCCACTAAGATCACCATATATATTGATTATTCCTCGGACCTTTAAATGATTGGGTCGATATAGCTACCAAATAGTCGCCCTCAGTGGTAAGTAAACTTAAAACGCTGGATTTAAATACAACATTCCGATGGGATTTAAATACACATATTAATAAAAGTAATCATATCTCCTGAACTATCAGTCAGAAAACGTTCAAATAAAAAGATTTGCAAATAAAAGGTAGTGATAAATTACGTCGTGCAATGAGTTTTCCTGAAATATTTTTTCACTATATAATATGGACCAAAACTAATTATTTGTTTGTGCGAATTTCTGGCTAATCAATCTCTTGGATTACCTTTAAAGGACGGCCGTCGCAGCATATGCGCGCGGATAAGTAGGCTTTAAATTCCGGCCGACGCAGCATATGCGCGAAAAGTTCCTTTGCTCGAAATAATTTTTTTTTACGTTTCCCTCTCTAAAAATGCTTCTTTTGCTCAGATCTGTTATAGAACACTTCCCTCCACATATTCGTCCAACTATCGCCCCTAGGTTAGAGCTTGGGATGGAATATTGCGGTCTGGAATTTTTGTTATTTATGGTTTACAAGTCACTTCATTATGTGAGATTGCCTTTCCAAACAAAGATCTAAATGAATTTTTCTGACCATGTAAGCTCTTTCTAGGCTGTTTCTTTCTCAGCTATTAGGTCTTGGAAGTGCTTGAGATAAGAAACAGATGACCATGCCTGAGTAGGGGTTGTGTTGACATACATATGCAACCTAAGGCGTTTGGGAAAGAGGGTGGGTATTTCGGCCGAAGGTTTCATCATATGATGAGGTCAGTTTCTTTCGAGCGTTTGAGCGAGTCCCTTCTTTGTTATGTGAGTGCGGTCTTTGTGAACCCTAAAATGAGTGCCTTACGTGACGATGAAATCGAAGTTTTTCTCAACGATGACTCATAGGCTGAGTCTGAGATTGAAGATTCGGAGGAGGAAGAGGAATATAGTGAACCTCCAACTGAATGGATAAACAGATCTGATGCAGATAATCGTGAAAAACAGTCATTTATTGGGGAAGCCCAAGGAATAAAGACCTCTAAAGCGCCTAATTTGAATGTAAGTAGTGAACCTATAGACTTCTTTCGAATGCTATGGAAGGGTGATATTATTGAATTGCTTGTTTTAGAGACCAATATTTATTATAAACAATATCTTCAATCGCTTGATCAATAACGATCAACATCACTTCCCGAGATTACAAGAGAAGAAATGATAAAGTTTGTCGCTATATCATTGTTGATGGGGCACACCGGAAGAGACACTATCAAAGAATATTGGTCCACAGATGAGTTGTACTACTGTGAATTCTTTGGCAAAACGATCAGTAGGGATAGGTTTCTTTATATTTTACGCTACCTTCATTTCTCTAACAATGTGTATGCCCCAAAAATAGACAGTCCCGACTATGATCCTCTTTGGAAAATACGGGATTTATTTCAAAAACTAAATTCTCGATATGGGGAAGTTTATTATCCTTCTGAAAACCTTGCTGTCGATGAAGTGATAGTGAAATTTTAAGGTCGCGTAGTTTTCAAACAATATATCCCCAAAAAACATAAACGTTTTGGCTTGAAAATCTACAAACTTTGTGATCAGACTGCATACACCATAAATATGCATGTTTATGTAGGACGGCAAGAGAAGCTGCATCGTCAGGGATGTCAGCGACGCATGGGACAGTTGTCAACCTAATGAAATGTTTCGAGGGATTAGGGCATACCGTTTATATGGATAGCTATTTTTCTTCTCCCGATCTTTTCATCGATCTACACAGAAAAAAATAAGTGCCTGTGGAACTGTAAGACCTAATAGAAAAGGAATGCCTTCGAATTGGGACAGGCGAAACATAAAATTGAAAAAGGGGGATATACGAGCTCAAGAAAGAGGATTTTAGTAGCTACTGTGTGGAAAGATAAAAGAGACGTGTTCCTTCTAAGCAACATGCATCGCACTCCTGCAGGTGGAAACTACACTGACGAAAGAGGAAATGCTATAAAACCTCAGATTGTCCAAGACTATAATCATAGCCATATAGCCATAATTCCTACCACACCAGACACACACACAAGGGAGAAGGAAAACCCGGTGCCGGCATTAGCCTACTCTTTACGAAGAGCACTGTTTAACGACCCTCAGGAAGGACGGAGCACTGACTTGCGCGATATCCTCAAACCACACAAGTAGGGGACGGGACGATCCCAGGTTGAAAAAAACAATCGCCGGATTCGAATTTGAGACCGCTGCGTGGAAGACGAACACACTAGCTATTCCGCCACCGCCAAGACAAAACCAAGAGACGACCAAATTCCTTTGTTTATACAAATGGTAAATTCCCCTGCCTCCCTTCCTTCCATTTTCACTTACTGATGCCTCTTGAGAATGGCAAATGGTATGCTTCCTTTTTCCCCTCTTCAGTTGGACAATGAAAAACCTTTCTTAGACGGCTGCTGCACGGAGAAGTGGACCGAGGACATATCGAGTCATAAAACATTTTTTCGATGCCTAGCTTGCCTGCTTGCTAAGAATTTCTAAGAAAAGACATCCAAGCATTACCTAGAGAGCATTGAACAAAGTTAGGAGTGACTCACTGTCAGTATATACAAGAGAATAGAATATCACATCTGTGACACATTTGTCTCATCTCACCTAACGTGGGGCTTTCGACGCCAACAAGTAGCACGCCGATATGAATTTGCGCATCTTGTCAGTTGCCGCACGTTATTAATGGTTAAACGATCCTTGATTCTAATAAGATGTGATTTTACCTTCTCATAAGCGAAGTATACAAAAAATTCTACTTCGGGATTTTGATGAATTTGTGTGTCCTCAAGTTCGAAAATGTGGTTTATGCAATTCCACTTGTCTGTAATCGACCACATGTACCTAGGTAGTTTATCATCTGCGCGCAGCCCCGGGGCCTAAACATGCAAAAAAATCTGAAGAAATCTCGTTATATAAGCCACATTACTCAAAAACAACTGTATGGCGCCTAACAACATTATATATACAGTCAAACTCGTTTATAACGAGCACGGTTGTAACGAGTTCACGGCTATAGTGAGCAAATGCTACCTCCAAGATAAGTTTACGAGCATTTACATACAAATATTTCACGTATATAACGAGCACGCTTCACGGATATATCGAGCAAACTTTGACCACTTCTCACTGTCTCAAACGCGGCGGCGGTCAGCCCCTTCAATCCTCATAGTGACCCAAAATATGTAACCTTGTGTTCTTGAGTCCAGCCTCTACACCCTATCCATCGGGGAGGTTAAAGACCGCGGCGTTGTTGTTAAAAAATAATCCCTTCGTCCAAACCAAGAATTCCCAACTTGCAGGTACAGT
Source organism: Tanypteryx hageni (assembly GCA_028673005.1). Classification (NCBI taxonomy): domain Eukaryota; kingdom Metazoa; phylum Arthropoda; class Insecta; order Odonata; family Petaluridae; genus Tanypteryx; species Tanypteryx hageni. The sequence goes on from CM054117.1 coordinate 8,090,363, forward strand.
GGCACTCGCGGAGGTCCTTTGTCCTCTCCTCCCAACCCCCAGCTCTTTTACAGCCAGGAGGTTGTGTTTGGAAGGGGGTAAGGGGCTGAGGGCATGTACAATGGCGCCCACCCCCGTCGCTCAGCCGAATGCACCCAACACCCTTTCCCACATAAAGATGGGAAATCCCACGTTTAATCCGTCTCCTCATTAACTCTTCCTGGAATTGGTATGCTCACAGTTTGCAAAGCAAGTTCGTAGCGTTGATCACAAAAATCAGTTGAGATTTTGCCCTTGAACGAGTAACATGTCCGTACATAAAAGGAAGTGTTTGTCTATTCGCGAAAAGGTTGATATTATTCGAGAGTTAGAAGTGTGTAAAAAATTTAATTTATCATCGTCTACGGTTTCAACCTTATGGAAAAACAAAGAAGCGATTTTATATGCACTAGAGAACAACCTAACAACGAACAAGAAAATGAGGAAGTGCGACTTGGGCAGTGATTAAGGATGCAGCTGTGAGTAAATTTTATATGTACGTATGTTTACTTTAAATTTTCTAGTTTATTCTCATTTTTAGGTTTTTTCATAAATTTACTAAATAACCTTTCTGTTTATATATTCACTTTTACTTCTTATGTCTTATTTCACCATACGCATGCATGCTTTTGCCTTCACGGATATTAAGTTTAACGGCTATAACGAGCAAAACTAAACGGTCCCGTGGCGCTCGTTATAGCCGAGTTTGACTGTATATATATATATAGGCACATTTACCGCCAAGTTTTCTCCACTAACAGCATCAGCATCGCTGCTATCAATCAAACCGCACGTAAATACGTATCATTAGGCGCGAAGCGGTAGTAGCGGAACGCCTTATGGGCACGTCTGGTCCGACCGCCCGCCGTACCTTTCATCTCCTAAACCGCTGGACGGATTTAAATTAAATTAAGTAGTAGTGGTCCTTAGTAAAATTTATCGCCAGAGCAGAAAGGTTTTGAGCCGCGATGTCTGGGTTTGACCAATTTCTGATTTCTCCTAAGAATCAGATAACCGTATACATATATGAAGGAATGCGCCATGGGGCCAACATGGCCGTTCGCAGGTTCGCGTTGGTTTTTAAAACGAAAACACTTTCCAGGACTTTCGATCACTTGTACGTGGATATTATCGAAGCCCTGTGGGCTGCCGCCGATTTCTTGAATGCGTTTCGCAACGCTCGATTTCGACCTGAAGTGAGCCGCGTACACTTCGAAACGCGTTAAGCTGAATTTTTGTCGCATTATTCACGTCGGATGTTTCAAATTCCGAACCGTTAGCGATCCGTGCCTTACAGGTCGAGTTCCCCGGAGACGACGCCGCCGAGGATGGGATAAAGAAAAAATAAAACGCAGAACGGAAGCGTACGGATGTAGCAATTATCCGACGGCGTGAATGCCTCGATGGAAATATCTCCCGAATTATCTCGCGCGCCCTTCCCCTTCTTGAAAACCCATCGCGATACAACCGTTATTTTACTCCGGCAAAATTAAGGGCAATTATTTTTATATAAACAGAAGCGACTCTTCGTATCTCCCGGTTTGAAAATTGTGAAATTATTGCACACACGTCGAAGGCCGCCGATAAGGCGGTCCCACCGAGCGCGCGAAATGCGAACGAGTGCGCGCAAGAGAGACGCGCTATATCGGGATCGGCAGGTCGCCGCGGTCCGCATTCGCAACGATGCGAAATCGGTTCGACCCGGAAAACGACTGAGGCAAGATGCCCCTCGAAAATCCTCGACGGCGCACCGAGGCCAACCGCCAAATGCACTTCCGAAGGCGCGTCCAAGAAAGTGCTCTCTGCGAAGGCGTTGGCCATTCTCAAGCGCTGCCGTCCACGTAGGAATAACGACCAGATCGGCCGCAAACTAATTGAATGAATAGTTTTATTTTACTTAACCTTTCATAAACAGGACATTGAACTTATAAAATATTTATTTATGAGAAGCTTTATCAAATAGATGGAATTATGTACAAATAGATCGTTAAAATGAAAAGCTGGGAGTGCAATAATGGCGAAAGCAAGAAGTACCGAACAATACTATCGTACGAATGGCTGATAAAGGCTTCAAGCTCGTCACATTAGCACCGATCGTATTTTCGATTGCATCTAAGAAACCATAAAGATACTAAAATAAGTTTATTAATGTATCAGCCTAGGAGGGAAGAAATTACTAATAGGCGGAGGGTCATGGCGTTTCGCTGTTTTACGGCGTGGGTTCGTTCGACGTATATATTTGTTTCTAATAGCACTCCGTCCTATTTCTGACACACTGTACACTTTCCTAACTTGTTTAAACGATGTCTATTTGCGATCCTTAAGGCCGCAGGGTGGGGGGAGGAGATTCTCCCTTATAATACTCCAGATACCCCTTCTCTGCCTCCTGGGTCCCTCTATACATTCGCCGCCGTCAAAGTAGTGGGGAAGCAATGGGCTCCTATTATTTTCACTCGACGATATCTCTTAGTATACCTGGTAACTCTTCTTCTACGGTAAGAAGTTAAATGCTGCGGTAATATGGTATCTATTCCCAGATTTCGACTCGAAAACGTAAATAAGCAAAGTAACCCCTCGCCATTAGGAGGGCCACGATCTTCGGAAACATTGCGAAGACCTTGATTAAATGGGAAATAGCGGGTTAAGGACCGGAGTTAACAGCACGAAGCATATTTTTTGTTTAGAGATAACCTTTCGTGACAAATATTTAATCATAAAAATAAGCACGGTTATTTAGCCCATTATCCCAATATAATACAATTAAAGCTACGTCTATCCTTCTTTTTTCTTTCTGTCACGCTTAAGAATTCATTAGTTATCAGACGAAGGTCAAAGTTGAAACTCGGTACGGCTAAGCTGAGTGTTATTCCAATAATTGTAATAAGTGTCACAATTTAGAAATAATTAATATTTGATAATTTCCAATGAGAATAAAATTGCGTCTAAATTCAGATCCTATAAGTTGCATTCTAACAATGGTTAGAATAGAGATGCGAAGTTGGCTCTGGGGTAGCTGTGCGTAAGTTCTGGATGACATCCTTTTCCAGAATAACCCACTCTCATTCGCGTTAAACACTTGCTGGGTCTTATTTTCCTTTTGTTCTACAGTGTAAATATACATAACAATGGGATTTTTTTATGAATACACATGAAAAATAGCCTTTGAATTAATGGAACAACTTATGGAGATTCCTACATCATTGCGGAAGCATTTTCAAATTAGAACGCAATTTGCGAACCCTCGAGGATTTGCATCGCGAACGGCAAGGTTTTGTCGCAATACATGAACCGCGAACAGCAAGGTTCTATTGAACAGTGACTTCTGCGGAAGTATCAATACACCCGGAACATGATTCTGGCGTCCTCTCATATGCGGGCACCCATCTTGAAGATGATTTCTATAAATGGTAGATAGATACTTATGAACAACTGTAACGGGCTAGGGTTTCTCGGAGAGGAAAGGGCACAAATGAAAGTTACACGTAATAACACAAACACCTTTAATCGCCTGGGGCGCACACTACACTGCAAGCTTCCACAAGAGAAGAGAGAACTGACGCGCACCCTGTTGGCTGCGCGCAGAAACAAAATAAAATGAAGAGCAAAGTCCGTTATCGGTCTGGTCTCGTTACACAACATAAATATATTATTCATAAATCTCATTTCATAAAGCTGCAAATAAACTCAGAAACTTCAAACAAATTAATACTTTTGCAATTTGGCAACCTCCCTCCTGCAACCAAGAATTGCAGCCGTGAAGTAGATGTTTGCCCTAAAAATATCTGCTATATTCCATAATCTACCTAAATGAAACGACAATAAAGGTCCAATGGAATGGAGTCGTAAACATTGGTGAATGAGTATTCTCGACCGAGGGAGGTGGGATTAAACGATTCAACATCGTCTTGAATTCGCAAAAAAATTTAACGCCGGTAATGACCATTCTCGTAACACTAAAAAGTGCTCAGTTAAAAGTTTAAAAATGCATATTCAACAATGACTCCAGCATCCCACTCCTCTGAGTCTATCTTTCGATACGGCTGCAATTGTGATGGCGAAAGCGGTTAATCTGACGATCGAAATTCACATGATCGTACAAGAACGCTTTTAAACCACCGATAGTACAAACGTGATTCCTATCGCTCCATTTGATGACGATATCTACTCATATAGGATTTTTATAAGTGGAAGAACACTCAATTCCTGGTTTTATCTCGTTTCAAGTCCTTCGCACCTCGGGTTCGAACGACGGCATCGTTTCTTCCTATAATAATCCAAAAGGTTGATTAGCCAGAAATACACACGCACACACATCTTTTCTTCCTGGAAAACTGAGTGTTTATTCTGATATCTTGTTCAACTGCAAAAGCTGTTACACATACATACTTGTTGGTTGATCATCTACTACCGTAAATTCTTAACCGAGAGAGCTTGATGTGGCGGGAAAAATCTTTTGGCGTAATTATAATTTTAGAGAGGAAGGACGGAGGGAGGGTGGGGGTCACAGAGAGAGAGAGAGAGAGAGGGAGGACGGAGGGAGTGGCGATGTCTGCTAGGAGAAGCTTCCAAAAACGCAGCGCGACCCTCTCGCTGCGATCTGGCACCGGCGCGTCGCCGGGTTATCTCCACTATGTTACGGCAGAGGTGAGAGAGAGTGAGAGGGGGGGGAGAGTGAGGGAGAGGGGGGAGAGTGAGGGAGAGGGGGGAGGGGGAAAGTGAGAGAGAGAGAGAGGGGAGCGGGAAAGTGAGAGAGAGAGGGGAGGGGGGGGGGAGAGAGAGAGGGGGGGGAGAGTGAGAAAGAGAGATGGGAGGAGAGTGAGAGAGAGAGATGGGGGGAGAGAGAGAGAGAGATGGGGGGAGAGTGAGAGAGAGAGAGAGATATGGGGGGAGTGAGAGAGAGATATGGGGGGAGTGAGAGAGAGAGATGGGGGGAGAGTGAGAGAGAGGGGGGGAGAGTGAGAGAGAGGGGGGGGGAGTGAGAGAGAGGAGGGGAGAGTGAGAGAGAGGAGGGGAGAGTGAGAGAGAGGAGGGGGGAGTGAGAGAGAGGAGGGGAGAGTGAGAGAGAGGGGGTAGAGTGAGAGAGAGGGGGGGGAGAGAGAGAGAAAGGGGGGAGAGAGAGAGAAAGGGGGGGAGAGAGAAAGGGGGGGGGAGAGAAAGGGGGGGAGAGAGAAAGGGGGGAGAGAGAAAGGGGGGGAGAGAGAGGGGGGAGAGAGAGGGGGAGAGAGAGGGGAGAGAGAGAGGGGAGAGAGAGAGGGGAGAGAGAGAGGGGAGAGAGAGGGGAGAGAGAGAGGGGAGAGAGAGAGGGGAGAGAGAGAGGGGAGAGAGAGAGGGGAGAGAGAGGCGGGGGAGAGAGAGGCGGGAGAGAGAGAGGCGGGAGAAAGAGGGGGGGAGGGGGGAGAGAGGGGGGGAGGGGGGAGAGAGAGGGGGGAGAGAGAGAGGGGGGGGAGAGGGGGGGAGAGAGAGAGGGGGGGGAGAGAGAGGGGAGGGGAGAGAGGGGGATGGGAGAGAGGGGGAGGGGAGAGAGGGGGAGGGGAGAGAGGGGGAGGGGAGAGAGGGGGAGGGGAGAGAGGGGGGGGGGGGAGAGAGGGGGAGGGGAGAGAGGGGGATGGGAGAGAGGGGGAGGGGAGAGAGAGGGGAGGGGAGAGAGAGGGGAGGGGAGAGAGGGGGAGGGGAGAGAGGGGGAGGGGAGAGAGGGGGAGGGGAGAGAGAGAGGGGGGGGAGAGAGAGAGGGGGGGAGAGAGAGAGGGGGGGAGAGAGAGAGGGGGGGGGAGAGAGAGAGGGGGGAGAGAGAGAGGGGGGGGGAGAGGGGGGGAGAGGGGGGGAGAGAGAGGGGGGAGAGAGAGGGGAGAGAGAGAGAGGGGGGGGGGAGAGAGAGAGGGGGGGGAGAGAGAGAGGGGGGGGAGAGAGAGAGACAAAGAGCGAGCGATAGAACGACCGCATCCTCAGATATGGGAGTTCCGAGAGGAAACGGGAAGGAAGTAGGTGGAGGGAGGCGAAAGAGAGCACTCGAAGGGAGCCTTGGGAGTGGCGAAACCCCAACTGCGAGCAATGCAAGAGAGAGAGATAAAGAGTGAGCGACGGCGAGAGTGAGGCTGCTGTTCGCGTACATGGCTCGCGAGGGGTGCCACCGGACTCGGTAAACTAACTCTTTTCGGAAATCGGACGTGGCCGCGTTGGCCCCTTTGGTCCCGAGTCGCCGCCGGCGAAAGAATTAATGCCATCGCCATCGTGATTACGACGCACCGGGCTCATTTGACAAGGTTCCCTTTCTCGGTGTGAGAGGGTCGAAGCGCAAACGTCGTCCCGTCGGATTCGCATCCAAGGAGGCTGTCGAACCGCCGTCGGCACTAGCGACGGAGACCCTCGAGGAGGCGCGCTATTCATAATTTGAGAAATACTAATTGCGGGGCAAATGGAAGGGCATGCGAAATTTATAAGACGGACGATGCGTGCTGTTCGAGATGCAACGGACGAATCCGAGCCTCTTTCACTCTCTAGGCCATATATACACAGGGCTCGACAAATTATGCCAAATCCTACTCGCCGGATGAAAAATGTATTCGCCAAACCCAAAAAATGTGATCTTTTAATGATTTAATGCTTAGACTGCATTATAATATATTTGATTTCAGCCAACTACGTTTACATATGATGGCGTAATAATTATAAATTAATTTTTTTATCCGGATACGAACTAAAATCCACGGATGATGTCGCCATTATCCGAACACAAAAATATTCTAATTTTTACATAAATTTTAGCGTGATGTAAAGGCTATTTTGTTAATGATGATTATAGTTATTGCTGAAACGATTTAAGCCATGAAACCGGAAATTCGAAAACTTGAACGCGAGCCGATTGTTTGAGAATTTAGAAATTCTGGATAGGTCTTAATTTCACGGAAAATGAAAATTATTGTCTTATTTATATATTATTATGTCATTGATTTTAAACTACGACGTAAACTTATGATGACATCATTATACTGACACACGAAATTTAGTAAAACGTGAAAAGTATTATAATGTTGTTTCGTGAGTTGGCTTTCAGTCACTGTTGTAACAGGTTTTACCACTGACGATGCCCACCTTGTGGGCGAAATGCATTGGGTTTTGCAGCCCTCTAGTTGTTTTGGCTAAAGGAGTATTTCACCTTTGTTAGTTTTGGCCAAAGTTATTGAGCTACTATCAATTAACGTACATATGCTTATTACTTTTATAATCAATTTAAGCAAAACATTTATCATAATTTCATTATTTGTTTTTTACGTTACTATTGGCATTGGCTTTTTAGTGCTTTTCGTCATAGCTGAAAAGCACTATTATCTTCGTGATGTCCATACGTCCGTACGCATATATCAGAGAAGAATTGGCTCAACCGATTTCAACCAAATTTGGTACATAGAATACTAACATAAATTAATGACCAAAATGACATATTTTGATCGGATCGACTCAGCACGGGTGCCACAATTGTAAAGTTAAACTATTCGGTAATTATGAATTTGGAAGGAATTGGCTGAAACGATTTCAACGAAATTTAGCCTGAAGAAGGCGTGCAACATAAAATAACAAAATCAACATTTTTTCTAAAGATATAGAAAGCAGGGCTGCCACAACGGAAGGAATAAAAAAATTCTTTTTACACGTATTTGTGTTGAACGGTTCACATCAATTTTAACCAAATATAATACTTATAATGGACACATATATACAAAACCATATGAGCATATTTAAACCGAAACAGCCGAACAGGGGTGTCACAATTACAAATTATACTTTCTGTATTTAAGCATCTGGAAGCAATTGGCTCTATGGATTTCAATTAAATTTTGTATGTAAGATTTGTACAACATATCGTAATGAAATCAAGATGTTTAAAGCAAAGCTAAAGAGCAGGGCTACCACAATAACAAGTAAAATAATATTTCTTTTACACGTATTTATAGAGCTGACCGAATGGATTTTAACCCAATGTGGTAAATGTAATCTTCATATAAATAAATAACCAAAATAGCATATTTCAACCGGGTCGACTTAACAGAGCTAACACAATATCAATGTTAGAATTTTTCTATAACTATAAATTTCGAAGGTATTGGCTGAACCAATTTTAAAAAATATCTTTTGTAGGGCGATTAAAGAATGGCAAAATGAAATGGGCATGTCTAGAGCGGATCTAAGAAGCAGGGCTACCACCATATAAGGAAAAATAATTTTCTGATTTCAAAGCAAATACATTAGTATACGATTATACTACGGCGAATTTGACGAAAAGTACTTCTGTACCACAGGAAATCCCTGTATACCTCTGCTTGTTTACTCTGACCATCAATTCTTATTAATGCCCTTAAAACATTAAATTCATAAAATAAAGAGATACATTGATACTGTTATCGTCACAAATATATCATTCAACTAAATAGCATAATCTTAAATGTTATGTAATATCTCCAAACAGAAGACGGGAAAAGAATAATTTAAGTGTCTCTTTGGCCTACCTTTCGTGGCACGCGAAAAAGTTCCGACGAGGCGGCATAAGTTTCTCGCGCTACAATGTCAAATTTCATATCTCGAAAACCAATAAAGATATTGCGTTCATCCCACTTTCAAAAATAACTTTAATCTTTTCTCGCCATTTTATTTACAAATAATAGTAAGTTGGCAAGAGAGTGAAAATTTAGTGCACTGATGCAGAATGTAAGAACCTCGTTCGGTTTTATTTAATTTTTAACAACAATGAATTGCTTTACATGTTCCTTATAATAGAATGTGTAACTTATGGAACACTCGCGAAAGCTACAGAAAAATTTTCGTGTGATTTCAGCGAATAGACTGTGAGATTTGGTCGTTCAAATATGAATGCGGTGGAAGAAACTTTAATTTGCAATGAAAACGGAACTATCATTTAACCATGCAAAAATGGCGATTTTTTAGTTTAAAAAAGTATTTAGTTTCCTACTCATTTTGTTAATTTTCCATCATTCGTTAGGTGTTTAAGTGAGTAATTATGCCAAAAACGACGAAAATCGATTTTGCACGAATTAGCAACGACGAGAATTAGCAGCATAGGGAAATAACTTGGGATAGCGATTCTCCCGTAAGAACACGTAGTTCACGGACGACGTGAAACGCACAATAGTAAGTATAGAATAGAAATGGGGTTTTTAACATAACATCATCCTTTTATCTTTAATATGATACTCTTTATTTGTTTAATCAAGTGTAGTACATTATAGAAACTGTTATTTTTAGAGGAATGAACTTTCTGTATCATATCAGGGGTGGAAAATAATTAATTAAAAATACATTTGACAGTGTTTCACAAACACAGAAATTTACCCATATGTCACTTCGTCCATTCTTTCCTTATATAGCTATGCCCTTACAGGATGAAATTAGAAATGAAAGAAAACCAATTGTTGTTTAATTTAATGGTCATAGGACATGACATTTCAATGAAAATAATACACGTAATCCTTTTTAGAAAGATCTTTTGATTTTGTCCCCGATTCGATTACTAATTTTCGAGGAATCCTATTGTTTTTATTTATTCATTGATTTTCAATCAATTCATTAGCCAAAATATACCTAATGCGTTGTAAATAAGCTTTGTATTACGACTCTACATTTATACGTTAATTTGCGTAGTACTTATTTCTCATTAAATACGTCAATGCGCGACCGAAATTGTCAGAAACGTTTTACGTATATAAATTTGGCGTAAAAACATACTACGTAAAATATACTGCGATTAAGCGTCATCATTTTACTTAAATGACAATATCACCATAATCAAAAGAAATCTGGCAGCTGAGCGGGATCAGAGGAGAGAGCTATAGGGAGAAGCAATGGAAAAGAGAGAATTAGCGATAGCCCATACTGTCAACTAAGTGTGGAACGCACAATAGTTTCCACAACTTTCATCAACTTAAGCGTTTAAATATCGCTATCTGATAAAGAGAGTAGTTCAAATTATTTCACCTGAGAATTCAACATAATGTTTTTACTACACTCACGAATATTGTTCTTGGAAAAGAATATGCTTTGTTTAAATATCGCTATCTGATAAAGAGAGTAGTTCAAATTATTTCACCTGAGAATTCAACATAATGTTTTTACTACACTCACGAATATTGTTCTTGGAAAAGAATATGCTTTGTAATTGAAATTTTGAAATCAAACAGACTATTTAAGAAAATGAATTTTTACACACACATTATTTTTTAGAAGAATATGGTTTGTATTTGCAATTTCGACGGTCAATAGACTACAACTTGAACAAAACGAATTATTATACCTACGTAATTTCATCTACCTTAGCTTCGGTAAAATAGTGCATTTAATAATAATAGTTTTCTTCCTCTTTCCGTTTCTGTGTATTGTTTACGTTGCTACAATAATAATTAAATAATAATTACCTTGATCATCATTAATGCGATATTCTCGGAATAGATCACATTGAAAATTCATTTGAAAACTACTTTAGATGACTATATTTGTTTATGTTGTTTGTGCCATGAACATAATTTTATTCTTTGGAACTGTTCACTTGGCTTATTTTTTATTTTGTATGAAATCGTTTATAATTATAGACCTTGAAGACCAGTTGTTCTTGCATTTTTCTAAAAGTCCTCACATTTAAGTATCATATTCCTTTTTTCAGTATTTAATATAGGTAATACTGTTGTAAAGGATGTTAATTTGAACAAATTTAAATAAAACATTTTAAAGTGTTGCAGCTTAGCAAGTCTTCAGCTAACTATACTTATACAGTGGTTTTATATGGATGGTTGATGTGATGTTAAGAAAAGAACAATTTATTATTTTTGTCATTTAAGTTAGGTGACTAAAATATGAAATATTCAAGTTTCACTCTTACTAGTATCTAAAGCTGAATTACTCTGAAGTAGCAATATATTGTCGTTAAATTAAAGCAACATGAATGGATAAGTCAGCATTTTCATTAATGAAATAAGAGATACTATCAAATTTCTTAATACTTATAAACCAAACATTCTTACGTTTGACACCGAGTTCTCTACCTCTGGTTGCCATTCTCACAACTGTAAAAAGAATAAAGTTTAAATGGAGAGACCCCCACATCACTCAACAGCTGGTAGACTCTTTTGCAATTTTTTACGACCATGCAAGCTGAAAGGTTATCATAATTATATTATAGAGTTTATTCGTATTAAAGTGTTAACTATATAAAAGTTGGTTATAAAAATTCATTTTTATATACAATGAACTCTCGTTCTAACGTTTTCGCTTCTAATGTTTTTCCGCATCTTAAGTCGAAATTTTGAGGGCCCAGCTAGAGCTTCATTTACTTCCATTATATCTTTTCCCGCTTCTTAAGTTTTTCGTTTGTAACGTTTTTCCGCATCCTAAGTATCGAGTTTCCAGTCCCCGTCTAGAATACATCCGCTTATAACGTCTCAGCAAATGAGAATACAAATTACGAAAACTGGAAAAGGTACATAAACGCAACACAACCTCTATTAAGTTAATATGTATTATACATAGTTTACGATTAACTCAATAAGGTCAGTAAAAGTGTTTCTTTTGCTTCCAGTATGGCCTACTTAGTAACAATCCATGTACAGAAAAATGCGGCTATGCAGAGTCTACTAGATTTCACTTTCATAAAATTACCATAAAACTTTGTCTACATACATTGTAGCATCTCTCCTCTCAGTCTCCACCATCTAAACTTTCTCAGTGGCAGTTCTTTATCAGCCGTCGTCTTCGGTACGCAACAAGGCAAGTTCAGTCGTCTACCGTTGGAACTTTGCTCGTTTGTCTGATCAGTGCATTCTATGTCATTTCTATTTTATTGACAGTTGCACCTCGTAAGTTGAAAGCTGTAAATTTACTCGCTGTAATATTTACGCAGTTTTTAATATTTTAGAGAATTTTACTCTCAGTGCTGTTTAAAAGTTTTTGTACTCCACACCATATATCTAATGGCATCAAAAAGAAAGGTTATAACTCTTGATGAAAAAAGATTAATAATCGAAGAAGTAGATAGAAATCCACATCTGAAACGTGTTGAAATGGCAAGGCGATTAGGGCTGGCAGTGACATCGCTGAACACAATTATGGCTCACCGAACATCGATCCTCAAAGCTGTAAACGACTGCGGTGTGGCTGCGAAAAGGAGGAAGAACTCTCGAGCATCACCATACGAAAGAGTGGAAGCATTGTTACTCGAGTAGTTTCAGCAGGCTCGAGCTTCCAACATCCCGATTAGCGGTGTTATAATGCGTGAAAAGGCAATACAAATCGCAAATGAACTGGGGTTTCCTACTTTTACGGCATCCAGCGGATGGCTTGATAGGTTTAAAAACCGTTATGGTGTAGTTTATAAAGTCATTGCAGGAGAGAGTGCAAACGTAGATCTTGCATCTGAATCATTGGATGACAGGAGAGTTACCCGGGAAAATAAAGAACTATGCACCATGCGATATTTTTAACGCCGATGAAATAGGATTGTTTTATAATTTGTTACCAGATAGAACCTTAACTTTTCGAGGAGAACCTTGCCATGGAGGGAAGAAAAGCAAGGAGCGACTGACAGTTTTGCTGTGCTGCAATGCAGACGGTAGCGAAAAACTCCAACCACTTGTGATTGGAAAATTCGCCAAACCGCGATGCTTCAAGAATGTGAGGACACTCCCATGTAAGTATAAAAACAACTCCAAGGCATGGATGACATCAAAATTATTCATGGAGTATTTGCAAGAGTTTGATGCAAAAATGGGTTCCACCTCGAGAAAGGTGTTGTGGATCGTTGTGCAGCTCATCCACAAGATACTGCCAGTCTACGGAATGTTAAAGTTATTTTTTCACCAGCAAATTGCACAAGTCATTTGCAACCATTGGATCTAGGTATTTTACACAGCTTGAAACAGCAGTATAGAAAGGCGCTGGTACCCAAAGCAGTGGCAATTATGGATTCCAGCAGAAGTACACTGAAATTGACAGTTTTAGAGGCCATGCATTATGTAACATCAGCTTGGAAAGCCATTAAGACTGAAACGATAAAGAATTGTTTTAGAAAAGCTGGGTGATGCCGTTGCTGACTATGAAGAACAAGATGCTCTTCATGAAGTCGATAATGATGACTGGAAGCTGTTGCAGTTGAATGAAATGACATTTGATGAGTTTGTGACCTTTGATAATAATGTTGCTACTTGTGGTTTACTAACAGTAGGTGAAATTTGTGATTTACAACATGATGACTGTCCTGAAAGTGAAGATGATGATGTAAACGAAACTGACCAAGCTTTAAACAAGCTCTGGAGGGCTTGGTTACCATCAAGAGATATTTGTGGTCCCGTATTGGGACGGAACACCTTCTTGAAGGAATTGATAAACTTGAAAAGGGACTCTATGGTATTCACTCAAATGAAAGAAAGCAACAAAGTAAAATATCCGACTTTTTCAAAAAATACTAAATGTTTTCATTTATATTTGTATGGTTTTCATTTGTAATTGTCATTCAAAATTAGTAGTGATATTTTTTCTTCAAATAACATATCCTAAACAGATATGGTACGTACCTGGAATTTTTTTATTAATTTTAAAGAGTTTTTCCTTAAAATCTCTCCAATCAATTTTTTACAATTTAATGTCTTAATCTCTTGGTTTTCCTTATTTTATCCATCCGGAAAAAACATTTTATTCAATCGACGCATGTGCACAAGACTTACTTCCGACGCTGTGGGTTCACCAATTAGTTTTGATCTTCGATATTCAGCTAGGTGCACATGCTAATTTTGTTCCTGTTATGGGTATGATATTGGAGGATAACCAGGTAAGTTGCTAATACCTTTTCTCATGACTTATCTAGAGTAGTTTACTTCGTTACAACTGTAGTAGAATCTTCATATTCGGTAACGGTAACACTTCTACCTTTTAAAGACGTGAGAAGAGAATATTTCAATTACCATTTTTTAATCATTCAATTCTTACCATGGTACTGAGTGCTTTTGATTTTATCTGAATGGTTCAGAAATGTATAGAAAATATCCCCTTACCTTTAAAGACTGACATATTCGTGTTTAATTAGAATAAGAACGAGAGCAAGAATTTGGAATACAATTGAAAATATAAATTTATTTGCGATAAATTAGTACGAAGACTTCCACGACGTGCTATTGACATGGTGGTGATTTCCGAGATTCTGCCGTGTTGATCCATTTTCTGGACAATATTTCGCCGGCGTTCCAGTCGGCTTCTTCAGGTCACTTCGGATTTTACGGGACAGTTGATGAAATACAGGATTTTACGGGACAGTTGATGAATTACAGGACATTTGGGCGTCCTGTACAATAATTTAAAATGTACCGGACAAGGTACTATTATGTACGAATATCTTTATCTCCATTTCCGCATCTTACGTTTTTCCGCATCTAAAGTCGATTTCCCTTGGTCCGGCAAAAAACGTTAGATCGGGAGTTCACTGTATTTACTTGTTAGCATTTAAACTGAAGCATGGACCAAAAACAATGGGTGAAATGTCTTTGGGTGAAACATTATGTGGGTGAACTGGATTGTGGGAGAAAAACCTATGGGTGAAAAGGTATGGATGAAACTTCTCGTGGGTGATGAGTGTATGGGTGAAATGACCCATGGGAGAAGTGTCTGTGGGTGAAACGTCCCATGAGTGAAGTGCTTTGGGTGAAATGTCATGGAACCCTTTTCAATTATTAAATATAACGGCGTCCTGCCTATTTTGCGATTTTTTATCCAAATACGTGCTAAAGACACGGATGATGATGCCATAATCTTAACACAAAATATCCTAATTTTCCATAATTTTAGTGTATTGTCTTATTGATGATTATTCTTATTGCTCATGCAGAGCGATCTGAGTCACGAAACTTGATGTACGAAAACTTGGACACGAGGAGATTGCCAGAGAATTTGGAAATTACGGATAGTTGACTTAATTTCACGGAAAATTATAAATATTCTGCCAGAACTCATGGAATTTGTCTAATACGATTAATCTCCACATGGCTAAAGTGCAATTGCCCTGGAGATCGCGTTGGTTTATTTACGAGATTAGATTTTGGTGTATGTGATTTTTTAAGCGCTTGCAGTATGCAAGCACCGACAACTCGTATTATAAAACGGTGTCTTAAAGATGACAGTATAATTGGACCTATAAAACGAGTAATTTTTTCGATTACGAATGCACCTCCTTTAAGGTGTGAAATCCAGCTTGTACATACACACATGAAATAGATCGGCCATTGCCACGTGGCGCGCGCACACACACACCTTCGTACTTCTCAAAGCGGAAGTCTTTACCGACGAGTGACATAACTCGCGCAAGACGGCATTCGCCTTGCAAAGGACCACGCCACTCCCAATCTGTTATTCATTAACTCTCTCTTCTTCCTCCAATGAAAACGTCTCGCAATTCAATAGCTCCTCGCACAAAAGACGCAAAACGTGCTCCTATCGCCTAGTAGTGCATCGATAAAAGTAGGAATAAAAATAAATTCAGCACAGCCGCGAATGTTATTACTTGACAGATCTAACAGTCATAACTGGTACTTTATAAACCATTACCATTTTATTGCTACTTAATTAAAGTCGAAAAAAATTACAGAATAAAAAATTAACACGTTAATCATTACAAACAAAATAGATTTTAAAACGTAATGGTACGCAATAAATAGCTATTCTACACTTAAATATAGCTGAGAATCATGAATAAAGGTTCAGGGCATTAAAGAATGTCAGCCAAACTAATACCTGCGAAAGTCTATTAAAATGATAAAAAAGGAGCGGTTTTCCGAAGAACCAGCCGTCTTACTTACGAGATAATAATTATCATTAAATAATTTTCCTTGCGGCCGTGAAAATGAAAAAATATCTTTGACAAGGATGCCGATGCCATTTCCGATCGAATAAAGACGGTTAAAATCTCTTCCAAAGAACGTAAGCATTTGGCGTCGGTGCATCGCGTGGAGAAGCAGTAGCGAGAGCACCGACCTCGACCTTGCTCCGAAGACGTCTCCAATAAGAAGGCAACTCCGAGAAGCCGCCGGGGAACCGAGAAAGTTCGAGAGATACACACAAGCCGACATATTTAGCCTGGTGTTCCAGTCCGCACGACTCTCAGCAACCCAAGTTAAAACCGGACTTACCGTTTTCGGTCGTCAAAGCGAGCCCCCGATTTCGGAGATTATTTCCCTCGGGTAGCGGACACGCATATTCAACTACATATTATGATGGGATGTGGCTCTAACAAAGCGCGCAACACGGCAGAATCGATCATCTTTTTTAACGGATAGCGAGCGGAGTAGATGGATCCTTCCTCGTTCTAGAGCGCAATTTAAACCTATCAGACAAGATCAGAAAGATCTATCGGAACGGCTTCCCGTGCGCCGTCGGAACCGAGCTGATACAGCGAGGAGCAGACGGCGGCGGAGGGCCAAGTCGCCGTTACTTAATCGAGACTTTTCTCGAGGCCGAGACACTACGGTCCCATCTCGGACCAAGGACGTCGTCTTAACTCGAGGACCAAGGCGACCTTGAGATGGCGGGATTCACCCGGAATTGCCGAGTGTCGAGAGAGTAAGGGGCAAATCTGACCTAGTGCCGAGCAATATCATTATATATAGACGTTCCTTACAGAGGGGGAGGAGGGTATAACATACTATTTAATCAACAAATAAAAAACTATTTAGGGTACATCTTGTGCTCTAATCAATTAAAATACGGGTATGATCGTAAGAATAAAATCGCGTTAAACCGAATACGCGAAGCGTAAATCGGAAAATGGTCGTAAAAACAAAATCGCGTAAATGCGAAAACGCGTAAATCGGGGAATACCTGTATCCCTCCCTCTCCCGCTCCCTCTCCCCCTCCCTCCCTCTCCCCTCGCCAAACTGTGAAATTCAGATACAAAGCTAAACCCTCTGATCATATAATACCGTTACTTAACGAGCTATCGTGGCTAAATCTTGACTCGAGACGCAACCTCCATACGCTTAGATTGGTCCATAAAATCGTCAACTTGTCCTCTCCGTCTTACCTCTAAGGTAACTTTAAACTCCTGAACACATCGCATTAGTGTAGCACGCGCCACTCCGAGAAACTCCTGATTCCCGTTCACAGAACGGAAGCATATATGTACTAAATCGTTCCTGGTACTCCCTTTTTCCAAATTAAAATCACTTCCACTGTCCACATTTAAAGCTCTTGTTTATAAAGATTTGATGGCGCATGTGAGTTAACTGCATATATTTTATTTTTCCTTAATGCTGTATTTTATTTTTATTTTTTACCTTTATAATTATTGTCATGATAAACAAACGAGCGATTTCGGAAAATAAATAGAATAAGCGAAATTATTAATTTTTCTTTAAATCGTTCAAATCGGATGATCGTAGGTCAGGTTTTTCCAATTTTAATTTCCAAAAGAAGGAAGGCCAGCACCACAAAAAGTCCATTTTTGAATGTTATCTTACGAAGAATGGAAATATCATCCTGGAGTCGAACTCGGGAATATTTTTGTGAATTTTCTTTCGGCAAAGCATTTTTATAATTGAATAGATTATTTCTGCCTACATCCTTGATTGAGTTATTCGCGTTTTAATAGCTCATTGTCAGACCAACGGACGGACTGTTATTGTTATTTTTGTGATTCTTTTATACCTCTCTTTCCCTCCTCCCTATTTCCAAAACCGTCCTCACGTCCTAAATTCTTCTGCCTAACTCTTGTAACCTATCGCACAATCATTCACCCCATAAAATGTTTAAATGCTCGGTTTGTATATTAAAACGTCAAGCACGTTCCTCAGATACCGTTTCTATTTCAATAATACTGAATTTAGCTCATCATAACGATTTAAATCTTTTTATAGTATTTCAGAATTTTAGGTATACCTTCTCGTAAATAAAGCAACGAATCTGGTTTACATTGATTGCTATGAAAACATTTTCCCCCTCCTTTCGCCTTTCTCTCCTCCTCGTATTAAAAGCATTCAAAGCACGCTTAAACCCATAAGGATTGAAATAACAACAGGATTTCGAGGTTTAACAATGTAATTGGTAGACATGGCAACATCCCGTTAAAATTGCAAGATTTCCCAAAAATATGTGAATTAAGCGTTTAACATGAGAGATTTCGAGCTGTAGACGAAAAACGATGAACAGAATAAGAAACCTTGTAATTATTTCTTCGAGTGGTTTATATCTAAAGGTCATGGGTTAATTTTTTCTAATTTTAATCTCTAAATGAAGAAAAGCCTGCACGTCAAAAAGTCGATTTTTATATGTTATCTTACTGGGAATGCAAATAATCCTCTGGAGTCTAACCCTGGACGTTTTTCGAAAATTTTCCTTCGCCACAGCATTTTCATATTCGAGTAGATTATCTCTGCCAAATTTCAACTTAATATCTACATTCTGATCGAGTTATTCGCGCTTTAAGAGCGTGACATGGACCAACCATCCAATGGCCGTACCAATATAGCTTTTTATTATAAGGGGAGATATACACATTTTAACTTGACTGCATTGTAAGTTGAATTGTTTTATACTCTATAATATAGGTACATTATATAGATTCTATATAATGTACCTATATACGAGGTTATGCGGTAGAGAGGCCCGAGAGGGCCTAACCTCGCCAATGAAAGATCCAACCAATCTCTTGGGACAGCAAAATTGTCTCCTTCGACTCGAGCGTACGTCACACCGAACGCAACTTCGTTCGAGAGCAAAGTGAGGATTTTCCAAACACTAGACCATTCCTATAATTCGAAATTTAGACCGCAATCATTTTTATAAGATATGCGGCAGCAAGGTCGAAAGGACTGCACGATCGAACAAGATGGAAAAGTATACTCCATAAATGGAATACACAGAGATTTCAAACGCGTTCTTAATGGGAAATACGTATGAAACGGTATCGAAAGATCGGGCGATTCTCGAATTTTTAACTACAAGTCGTATTTATATGGTCTCGGGAACTATCTTGTAGTAAATGTTGTTCTCCCTCCAAATAAATTTTCTAATCTCTACCTCAAAGATCGTATAAGAGCATGGATGATAAATATGTAGATTTTTACTTGTTTGCTGAGAGAACCGTCTTCGCGAACGCTATAGACAAAATATGCGATGTTTTGCTAGGGCTTTTCATGAATTTTTATCTCCAAAATTATAAGTCGTGATTATACTGCCTCGCAAACTATCTTGTAGTAAATGTCCTCTCTCCGAATAAATTTTTAAACTATACCTCACAGACCATATACGGGCGTGGGGTAGAAAAACGGATTTTAATTGTTGTATGCAGAGAGAACCGGCTTAGAGATCGATGTAAACAACATATGCGAGGTTTTGCACGAAATTTTCTAGAATTTCTATCTCCGAAACTATAACTCGTAAGTATGTGGTCTCGTGGAATTTCTTGTAGTAAATGTTGTTCTCTATCCGAATAATTTTTTAAATCTATACCTTAATGATCATTTAAGAGCTAGGGAGAGAAAAGTTTGGTTTTAAATAAGGATCACTACTACTTCATTGAATTTAAAACCGTCCAGCGGTTTAGGAGATGACAATTACGACGAACGGACGGACCAGACGTGCTCACAAAGCGTTCGCTGGTAAAGAACGCCTAAAAATTACGTTACGAAAAGCTATTTGAACAGAAAAGACGAAGATATGAAGTTATCATGCCGAACTGTTTGTCCGACCGTACCCGAAACTCGAAAATCACGTCGAGATTCCCGCAATTTACGACCAGGAGAGCGCACGAGCTGTTGGAGAACCGCCGTCACGAGCGATGATTCGGCGACATTACATTCTAAAAATCTAAGTGCGGCTCTCTCTGGTAGTCCTTTTCCAATCCTTTATACGGCTTTTCAAACAGAATAAAGCGTTGAACGTCTCACGCCGGACTTCCTGCAAAATCACACTTTCCTGGAATGCTGCTCAGCTCACCTGAATGCAATGCATTTTATGATAGAGGTGAGCACGAGCACTTACACACTTGGATAATACATACAATGTGTATTAAGATTGATATTATGTACATCGTTAATATTTGTATGAAACGCACCTTTAATAAAAGTTCATCCATATATATACATACACACACACACACATATATATATATATATATATATATATATATATATATATATATATATATATATATATATATATATATATATATATTCATTCATTCATTCATTCGTATTCTGTATTACGACAGGTCCTACCAATTAATTAATTGGTTTTGACTAGGGAATATACATACACGGTGTGGTGGTTTCCCGTTGCCTTCCACACCGAACATACACACAGAAGGGAGGAGGGAAACCCGGTGCCGGCATTTGCCTGCTCTTACGAAGAACACCAGGGGGGCCAACGGCTTAACGTCCCTTCCGAAGGACGGAACAGCTGAATTTGCGCGGTCTCCTCAAACCACACAGACAGGGGGCCGGGCGACCTTGAGAAAAATCCTACTCGCGCAGGATTCGTACCCGATGACTTTTTCAAGCATCGGGCGAGTAGCAGCCAGCGTCCTAACCACTACACCACCGGCACCCCTATATATATATATATATATATATATATATATATATATATATATATATATATATATATATATATATATATATATATATATATATTAACTAAAGGAAAAGAAAAGGTAATGATGAGGGTGGCAACAAGGTGTTGAGGGAAGCCCAGCGGACACTCACCAAGTTGAGGACCAAGCTGGCAGGCTGCTGGGGGCGTCGAAGAGACACGTAAAACACACGAACACAAAAATAAAAAATATATATATATATATACACACACGATTATATAGAATGATACATATATATATACATATATATATATATACATATATATATATATATATATATATAGTAAGTATATCTTTATTTACTTACTAGTGTATTGCCCGTCATATGACGGATAAATAATAATATTCCCTCCCTCTCTATAACCCTCTCCCTTCATTCCCTCCCTTTATATTTTAACTAGGCAGATACCCGATCAAATTCAACGGGAAAGATTTTGTGAAATAAAAAACGAACAAATTACCCTTGACTTTCTTTGGATGGCAAGAAAACAAACTTTCGTTCTTTCAGGCGTTCGTTGTTTAAAGTTTCGAACTCCAACGATGATTCTAAGTACCTAATTTTAATATGTGAATGATTGTTATACATTCAAATGTTTTCCTTCTCGTAAATAACGCAACGAATATTGTTTACATTGGTTGCTATAAAAAAATCTCTCTCTCGTACTAACTTTAAGAGCATTCAAAGCACGCTTTTACCCATAAGGATTGAAATAACAGTAGGATTTCGAGGTTTAACAATGTAATTGGTTGGCAAGGCAACATCCCGTTAAAATGGTAAGATTTCCCCAAAAATATGTGAATTAAACGTTTAACATGAGGAATTTCTAACTGTAAGCGAAGAAAGATGAACAGAATAAGAAACCTCATAATTGTTTCTTTAAAATGGTCTAGATCAGTGGTTCCCAAAGTGGGCGGTACTCTGCCTAGGGGGGCGCAAAGAAGCAAGAGGGCGGCAGGGGGGCGTTTGAGTGTGTTGATCACTTGTTTACTATTGTTAGCGCATAGCACGAAAATTTGTGCATGTTTGTTAAGTAATTACACAGGGTGTCCCACGAATGGTGTACAGAACTGACAAGATTCCGTTCTCAAGTTATAAGTGAAAATCACACACCCTCGTCTGAGTACAGCGGTTTCAGGAACTATCGTCCTTAGGAACAATGGTCTCCGCGGCATTTTTTATTTCAAGCGTAAAAGATTCTTCTACTTTCATTTGTACGCCACGATTCAGCATATTTAATGAAAAACAATTTCGATAAAATAACCAGAAATAGACAGAAATATTCTACTATGGCAATTATATAAATAAAGAATCATGCAAACCGTAAATGTATTTCCATCTTAGAAAATGAAATGAATATTTTCGTTTTGTGCATAAGTAAATAGAACGCACAAGCTCACTCACGCTTCTTATGAAACCAATTAAAGCAATTTCTTTCTACCAAGAAAACACACCACACCACACTTTCCACCACAATAATTATCGAATTAAATTGTTGGAGAAGCAATTGACATCGGAGCAATTGTCGCGTAATCAATTATTGCTTGACTAATTGACTTAATAGTTTTCATTCGATATGCTTAATTTTGGCAGCTTAATAAAAATTATGTATTTAGTTAGATGTATTACGATCACGGTAGAAAGAATCTCTCTCGAAGGATTAGTTCCATTTTGGATTTTGTTGGTGACCACATCGTAAATCTGTCTGATGGTGTTTGTATATTTTGTGAACTGAATACAGAATAATTCGAGTGAAAATACGTCAAGGTTGACTTTAAGTTCATTACTACATATTAATGTCCTTTGTTTGATCTTGAAATTTGAAGTTGAAGTGTTTTCTACAGACGAAGAGAACAGTGATCGATTCTTTCCTCGGCTACATTTAAGAAATAACCGCTTTTGAAGTACCATATCGGTCGTGATTGGTAAGTAAATACTGATTTTCAGTGCGGTAGTTCTTTTAATTTTCGTTATTAAAGATAAACTAAATCAGGAGACTGACATCATTAACAGAAGCTGGGCTTGAAAGGTTAGGATCATGCGTAATTGATAATCCTATTTGTCCTTATCTTAATAATAATAATCAGTCCAGCTGCAATTGATAAATAATTTGTATACTTTAATTACGAGAATGAGAAATGGCTAGCTGCCATAATCCCCTATTTTATGGCCGAAACATACAAACACATTCTGTTTTAATATTTGTCATTTTTTGATTTTACTATTTTTCATTTTCTTTAATAAATTCAACTGCTTAAGATTCGAAGCCGTGTCTCTTCATTTAATACACACATTATTTTTATTAATATGGATAGATTTTATTATATTCAAATTTAATCATTAAATAATTGTTCCAGAAAAAGAATGGCAGAAGCAGAAAAATCAAAGAGGAAATGTAGACAATATAGTGTGGAATATCTGAAGTATGGATTTATACCAGCAACTACAAACAAGCACCTGCAAATGTGCCTAATATGCGAAAATGTATTTTATGAGGCAATGATACCTTCCAGACTTATTGAACATTTGAGGAAGGCACATCCTGACATGGCAGACAAGAATTTAACATTTTTTCAATCACTTCGTGACAAATTGGAAAAGCGGCCAACACTGTCAAGTATGTTTTGTAATGCCTCACAACAAAAAACTGATGCTTTCCATGCATCATACAATATTTCATTGTTGATTGCCAAGTCTGGAAAGCCACATACAATTGGTGAAGAACTCATCTTACCAGCAGTAATTGAGGTTCTGAGTACTGTTTTACATAAGTCACCACATGAAATAATTAAGAGTATTCCTCTAAGCAACAATTCAGTTCAAAGACGCATAGATGAAATGGCTGAGAATGTGGAAGATATGTTGTGTAGCATACTAAGGACTACAGAATTTGCATTACAGCCGGATGAGCCAACTTTGCCAGGCAATGAATCTTTGCTTCTAGCTTATGTGCGCTTTATAAAAGATGAAAGTTTAGCTCAAGAGTTGTTGTTTGCAAGGCAGTTAGAAACAGATACTAAAGGGGAGTCAATATTTCGTGTTGTTGAGCAGTTCTTCAAAGACAAGAAAATTCCGCTTGCTAACATACTTGCTTTTGCGACGGATGGAGCTCCATCAGTGACTGGTCGCTACCATGGTTGTGTTGCGTACTTGAAGAAAGTTGTACCAAATGTCTTTACCATTCACTGTGTCATTCATCGCCAACATCTGGTTGCAAAAAACCTCAGTGATCGCCTTCACAAGTCGTTACACACTGTCACTACTGGTGTTAATAAAATCAAAGCCCATGCTCTCAACGATAGACTATTCCGGGAGCTGTGTGTTGCGAATGATGAATATTTTCAACGTTTGTTACTTCATACTAAAGTTCGTTGGCTATCAAAAGGCAACTGCGTAAGACGCTTTTATAACCTTTTTGACTGTTGTGGAGTTTTTTGAAGAGAAAGATGCTTTTCTCAGTGATAAACTTAAAGATATCAGGTATGACATTGCATATTTGTCCGAACTATTTGCAAAGTTCAATGAAATGAATTTACACTTGCAAGGAAATGATATCAACCTTATTAAGGCCAAATCTGTAGTATCTACTTTTATTTCCAAGTTAACTCGATTCAAGCGCAATATAGGCCGTCGCGAGCTATACCAATTTCCCTCTCTGTCTGAGCTAGAAGAGAAAGGTGGGATACAGGATGATGATCTGCAAGTCTTTTGTGACCATTTGGATATGTCTGAACGATTTAAGGATCTTCTTTTGATGGAAATTCCAGATTGGGTGATGAATCCATTTCCCGATATTGAGGAAGTTGGGGTATTAGAGGAAGAACTAATTAAGTTACAAAATGATGTTGAGCTGAAACATAAGTTTAAGAAATCTTATCAAGAGTTTTGGTTACAGAAGAAAATTTCAGATCACTATCCTGCAATATGGACATTGGTTTAGAAGCTACTTATTGCATTCCCAACTTCATATTTAGTGGAACGTGGTTTTAGTGTGGTCATCCAACTCATCTCCAAGCAAAGAAATCGACTCCAGATTACTGAACGTGGTGATTTAAGACTCCTTCTAAGCGACTTTAAACCGGACACTGGGAAACTGGCAACATGTCATCAAGCCCATTCCTCGCACTAAACATTTACAGAAAAATAAACTTGTTACTAAATGTAGTTCTAAGACTTTTGTTAAATGACTGTCAGATTTTGAAAAGCTAGAATCACTAGTCCAGTAATTTCAATATGTTGAGTTAAATAAAATAAAACTTTTATTGGATTTGAAATAAATGTGCAATTAATCTTTACTGTTCTGAATTATATTTTTTTATTATCTTCCTAATTGGGTCGTGCAGTCTGCCACTCTAAAAAATATTTTTATAGGTTAGGATTGGGGGGCGTTGGGGATGCATTTATGGAACCAAGGGGGTAGTGGCTCGAAAAAGTTTGGGAACCAATGGTCTAGATCTCAAGGTCGTGAGTCTATTTCTTCTAATTTTAATGTCAAAACGAAGATAAGCCTGAACGTCAAAAATTCGATTTTTACGAGCTATCTTATGGAGAATGCAAATCATCCTCTGGAGTCGAATTCTGGAGGTTTTTCGTAAATCTTCCTTCGTCATAGCATTTTCAGATCCGAGTAGATTATCTCTGCCAAATTTCAAGTTAATACCTGCATATTTGATCGAGTTATTCGCGTTTTAAGATCGTGGCATGGACCAACCAAACAACGGACGGACCAACATAGCTTTTTATTATAAAAGGGGGGATAATAATAGGGGAAAGTTGCCTATTTTGGGGAAGTTTTTTTAAACTACTGTTAAACTTAGGAAAAAGTTGGAAACCATTCGGAAACACAAATTATATGTTTACATGATTAATAAATAAAGTCTTGTTACATAAACATCCTGCATTAGGCAAAGGAAAACATGTGAAAATTCTTTTACTTAAAGGCTTCATCTACCCAAATTAGGCGCTATCATTGTCCTAAAATGGGGAAGTGAATAATTTAAACTGAGAACACAACAAATAGTTTTGGAACAGAAAAAACACGTACATAAAACTCAAATTTGAGAAGAAAGCAGCGTTTATCACTGACAAAGCTCACACCAAGTTTTCCTCTGTACCAGCACATAATGTGTGCGCCCATCTGAAACATATCGCACATTGCACCCGGTCTTCTCTATGGTGGTACTTGGAGAAACGACCACTACAATACAGGCACTCTGCATCGTCCTCATCATCCTCTTCAATCGAATCATCAGCGAGAGGAACAGCTAGTTCACTGTCCGAATCTGATGAAGAGTCAGACGGAGTTGGAGCCCTTCTCTTCCTCGTTCTTTTTGAAGGACCCACAAAAGCATTCGACTCTATAAGTTTATTTTTTGGATTTGGTAGCATGTTGGTGCATCTTTTTCTGAGTTTCCTGAACAAACTTTTGTTACATTCGTTATATTCTTTGCTGATCCAGCTCGAAGATTTGGCTTTAAATTCAGCCCTGGCACAGGGCAGATATCTGATGCAAGGACAAGCTCAGGAAAAGTGGATGGCGGAAAATGCGCAGGGCTGCATGATGGCTGATTATTCAAATTATTCAACCATTTAGTTCCAGCTTTTTCTTTTTTCTTGGAAAATTGGTTTTTAATTCCATTTATTGCAGAAAGTTGGTAAGCCACACGCCTGACGTCTGCCATTGACAAGCCGAAAAACTTTCTTTCCATCAAAATATAATGCTCAGCCAGATCATTTTCTACTTTAGGAGGAAGAGTTTGTTTTCTTCCCAGTTTTGTATTTATTGCTTCAATCGGGATTTTCTGCAGGTCTTTTACATAATTTTCTAGTGTTGTTTGTGGTACTTTGAAAACCCTTGATGCCTTGTAGCTGCCCATTTCTTTCTTCCTCGTAGCCTCAACAGTTGCCTTCATCCTTCCAAGCTCTCATTTATTTAGCCTACTTTCCAGAATATAGTTTCGTCGTTGTTGGACTCAGATTCAGTACATTCTAATACGCACACGCGTTATTTTAGCCGCACAAATATGCGTGACCAATTTAATATTCCGTTCGAATGTATTTTTAATATTTTATAACGCAAAATTATGAAATTTGGGAACAAAGAGCTACATATCCGCGATGAATTTAAATCTATTAAAGCCAAGATAAGTATTACATAAATGATTAAATGGAAAGTAGGCATCGTAAGTTCTGTTTGGATCATCTTGTTTTTCATGAAAACAATACTTTCCCCTATACTACGTATGGAGAAAGTACAAGACAAAGACAACGAAGAAGAACATATAAGGAAGATTTGAAGAGCAAATTGCATAAGGAGCCTCTTTTTCACCTATTGCTATCTTTCCAACGAAGTGGCCCACGACGACATTTGGTACGGCCCGCGGTACTCAGGCAGGAGTCGCAGAAACAACTGGACCAATTTTCAACTCAAAAACGTTTCCAAAGTAGAAGTAATAATTTGTGTTTGAGCTTTAATTGGTATTATTCCGCTATGATTCGTTAAGTTCCCGTTTCGAAGGCTTCGAAGCTGAAAGAAACAACATCTCTCTCTTCACAAATCTATTCTCTATTTTGGACAGCGAAATAGAAAAATATCCACCAAAATTCCAATTGGAAATCACTGGAGTTAAGAATCACTCAAGCCTCAAAGCAAAATTTCGCGAGCTTTGTGAACCACCAACTTTCCCAAATATAAAAGCTTTCTGGAAATTTGTTTCCGAAAACAACTACCCTGAACTGGATGGCCTTTAGGGATTGCAATCCCGGGATACCGTCCAAAATTTCAATCCTGAAATCCCGGGATTAGGTAGACGCAAATCCCGGGATTTCGGGATTGACATTTTTGCTTTTGCTAACAGGTGGTGCTAACGATTAAATTGTATTTGATGTATAATAAAATATATAATTCGTTAGAATTCACTGAGTAGTACTGCTTTCTATCTGAGTTTATAATATGCCATCATTCTTGGATAATAAGAACAACGAAAAAAAATGAAAAATATCTATTGATATCTCGAAAATATGTAATTTTTCTAAAAAATTAATAAGCATACACTATTATATTTTAAAAGCACAGAATCAAATAATGAAGAGACGAACTAAGTTATCAGGGGTATTGAGGTATCTTCGGTACGGGTCACAGGCTCGTGATAATGATTTGGGGAATATATTTACAGTGCCATCACTAGCGGGGTTGTTTTTCCACTTTTTCCAAAAACTTCAATCTCGCGTAACTACCAACGCTAATTAAAAAAAAACACGGGTCTCATATTTTTGTCTATATAATATGTGCACAAATGTTTATGCAAATAAAAAATGTGACCGTAAATTTTTGTCTCAAAGTGTACGATTTGACATGGAATTACCCATTTAGAGCCTTAAGCGACTGACATTTATTTGTATTTATATTTGCATTTGCCTGTTGGGGTCTTCATATTTGTGGAAATATTTATTGTGTTAGTCATTTGTATTATTTATTTTTTATTTTATCTTTTTGTAATTTGATGTTATATTATTATTCCTGTCTATTATAACACATGTTATTTGGGGGATTCCTGTACGTGTTAAATAAATTATCTATCTAGCTCACATATAGACCAATTAATCCTGAAAATTTGGCTTCTCCAAGTTCTTCAAGATTCCAGAGATATTGTCCGTACAGACGGAGAAATCGAATATACATATATAAGGGACTTATTTAGAAAAAAGCGCTAAAAATAAAAATAATGCGCAAAGTGCCCGGAAAAACTTACACATGTAATAGGACAAAAACAAAAAATACTACAAGAGAAAATAATATGCAAACAAAAATTAAAGGAAGGGCATAAAAATTATAAGGGTTAGTATCTAACTCGGAGATAAGAGGGAGAAAGAGGGGTGGATGTGAAAGGGAAAGAGAGATGGATTAAAGGGGTGAATGAGAAGGGGAAAGAGGGATGGATGAGAAGGGGTGAATGAGATATGGGGACGAGAGATGGGAAGAGAGGTGGATGAGAGATGGGAAGAGGTGGATGAGAGGCGGGAAGAGAGGTGGATGAGAGGCGAGAAGAGATGTGGATGAGAGATGGGAAGAGGTGGATGAGAGGCGAGAAGAGATGTGGATGAGAGATGGGAAGAGGTGGATGAGAGATGGGAAGAGAGGTGGATGAGAGATGGGAAGAGAGGTGGATGAGAGATGGGAAGAGAGGTGGATGAGAGGCGAGAAGAGATGTGGATGAGAGATGGGAAGAGAGGTGGATGAGAGGCGAGAAGAGATGTGGATGAGAGATGGGAAGAGGTGGATGAGAGGCGGGAGGAGAGGTGGATGATAGATGGGAAGAGGTGGATGATAGATGGGAAGAGGTGGATGAGAGGCGGGAAGAGATGCGGATGAGAGATGGGAAGA
Source organism: Tanypteryx hageni (assembly GCA_028673005.1). NCBI lineage: Eukaryota > Metazoa > Arthropoda > Insecta > Odonata > Petaluridae > Tanypteryx > Tanypteryx hageni. Next base: position 8,119,388 of record CM054117.1, read on the forward strand.
GGTGGATGAGAGGCGGGAAGAGAGGTGGATGAGAATGGGGAGAGGCGGGAAGAGAGGTGGATGAGAATGGGGAGAGGCGGGAAGAGAGGTGGATGAGAATGGGGAGAGGCGGGAAGAGAGGTGGATAAGAGTTGGGTGAGAAGGGGAGAGGAGGCAGAGGGAATAGACAGGAGGAAGAGGAGGGGGATGAGAGGAGGGGAGATGCGGGGGAGTGAAAAACTGAGTGGAAGAAGGGAAAAGAAAGGCGGCGATAGAGAAGTGAGAGGAGGAATGGGGTGTGCGGCAGCGAAAAAGAGAGCTATGAGAAGTCGGTGGACAAGAGAAGAGGGCGCACACATCCTCTCTCTCGGCGGTGCAGAAATAGACGGCTCGATGGGACGACTTTAAAGAGGAGGGAACTTCGCCGCCTGAGCAGGACGAACGATCTGCGCTATCCCCAGCTCTCCCTTCTCCCATCCCCCTCTACTCCTTCCCCCTCTACTCTCCTCCCCCTCTACTCTCCTCCCCCTCTACTCCCCTCCCCCTCTACTCCCCTCCTCTCCCACCACACACAAGGACGCTCCCGACGCCCTGGACTCCTCGAGGCAAACGTCGCCGGATTCTAACAGTAACACTAGGCCGATGATGAAGCACGCGTGCGGATGCGACGAATAGGATAAGGTCTGAAGGAAATTGCGCGGGGGAGTGGAATTGTCGCCGAAAATGAGTTTCATTAGGCTAGCGCATGATGGCTCTGAAGGACAGATTTCCACAGCCTTTGCGGGCCCATATTTTTCGTCCGGTAAGACGCACTTTTTCTGAAAAACTTGCCAAAAACTGACCTGCGCATCATCAGCCGAAGCCACCCAGGTGTCTCGGCCGTAGAGTCTACGTAAGAACCAGTTATATAGGTCTAACGGTTTACTCCGCTAGCGGAAGGAACAGTGGCGTTTTCTCTCGGAAGCATTAACAACGCAAATTGCTTTCTTGGGACAAATGATTCAAATGAATTCTGTGAGGAGCACAGAGAAATATTATAATCCGAAGAAGCCGATAATTTGGATCATTCCATTAATTGAAGGAAAATGAAAGAACTCCTTAAACAACATCAAAATTATATTATAAAATTAACGATGCGTATTTCGGTCCCAAATGAACCACGTTAACACTAAAGAGGTCGCTAGGCATTTTGTAACGTAAGAGGTCGTGCGCGTTAGAAAATCAGGAAAATTTTCCAAATTACGAATTATTAATTTATTTTTTAATTTTTGAACGAATTTCGTTCGTACCATAGTTTTCTATTAATATAGCTTTATTTAACCTGTAGGTAAACGGAAACAAAGTTTTAAAAGAAAGAGACTACTGAGCTATATGTTATATTAAAATTAGCTTTAAGTAAAAATTGAGCGTCAACTACAAAAAGGAGAAGTAAAAACAGATCTCTTAGATTTCATCGGGACGATCGCCACCAATTTGGCGAGCATAGAAACCATATTGGATGCTTCTGCACTAAAACAACACCAGTCAACTCCTTCGTCCAAAAAATACTTGAAAATTTATGTTCTCGGTGTTTCAACACTGGCTAAAGGAACCAAACTAAACTCGGGTGTTAATGGCGCCGTAACTGCCTATAAAGGGTTTAAGTACAGCTTTAACGGAATTGTAACCGAGAATTTCGCGCTTAATTTCCATCGATGAACGTAAAACCTGAAGAAAACAGATTTCACGGAGTCGCGGCCCGAAACACAAAGGCGATCGAAAGGGGAAGCGAACGACACGAAGGCAACGATTCCCCTCCGTGACACACTGCAGACACGCTCCCTTCGTCCACGCAGCGATCGAGACGCGAGCACCGATTCCTCGATCCTGGGATTAAAACCGCCGTCCGTTTCAGCGAACGCGTAAGCGAACATTAAAGCAAAGACGCCGCCGCGGTTACTTGCATAGTCTCCACCAAAATCCAAGTGAATCGAGAACGATAATGTTCGGCATTCGATCAACCCGCAAGAGAACGGAAACTGCGACTTTCATCGGATACGCGTACTCGATCACAAGTGTTTTCTTTACCGGCAACATCTGGAAATCGCTGGAAATTACTTTACATTCGATAGTTTTCCGTCAGAGTAATGCAGCTATGCATAAGCGCTAGCATCCGAAACTAATTAATATTATCAAAATGGGAGTGTCCCCTTTTCGGGATAAATAAACGGCAGAATATAGCGATCGGTCACTTAAGCTGAGTGCAACCAAAACATTCCTCGGTGAACGCCGCGGAAAACCGTAGCGAGCGCCCGAGCAACCGGCGCTCGAGGCAAAGAGAAGGAAAAACTGAAAACAAGGTCAACAAATTGTACGCAGGGAAAGAGTTGCAAAAGTATTTCACCCCGTTCCGTCCTGGCCTTAGAAATTCTGTGGAAGCCTCGCGAGCTTTAAATACACTCCGGTATTTATATTTGCGCAAATGTTTTCGGCGAGGCAAAAAATATTCCCGGATAAAGTGAGGACAAAAAATAAAAGAAAACATAAGCTAGAGGGACTTCCCGAGAAGGGGAAGGCTGGAACTAAGGAGATGGGAGGACGTGGAGAGATAGGGGGAGAGAAAAAGGAGTAATGAGGGGAGAGGAAGGAGGGAAAGGAAGAAGAATGAGGAGAGATGGATGGAGGAAGGGAGAGAGGGGTTGGAGAGGGGAGGGGAGAGAGTGGTTGGAGAGGGGAGGGGAGAGAGAGGTATGGAGGAGGGGGAGAGGAAATAGAGGGAGGAGGGATAGAGGGAGGGAGGAGGGAGAGAGGGAGGGAGGAGGGAGAGAGGAGGGAGAGGGAGGGAGAGAGGGAGGATGGAGAGAGGGAGGGGGAGTAGGGGGTTGGGAGTAGGGGGTTGGGAGTGGGGGGTGGGAGTGGGGGGTGGGAGTGGGGGGTGGGAGTGGGGGGTGGGAGTGGGGGGTGGGAGTGGGGGGTGGGAGTGGGGGGTGGGAGTGGGGGGTGGGAGTGGGGGGTGGGAGTGGGGGGGTGGGAGTGGGGGGTGGGAGTGGGGGGGGTGGGAGTGGAGGGGTGGGAGTGGGGGGGTGGGAGTAGGGGATTGGGAGTAGGAGATTGGGAGTAGGAGATGGGGGTGAGGAAAGGAAGGAGAGTGATGAGAGATGGATGAAGGGAGAGAGGGGTTGGAGAGGAGAGGGGGAGAGAGAGGGATGGAGGGAAAGAGGAAATAGAGGAAGGAAGGAGAAAGAGGAGGGGTAGAGGAAGGAAGGAGAGGGAGGAGGGGGAGAGGAAATAGAGGGAGAGAGGGAGGGAGGAGGGAGAGGGGGAGGGAGGGAGATGGAGGGAGCAAAGAGATGGAGGGAGCAAAGAGAGGGAGGGAGGAAAGAGGGAGGAGGGAGAAGGAGGGAGAGGGAGGAGGAGGGAGAGGGAGGAGGAGGGAGAGGAAGGAGGGAGAGGGGGGAAGAGGAAGAGGGAGGACGGGAGGAGGGGGAGATGGGGTGGAGGAGAAATGGGGGTGGGAGATAAGGGGGGAGTTGAGGGAGAATAATGACGACGCGATAGTCTCCAAAGAACGCCGAGTACAATTACGCCAGTATAAAAGTTTTAAAAATATAATCAACGGCTCGAATGAGAGCATAAATTTAGGTAAAGTGGTAAAGTAGAGTAAACCTACGAATGTTACCGAATCACTTCCTTTAGTTGATTTGGATAAGAACGCTGTCTCATAGCAACTGAGATGCAGCCATTGAATCCGTCTCGTCTCTATCGAAATTGACCCGTGGCCGACGACCATAGCAATCGACACGAGAAGGTCGAGGGCGAGTCGCCGAGCGGAGAGCGGTCGGCGAAGAAACGACAATTGTTCACCTATCACGGGTCGAATTCCGTTAAAGCAGAAAGGGTGATAAAGTAGACGAATGAAAAAACGCCTTCGATTTCATTCCGTCTTTCGGTGCATCACGCAATTGCAGATCCCCGGATAATCGAGCAATAAACGAGTGTACACAATATGCGCGACAAATCGAAGCCCCCAGAACTTATCACGTGCGATCGTTTAGCCGCTAGATGTTCAGTTGTTCTGCGAACCGAAAACGTCCTTGTCAGGAGGGCGACCGCGTCCCGAATGGCGGCACCTTCATGTCGCGGCTTCGTCACCATCGAGGCATTCGTGTCCACTAGCAAGACCCTTCGAAAAGCCTGACGTCGCGATTTAAATCGCGAGACTCATTCAAGGCGCCTGCGAACGGCGGAGAAAGGGAAGAAGAAAATAGAAAGTGACAGACGCGCGCGCGCCGCCTGCGAATCGATTGGCGCTGAGGGGGGAGGGGGGGGCGTATAGGGGAGGAGACGAGAGGGTGAAATGACCCGAGAGGGTGAAATGACCCGAGAGGGTGAAATGACCCGAGAGGGGGAAATGACCGAGGGGGAGAGATGACCCGAAAGGACACCTCCCTCATTAGGCACAGCCGTGCAGTCACCGTGATTCACACAAGTTTCCACGCCTGCACCTTAAAAAAGCGCTCACATGTGCGCAGCGCGGTGCTATATGCGCGGACGAAGCGAATGACAGCGGTTCCTTTCTGCGCATCTTCTGCCGCGTCCACTAATCCGATGTCTCTAACGGAATATTGAGGACTGTGGCGAAATGAAGAGACGAACGGAGGCGCCATCTCTGTCGCAAAAGAGGACAGCGCCATGAAAATCCACGAGGATGGTCTAGAAATAAAATAATTGGTACAATATATATTGCACAAATTTAATCATTTACGTACGGTCTCATTACAATCTTTCCTGACTGGAAGGAACTTGGAAGCACTGCTGCTACAAAAACAGCGGAATTTTTTCCGTATGTAAATAGTACTTACACATTGATAACCTCATATATGTGAAAATGGAGCTTGCACCACACAAAAATATCAAGTATGACGTGGATTGTATATGTCATATAGGAGATATTGGACGGGGATTGTCGCATGACGTCAGAGGGCTGGGGAGAGCTGGGCGTGACACTCGACATTCTATTATAATAATGTCGCTAGTCGCTATGTGGTTATTTTTATAAATATGATTTAATGCAGTATTGTTTAAGACTTCAAGCTCTATAACAGAGAGAATTTTAATCAAAATCGTTAGAGCCATTAGTGTCTGGTCTGCATGCGAACACCGCGAAAGGCAGCGCGACCAACTTTTGCACTCTCCGAAGTACCAGGATTCGAGTCCAGGTGCAATTTTTCCTTCGTTTACAATTCTCGAATTTTTATCTCTGAATACGTTTTTATCGGTATTTCACAGAACACATGAGATCTCGGAAGAAGAAAATGTTTAATTGCTCTCAACAAAAAATCTTCGTGCTAATTGATAAAATACGTAATTGCACGTTTGGCACTTTCTCGAATTTCTCTATCTCTGAATTTATACGTTATAATTATGCGCTCCCGCTGACTTTTTTACGGCAAATGTTGTGCCTTCGCCGAATGTCTTGCCTAATCGGTGCTCCAAAGAGCATATAAGAGGGAGAGGAAACATGGTTTCATAACTGTTGGCAACCCATATACGCGAACTTACCCGCGGTATTCTAATGGAACGCTCTTGGGTTGAACGCATGCACTTACGGGGGAATTTAAAAAAATAGGAAATGAAACGAAGGATCACAGCAGCCCTCGAGTAAACGAAGATGCGCGCAAAGCATTGGAGTCGATGACTAAAATTCGAAGGAAAACGTAGGTACTTAACGGCCTATCGAGAGCAACAGCTGCAGTTCCATGGCGTCGATCGAGTTTCATTTAAGAGAAAGCGAAATAAATAAATGCGTGGAAATTCTATATTCCAAGCGAGGAGAAGGGATGAGGCTTGAAAGAATTGGAGAAGAGACCCGAGAGACCCAAGATAGGTGATTAATAGGAAGTCATAAGAATCAAGTTCTCCAGTTTTACAGACATGAAGCGTCGGATTTACCCGGGCAACGCCAGGTACTTAAGCGAGTTTACCATATAGCAAAGGTTTGCTCTGGAACGCCGTAAGCCTATTGTAACGGCTGAAAGTAACATGCACGATCGAAATTTTAATGTTTGGAAACATGACTTGTTTTCTTTCGATGACACTGCCTTGTAATTGTTTCATTGGCTGACGGCATTAGGACCCGGAGACCTAACATCCATTGCGAGCTTAACATGGTATACTCCAAAAATAGGGCATTTTGTTTAAACACTCGGCATTTAAATGGAAGCATCTCGCATTATCACATTGAACGCGCGTTCGAAATTATCTCAAAAAGTACCATGACCGCGGGAGTGAAAAGTTCACAAAGTCGAAATAAGCGGGCAAAGTGAATTATTACACGCTTACGGAATGCGGCACGGGTGTCAATTAAATGTGTTTATACATCCATGGAAGAGCCAACCGCGCCCAAAAGTGACATACAAGCAACGCGCCCAGCGGCAGTTATTACTCACGAGCGATGGAAGCGGGCGAGGTGTGACCTCTGCGCAGATGGCGACTCACCTGGAAAAGAGGGGAAAAATGTCTTCAGTTGTCATGAACAATACCTCTGAAATGATTTCAATTGATCCGAGAGAGAGCTCTTACACGAAATGCGCTGCCTCCATGCAACGCACGTAAGATGGCAAACATGGCCTTAAATAGGTCGTTTGTTACAGTTCGCATTTGCTCGATACCAGTACATGGCCTTTGGTAGCAATGCGAAAGGCACGACGATTAAAATCGTATAAACAACACACTTGGATATGATCCGGGTAAAATAATTTACAATGAATAATTTATAGTCAACACTTGAATCAATTGTTACATTAACTGAAAATCACTGTCCGTGTACAAAAAGGATTCAATTATTGGAGGAATATTATTTAAAAAGTTAGGAAAGTTCACAGTGCGCCGCTAATAGATGCGTTTCGTGCGATAGAATGATTGAAACTTAACTATATAGATTGAACGAACACTCGCTATAAAACAATAAAATACCACGACTCTATTACGTCTCTCTGTTCACTAATGTATTCCCTAAGTTGGTGCTTAATAAACGTATTTACTTAGTTTTAGTAGAATGATACATCATATAAAGCCTAAGGTACTTCTACGAGAAGTCTGTAGAAGAGCTACAGAGCTGAAATTTGGAAGGAAGATAGGTTATTGGGTACAATTTCGGGGAAAAATCCGAAATTACAGAAAAAATTATATTTAAGGGGTGACGCCAAAGTCCAATTTTAAACAACCGTAAGAAAAGCATTGAAAACTGTGCAGGGCTACATAAAATTGCTTTTTTAAATTATTTAAAATTAAGATACAAAGTCGGGGCATGCACAGTGCGGTGGATGAAAGAATGAAGTTTATTTTTCTCAAAGACAAAATTCAAATCCATGCTGAATTTACGTAAAAATGTAATTTTAATCTTAAATTGTGAAATTTTTTCGGTCTTCAACAATGAAAAATATTAACTACCACAGCAACGACTACAATGCATTTCAATGGTAATTGATTTTCCATAATACAAGAGCATTGATTTAGTGCTTAGACTGCATTATAATCCATTTGATTTCAGCCAACGACGTACACATATGATGACATGATAATTTTAAATTAATTTTTTTATCCGGACACGTACTAAAAGGCACGGATGGTGACAACATAATCATAACACACAAAATATTATCTTAATGATGATTATAGTTATTGCTTAAAAAGGTCAATCTGAGCCATGAAACTTGAAATTCGAAAACTCAGACGCGAGCCAATTGCCAGAGAATTTAGAAATTCCGGATAGATGCCTTAATTTCCCAGAAAATGAAAACTATTATGTAATTTAAATGGGTGGTTCAAATGCTGTCGCGTTGATTTATTTACGAGTTTAGATGTTGGTGTATGGTGTTTCTTTAAGCGCTTGCAGTATGCAAGCACCAACAACTCGTATCAGAAATTATGCCAGGGAATTGTTAAATTTTTATTTACGATTTATTTTCTAATCGGTTGTAATTAATAAAACAATCGAAAATTATTTAAAACATACCTCACTTGAATTATGTAGTTGTAATAAATACCTTAACTTGCTTTTCTTCGTCGTATATAAACCATTACCTTTCGCTTACAAAATGCTGCATGCACACCAAATGATATTAAACGTATTTTCTGTGTGTACAGCTCTGGATTCCAAGATCACTGCAAACCCCCCCTTTGGGCGCATACGGCCGATAGTTTTTTCTGAAAATCGCGATTAAATATTTCAATTTCACGTCAACTGGTACAAATTTAATAATGCACGCCTAATTGATCAAGTAATTGTTGGCGGTGAGCGTATAGTGGTTGCGTCCGAAACGTAAGGTCGCGAGTTCGATTCCCTCGTGGGTTAGTTTTTTTTTTCATTTCGCCTCCTTTTACAAATCCTTTTTCGCATTAAAATTTAACTGGGCAGCCATGTTAATATTTTTTCTATGTTGTTTGGTGGTGATTCGGCCGTATACAAATGCGTCATTTTGTTCAGTTTACTTACATAAATTTTGGTCGCTTTTTCACCCTGATGGGATAGAGTACGCTTAATCTGGACACGATACTCGCTACCAGTTTGATCGGTATTGATTACCAAAATATGGTCATACAGAGGAATCAGCTTTTGGAATTGCTGATGAAAAAGCATGGCAGCCTTCATTGTCTCTTCAGGGCATATTTTTTTCTCTGCGACTAACGTATCTCGTGACCTGTCTTTGGCGGATCTTGTGCCTTCTTTTGAATATTTTCGCCCAGGATTTTAGATTATTAATGCTTTTAATCAATCGGCCGAATTTCTGAGGGATTCATAAAAGAAATATTTTTATTTATTTATATTACTGTGCTTTTAACGGACTTATCACCAGTTCATGTCTTTTTATACTTTCAACGATCCTTTGCCTGATATGCCTCCGCCTATATTATAAGTATTCCGATCAATATAGGATGTAGCGTGTGCCGAGATAAATGAATAATATGCGATTTAATAATGTGAACTTTGTGGAGACAATCGTGCGTTGAACAACTTGAGAAAAAAATCCGAATCACCACCAAACAACATAGAAAAAATATTAACGTGGCTGCCCAGTTAAATTTTAATGCGAAAAAAGATTTGTAAAAGGAGGCGAAATGAAAAAAACCAACCTACGAGGGAATCGAACTCGCGACCTTGCGCTTCGGACGCAACCACTATACGCTCACCGCCAACAATTACAAGGTGCGGCAGAAAGAACTCCCCACTCCACGACTCCACTCCCCGCTCCTGTACCCCCACCCCACCCCTAGCTAAGCCCCTCCCAAATCGGGGAGTTCTTATACTTGATCAATTAGGCGTGCATCATTAAATTTATACCAGTTGACGTGAAAATGCAATATTTAATGGCGATTTTCGGAAAAACTATCGGCCGTATACGCCCAAAAGGTGGGTTTGCAGTGATCCTGGAATCCAGAGACCTACCAAGTTTCATAAAAATCCGTGACCCCACTACCCTGTCCTCGTAAGTTTAACTAAGACTTTCTTGTTAGATTTTCTTGAAAACGGCTACTCCTACAATAAAAATATATTTGGGAAGAAATATTCTATTTGATTAGTTTATTTGAAGACGTTTTCGGTAACACGTCAAAAGGGCGAAACAATGAAGGCGAGCGTCAAAAGGGCGTGTCAAAAAGGCGAAAACGAAATGGGCGAAAGTAGAAAACGAAATTATAGAAGGAATAAAAGGTAGCATAAACTGGTGTGCGGCTGGAATTGACCATCAAATGATATTCACAACATATCTTATATCAAGGAATTGATTCTTTGTGAACAATCGCGGTTTCTTGTAGCATATATGGATACCAGTCACTGAATTTTTCAATATATTTCTCAAGGCCTAGCCATTATAAGTTATTATTAAAATTATTATTATTAAATTAAAACAAATCTTTTGACCGTCACATTTATATATAAAATGGTAAGAATCCAACTCCCAACCACAACCCAAGCTGGGGAAGGAAAGAGAACGAATCCAACCCCCAACCCATTCTCATCATTAGTCAAAAATACAACAAGCATATAAAACCACTTAATTTTCTTCATTTACCAATTTCGTTTTTTACTTTTGCTCAATTTGTTTTCGTCTTTTTGACGCTCGCCCTTTTTTCCACTCGCCCTTTTTTTCCACTGGCCCTTTTTTCCACTCGCCTTTTTTTCCATTCGCCCTTTTTTCCATTCGCTCTTGTTTCGCCTTTTTGACGCTCGCCCTTATTGTTTCGCCCTATTGAAGTGATACCAACGTTTTCGGTATAGGTCTAGAATAAAACTAATTTTTGCGCAAATGAAAAAGATATTTGTAATATTTTCAAATAAATGTATTTTACATGTATTGGTTGATGGATGGAGTCGCGATAAGGTCGGCTGCATAAAGTTTGGGAACCGTTGGGTAAAAAGACCTTCGTATCCATTTACAAAATCTTGTAAACTAGGCACTAATGAAATACGCCGCAGTTTAAGCAGATCATAGGACCAAATGTTGCGCTAGAATTTAAAAAATAACAGAATGTCGAGGCGAACGCAATATAAACCACACAAAAGCTTATTCTATTGATGTTCTGTTGACGTGGGAATGCATATCGGTTTGGAATATCCAATACATGCAGCGTCCGCTTAACGTACGTCCGGTTAACGTACAGCCACCGAAACGTAAGTTGTATCATGATCTCATGTCCGTACGTACAAACACACTGTCCGCTGATACATACATCGTACTCAGGCGGGCTATATTTTCTTAAGTGTTGCCATAAGTACGCGATGTACGGTCGGCCATTTTGGCTGCTTGGATTTTCTTTATGTTTTTATGTTTAAACTATTTGAGTAAAATTTTCAATCTTAGTGCATGATAAAATGTCCGAAAACGGCAACTACTCAAATAATTCCCAAACGACTACCAAAATTAACTCCAGAGTCTCTTACCGAGTCTCCACTTATAATATCCCCCTTCATCCTGCCAACAGTATTTCTTCTCCGCTATAAGAACTAATAAAGTATAGCAAGCAAGCGAGAAGTATGATTTAATATAAAAAATTATTTTTCAAATGGGTTTTTATCAATATTTAAAATGTTTCTCTGCGTTAATGTATTGTTTGTAACTTTATAATGGTAGACCGCATACGACGAGAATACACAATTATCAAGATATATTTTGGGTGCGAGACAATTCATGAACATGTACAGGAAGGCATCTCGATTTTCCATTGGAAATCACGAGAGCTTCGGCGGTCCGTATGTGTTTACGTTCTAAGACTGTGCTCTCAAATAAGTGAAAATCAAGTTTCAATAATCTATTGTCGTTAAAAATTCATCAGAATATGTTTTGAGACACTAATTTTATTGAAAAAGATGAAATTGTCTATGTTAAATGCTACAAACAACTTTTGCATCAAAGCTTCACGGGCCGCATAAAACGCTCTCTGTAGCCTCATGTGACTCGCGGGCCGTAGCCTGCATTAAACCATACGTCGTCAAATTAATGATTTTCTCCTGTAGTAACAAGATGGAAAAGTATACTCCATAAATGGAATACACAGAGATTTCAAAAGCGTTCTTTATGGGAAATGCGTATGGAACGGTAACGAAAGATTGGATAATTCTCGAATTTTTATCTCCGAAACTATAAGTCGTAATAATATGGTTCCGCGGAATTTTTTGTGGTAAATATTGTTTTCTATCCGCATAATCATTTAATCTATACCTCACAAATCATATAAGAGCTAGGGAGAGAAAAATATGGTATTTAATTGTTGCCAGACGGACGCCATTTAACGAGATACGAGTATAAGTTTATTAAAGTAATTACGTAAAATGGAAGTTCTAATTGACGGATGCAGTTCAAAATCACAATTGGGCGATAAATTTTATTAAGAATCACTCCTACTTAATTAAAATCCGTCCAGAGGTTTAAGAGATGAAAGTTACGACAGACGGACTGAGGCACAAGACGTGGCCATAGGGCGTTCCGTTACTACAGCTTCGCTGGTAAAGATCGCCTCAAAACTGTCCTCGGGCGCTGCCGAAATTCGTCTCGATTCCTCTGAAAAGACTCGCAGGGTGCGACCTGCGACATGTTCGTTAAACTTGACAAGTGACAAACGTAAAGAAAACCATTCTCGCCGTTCGCTTTCCCTCTCAACTCGCAGCGTCCATAGACGAGTTCAACCGAAGTGCCGAAAGAGAGAAACTCGAATGACGAAACGCGAGAAATCCTTCGCTCTCCACTTCTCGCAACCGATCCGTGATCGCATTCTCTCCAGTTGAACGCATCGTCGTCGCATGCGAAGCAAAGCAATTTGAAAACGATCGCTTCGAATGGGAAATCTCGCGACCTCTTTAGTTTCGCATTCGGACGGATAAGGAGACGCGTGAATATATTTTCCGCCGCTGACGCGGCGCCTGGGCAGAATGATCATTCCGAAAGACGGACGCGTAACACTGAACGTCGAGGGCGCGGCAAAGCGGCCAAAAAAACGGACGCAACGCGCCAGAGCACTTCTTCATTGCGAAAGAATCATTAAAATGCGACTCCCGAATGAATGGGTGCGTGCCGTTTGGGAGGCGTGGACTGGGCGTCGGACGATTGGGCGCCTGGATGAAGGGCGCCGGACGATTGGGCGCTAGAAGCATTGAGGGCGGTCAGATATACAGAGTTTACATTATTTGTGAGCCTGTATTTCAGGAAGAGGAATTTCGGAAGTCTGATTTTCAGATGCTTCATTTTTAGCCACCAGTGTAACAGGCAGAGAATTATTATGTAATTGCTCGCGACATATTTGAATAGGATATGAAGGCGAAATCCCATTACGGAAAAGCGATCCGCTGAATCTTAAGCGGAAAATGATATCTTTGTAAACGAAAGCTATGTACACAACCACACGGTGTCCCAAAACGTATTCACGCTTGATCCGCTTATATATTTACCTATAAAGCATATGAATGATTGCACATCGTTACAGCACTTAGTTTAAGAGCGCCAATATTCAAAATGGCCAAAACGTATACTCGCTAGGAAGGAATCGCGTGGCTACAAAAAAGTATTCGCAAAATTTCAACTCTCTATAAAATATAAGAAATACAATAAAAATTGAGGAATAAAATATAAATATTAAGTTCAAAATTTGCTCTCTTAAAATATACAACGATTTCAAAGATCAAATAATTTCCAGCGCGGCAAAAACATAAATAACATAACAACGTTCGACGTATTAGCACGTCGGACGGCGGAGCATATGAAGTTTTCCCTCGACGTAATAACACGTCGGACGGCGCTGAGGGATTAAAATAGAGGTGACGGTCGGAAACCAGGAAATTACTTCAAACATAAGGTTTTAAACTGTCGTTGATTTGACTCGATCACATCCGCCTGGTAGGTATAGGAGGGTGGCATTCGTCAGCGCCAGTCTTTTGATTTGACCGCCTACTTACATACGCCGCAGGAATGGTAATACGATTGGATTCGGCCTCCGACACACAGAGGACCGCGTGCAGCACCGAGAGAGTTACAGCAAAACAACGCTAAGCGAAACCGCATTAAGCGAGGGTAAATACGGCCGGTTTTGGGCTAGGGCTACTTGGGCAACCACCCAGGGCGGCCCAGAGACCATCCTCGGACGTCTCATTGAATCGAAACAATCTTCCTCGGAGATTTGAACACTTACGAGAAAATCATTCCTCGCCCGTAAAAACTGCCGCGCCAGCAAGGCAAGTCCCTGCAAAAAGGATTTAATTTCAGTGTCTGGATAGTAGTCAAGATACATTATTTGAAACCTTGAAGAGGGCAATGCAATCTCGAGGAAGCAAGCGTGCGTTTCGCCAGGTTGATTAGACAATTGTCAAAAGATTGAACTAATTCAATCGAGTGCTAATAATATGAATCTCTTAATATTAAATCATGCATCAATAAAATCATAAGGCATCCTAAAACCGCTTTCGAGAGAGAACTTATTTACAATTTGTACAATCCGGAAAGTATAAAACAAGAGTATACAACAGGGGTGGCCAAACTTACATATCCTTGGAGCCGCATACGATAATCTTCAGAAGTTCGACAGCCTCATGACATTCAGTGCCCATAAATTTACGAACAGTAAAACATAGCCTGTATCCGAAGTAATCCTCTAATATAATTTGCTAAGTTTATCTCTCTGTCGCTAATGCTTTTTGAATCGCTTTAACTCATCCAATTCTTAATGAATCTTCACCAAATCTATAATAATAAAAGAAGTTGTGTGTCTGTGGCAGTCTTCAGAAAATAAACGTAGGAGCTTCAAAATTTAGCGGCAGCTTCAAGTTGATCCTGAGAGTCGCAGTGCAAAAATAATTCAAATCGGCCCACAGGGGCCCGAGGGTCTCCATTGTTGGTCCAAATGTCTGTTTATTGAAGATATCACAGCTACCAATTGACCGATTTTGATGAATTCTCCACCAATATCAAAGTTTTGATGAGATACATTTTCGTGCAAAATAGATAAAATCGGTCTACGGGGTCAAGGATCGTAATGTAAGTGCCGATCCAAATTTCGGCGATGACGGCCGTCCGTACGCATATATCAGGGAAGAACTGAACCGATTTCAACCAAATTTGGTAGGTATATGGAATCTTCACATAAATACATGAACAAGCTGACATATTTGGACCGGATAAACCAGGCACGGGTGCCACAATTGCAAAATAAACTTTTTGGTAGTTATGCTTTTGGACCCTCCCTAAGGACTGCATAACCTTACAGAGGTGAGAGGGTTTGTGTACTCTTACGATCCAAAGAGCTATGCCGGCGGGAGATAATTCTCCTGGTTGGACCATCCAAGCCGGAAAGATCTGAGGGGAAGAGTCAGACTAAGAAGCAGTCTTGGGGGTTTTACATCCCCCTGTGCAAGGGCAGCAGCTTGCACAGTACCTCTGTAGGTGGTGTTCATGTGGATCTGAACAGCTACAGATGAGTAATCACTCTGTGAAACTGCGATGAGGAAAGCAAGGGGAAACTACCTCATTATATTTCCCATGATAGGCTGAAAAGCTGAAAATACCTCTATGGATCTTTCTGGGGTAAAATATTCCGGAGGTAAAATAGTCCCCCAATCGGATCTCCGGGTGGGGACTACCCTAGGGGATGCACAGAGGAAATGTAAGATTAATAAGAAAGCAAGTAGTGAGAAGAGGGAGGGGGGGGGGGACTAGAGATGCTATAGGATGTATGAGGATGATGATAGAAAGAGCGCTAGAAGTCAATAAAGATATGTATTTTTGTTTTGTAGATTGGGAGAAAGCTTTTGACCGAGTGAAATGGGATAACTGAATCGCTGCCTCCATTGCTCTCTCTCCCTAGAAGCCTCTTTTATACCTCTATAAGTATTATATCCCTGCTTTATATTATCTAATATTCCTATTCTTTTTCTCCCTCTTCCTCTTCTTCCACTAATTTTTCCTTCTAAGATCGTCCTTTGTAAACACTGTCTTCTCAATATGTGCCCTACCCAATTTGCTTTTCTTTTCCAGATTGTTTTTATTAGCGTCCTTTCTTCTCCCACCATTTCTAATACTTCTTCGTTTCTCTTCCTCTCTGTCCATTTCACTTTCATCATTCTTCTCCATACCCACATCTCAAAACTTTCTAAATATTTTTCCTCCTTTCTCCTTACCGTCCACGTCTCTGCACCATAAAGAGCTATGCTCCATATGTAGCATTTTGCTAATTTCTTCCTTGTTTCTAAATTTATTTTCTTGCTTGTGAGAAGCTCCTTCTTCTCGCTAAATGCTGCTTTTGCCATTGCAATCCTACTTCTGATGTCTTGTGTACTACTTCCATCCTGCGCTAAAATACTGCCAAGATATTTGAAACTACATACTTGTTCCAATTTTTGGCCATTTACCATTATATTTAATTCTTTATGTTCCTTTGAGACCACCATGACTTTCGTTTTTTCAGCATTGATATTCATTCCATATTGTTGACCAACCTCCACTAGTCTGTCTGTCATCCTCTGAAGCTCTTTCTCGTCTTCTGCTATTAATCCTTGATCATCTGCGTATTTAATGGTGGTAATACTTTCACCTCCTATCTTAAATCCTTTCTCTTCCCTCAACGCTTCTTCTGTTATTGTTTCTGCATAAATATTAAATATCGCTGGTGAAATAGGACATCCCTGCCTCACTCCCCTCCCTATTGAAGTACTTTCTGTTTCTTCTCCTTCAACCCTGACTCTAATCTTTTGATCTAAGTAAAGGTTTTTAAGTAGTTTTTTATCTTTCCAATCTATTCCTATTTCGTTTAAATTACCCAGCATTTTATCCCATTTCACTCGGTCAAAAGCTTTCTCCCTATCTACAAAACAAAAATACATATCTTTATTGACTTCTAGCGCTCTTTCTATCATCATCCTCATACATCCTATAGCATCTCTAGTCCCTCTTCCTCTTCTGAAACCAAACTGATTATCTTGCAGCTCCTTTTCTATTTTACATTCAATTCTTTTGGTTATTATTCTAGTTAGAACTTTAGCTGCATGAGAAATTAAACTAATTGTTCTGTAATCCTTACAACATTTTGCATTGTTCTTTTTCTCCAGTGGTACCATAACAACATCTAAAAAATCTTCAGGCCATATGCCAGTATCATATACTTGGTTAAAAAAAATTTGTTAGTTGCTTAACTGCTTTCGACCCCAAAACCTTAAGAACGTCCACTGGTATATCATCACTCCCAACAGCCTTCCTTCTTTTCATGTCATCAATTGCTCTTTTAACTTCAGACTCGAGAATACTTGGTCCTAGCTGATCTTTTTCCACATCCTCTTCTTCATTTAATTCAATATTTCTTGGCTTTCCTTCTTTGTCATACAGAACCTCAATGTATTCTTTCCAGACATTCTTTACATTGTCTGGCTCCGATACTATTTTACCACTTTTGTTCATGATTCCTTTACGTCCTATCTTTCTTGCTTTTTTCTTGAATAGTTCCCTTGCTTTGCTATACATGAGGTCTGTTCTACAAATTCTTTCACATTCGACAATCTCCTCGCATTTTTCATTTATCCACTGTTCTCTTGCTTTATCTGTTTCCCTTCTTAAAGCATTATTTAACTCCTTGTACTTTCTTTGGCCTTCTTCAGTGTTTGTTCTTCCACTTTCTCCGCTCTTCCATTTTTTGCAGCATGGCTGCTGTGATCCAGGGTTTTTTGTTTCTTTCACCCGTTATCTTTCCTACCTTCTTTTCCATTACATCTTTAATGTTGCTATGGATGTATCTCCACTCCTCATCTACACTCTTCGTATTTTCTTCAGCTCTCTCCCCCAACCTTTCCTCCGGCTCAGTCATGATAGCCTCCTTGTTTTTAAGGAGTTCCTCTAAGTTCCATTTCTTGTTAACTCTTATGTTTCTCTTAACGCTCTTCAGTCTACATTGTATATTTGCCACCAAAAGGTTGTGGTCAGAATCGATATCTGCCCCTGGTAGTGTTTTCACATTTTTAATGCTATTTCTAAATCTTTCATTGACTAGTATGTAATCTATCTGGTATCGTCTCTGATCTCCTGGGCTTCTCCATGTGTAAAGTCTTCGCTGGTGATGCTTAAACCATGTATTAGTTACAATTAATCTATTTCTATGGCAGAATTCCACAAGTTTATCCCCTCTTTCATTTCTCTTCCCTAGTCCATATTTTCCCACTATGTTATCTTCCTGTCCCTCTCCGACTACACTGTTCCAATCTCCCATTACTATGGTGGTGATCCTTCCTTTTCCCTCATCCTCCAATATCTCCATAATCTGTTCATAGATTTCATCTACTTCGTCGTCGCCAGCATTAGTTGTTATAAGCATTTCCACTGGCTCCATCTGGAGTTTTACGGCTATTAATCTATCATTAACTGTCACTACCTTACTAATTCTTTCAGCTATCTCTTTTCTCATTATAATCCCCACTCCCATTTCCCTTTTCTCCCCTCCCGAGTAAATAATCTTAAATTCGTCTGAATTTATCTCGCCTTCTCCTTCCCACCGAACTTCACCAAGACCTACTATACCTACATTATTCCTTCTCATTTCCCTTTTTAAGTATATATATATATATATATATATATATATATATATATATATATATATATATATATATATATATATAACAACTTACGGAAAAGGAAAGGTAAATAGATATATGGATGTCAACAAGGTGTTGGGATGAGGAAACCCAGTGAGCACTCACCAATCAGACGACTTCAGGTTGGCGAGGCCCCGGGGATGTCGAAGCGACACACGTAAAATAACACAAAAACACAGAAACATCACAAACGTAAAGCTTTCGGAACTACTCCTTCTCCAACACCCTACCCATCCCCAACCCCCTCCGTTTCCTCCAATCCTCGACCTTTCCGCACTACCCTTCCACCCCCATGCCTCCACCCAGTGTCACCGCCATCAGTTCTCTCTCTGTAGCTGAAGAAGGAGTAGTTCCGAAAGCTTTACGTTTGTGATGTTTCTGTGTTTTTGTGTTATTTTACGTGTGTCGCTTCGACATCCCCGGGCCCTCGCCAACCTGAAGTCGTCTGATTGGTGAGTGCTCACCGGGTTTCCTCATCCCAACACCTTGTTGACATCCATATATATATATATATATATATATATATATATATATATATATATATATATATATATATATATAACAGCTTACGGAAAAGGAAAGGTAAAATGGATATATGGATGGCAACAAGGTGTTGGGATGAGGAAACCCAGTGAACACTCACCAATCGACGTGTGTCGCTTCGACATCCCCGGGGCCTCGCCAACCTGAAGTCGTCTGATTGGTGAGTGCTCACTGGGTTTCCTCATCCCAACACCTTGTTGACATTCATATATCTATTTTACCTTTCCTTTTCCGTAAGCTGTTATATATATATATATATATATATATATATATATATATATATATATATATATACACACACACACACACACACAAATTTAACCAAGTTCTTTTTTCATGCTGAGGAAATTCCAGGGTTGAGCCTGACTTCATTATCGAAATTTCGTTTGTAAGGTGAGTATAGAATAGCAAAACGGAATGAACATGTTTATAACGGATCTAAAGAGCAGGGCTGCCACAATATAAGGAAAATAGTTTTCTAATTTCAAAGTAAATATATTACTATACGATTATACCACGGCGAATTTAACGAAAAGCACTTCTGTGCCAAGGGAAACACGTGTACATCCCTACTTGTTAGTGTATTTCGTCATTGCTGAGAAGCACTATTATCTTCGTGATGTCCGTACCCATGTATCAGGGAAAAACTGGCTGAACCGATTTCAACCAAATTTGGTACATAGAGTCTTCACATAAATATAGGACCAAAATGGCATATTTCGACCAGGTCGACTCATCAGGGGTGCCACAATTGCAAAATTAAACCTTTCGGTAATAATGAATTTGGAAGGAATTGGCTGAACCGATTTCAACAAAATTTAGTATGAAGGTGTGCAACATTAAAAAACAAAATCAATATTTTTAATGTAGATATAGAAGTCAGGGCTGCCACAATATAAGTAATAAAAAAATTCTTTTTACAAGTATTTGAACTGTTCAGATCAATTTTAACCAAATTTAAAATTTGTAATTTACACATATATACAAAACCATAATAGCATATTTGGACCGGATCAACCAAACTGGGGTGCCACACAAATTAAATTCTTTCAGTAATTACGGATTTGGAAGGAATTTCCTGAACGTATTTCAACTAAATTCTGTATATAAGGTTTGTACAACATACCACAATGAAATCAAGATGTTTAAAGCAGAGATAAAGAGCAGGGCTACCACAATAAAAAGTAAAATTATATTTTTACACGTATTTATAGAGATCTGGCAGCATGTATTTAAATCTAACATGGTACATATAATCTTCATATAAATAAATACCCAAAACAGCATATTTCAATCGGGTCGACTAAACAGGGCTACCACAATATCAAGATTACAATTTTCTGTAACTATGGGTTTGGAAGTTTTTAGCTGAACCGATTTCAAAAAAAATTTAGCTTGTAGGTCGAGTATAGAATGGCAAAATGAAATGAACATGTTTCAAGCGTATCTATAAAGCAGGGATACCACCATATAAGGCAAAGTAATTTTCAGATTTCAAAGGAAATACATTAATATATGATTACACTAGGGCGAATTTGACGAAAAGCACTTATGTACCACTGGAAACCCGTGCACATCCCTACTTGTTTATTTGTAAGAGTTTATTACATATTTTCTAACATATTTATATTATTATTAATGCTCAACTAACCCATAATTATTTATTGATATATCAGGTACATAAACATTTAAAAAATACGCATAAAAACATAGCAGTTAAATAATGATATGTGCCACAGAAATGATTTTTACCTTTGGCGATGAAAAATTCTGACAAATAGGTACTGATATCTACTCCAATACTTTTAACATCTGGATTAACAATTCTGACGGGCGATAACGAAAGAAATGATTAAATGGGGATAAAAAAGGCGTTTTTTACTGAATTTTACTTCAAAAATTGATTTTTTCTCATGCCCCTCCCTAGAAGCACCCCACGCCCCCCAGTTTGGGAACCACTGGTCTAGAGAACATAAGAGGATCGAATTTCAATGGGGTGAGAGGTAGAGGAAGCCGAGAAGATTTCTTTGGTCGCGATCATAAAGCGAGTATGAATTTTCCATTTTAGAAAAAAACATCGCCTTATAATCGGGAAAATACGATACGCAATCTAATATGTTAAAGTTTAGCGATTTAGAATTGAAGGCGAAAATCGACGATAAGAATAAGAAAATTTATTTATTTTCCTTTAAAACAGACCAGGTCCGAAAGTCAAACGTGATTTATTTCTAATTAAAACTGGACACAAGAAACCGATTTTTTATGGAAATAGAAACTATACTCTAGAGTTGAAGTCGGATCTTCCTTCGGGATTTTTTTCGTTGACTTTTAACATCTGAATTTCTGCCAAATTTCAACATTCCACTTAATCGGGAAGTTTGTTAAAACACGTTAAAAAGTGCCACCAGAGGCGATGACGTCAGAAATTTTGCCTCGGACGGACCATCGGCAAATTATAATGGACTTGGATTGTATTTAAAGATTGCAAAATATGTGGAATTAGCCAAACTGTGATTATTACATTATTTTCATTGAACTCCAGCATGGTTTTTTGATAGGCCTTAGTAAAGGGGCGATTAGCGCGTCAAGCTCTCATTGCTAGAGTCGCGGTATCGAATCCAGCCGAGGGCCTGGTCGTATGTCTTCGTCTTTGTTATCGCAGTTGCGCTCATTGTAAAGGCTGTTAAGTGCTGTTTATGATCTACTTAAAAATAAATAAATAGACTTTGTTTGCTTGTCCGTTTCCGCGAAATTTTATTATATGTACAGCCGGCGGTATAAGATGCAGGGGTAAACTCTAGGCTGTCAAACACTATTTCAAACAATGACCATTTTTGCACTCTATAAAACATTTAGGCATCAGCAGCTTATTTAGTTTATTTATTAGTTGACTTGTAAAACATATACTACTATACATAAAAATGTGTTTCTGTCCGGATGTCTGCCTATAGCACCAGCGGATGTCATGTTACTTCTAGGCACTTCCCGTAGGGATTAATTTTTGAAATTTTCTACACGCACAGGTTATAACCTAGGTTAATAGAAAATTTCCGACAAGTACCGGGTACGATTCAAGGAGGCTTTCATTTCTCGATATGATTACCATTGGAGCGAAAGCTCCAAAAATAAAATGAAGTTTATTTCTATTACTAAGAGAATTTTAATGCGATCTGAATTAGCAAGAAAATTAGTTTGGAGTCCAGAAAAACGTAAAATATTTTCAGCATCGTTAATTTCATTGTTAAAGACCGTTAACGGCTGTTTATGAGATATTACTATTATAATAATAGCGTACTTTTGTATTTTTACCTGTGTCTAACCCTATATAGCAGTGGGGGGAATAACTTTGAAACGAGAAAAAAGTCTGCTATGACCGGGAATCGAACCCGGGTCTTCCACTTGCCGGGCGGATATTCTACCACTGAACTATCGTAGCAGATCAATATTCTCGTATCTGAACGCGGATGTTTTCTTGGTTGGGATGGAACTAGCCAAGCTAGTATCAAACTGCCCCAACGGATGTCCTCGAAAAGATACACCGAAGAAAACTCCTCCCTCTCAAATAGTGAGATTGCCAAACAAGAAATTGATGGGAAAGAGATCTGAAGATCCTATGCAGACAGGCATAAGCTGTAATGTTGGGAATAATTTTGAAACGTTTCGTAGGGAGGAGTTGAAGTCATGGGTTCGATTCTAGGGACGTTCATTTTCGCCATGTGATTAACACGGGGATGACTGTAGCACATTAATAATTAGCATAGTAAAATTACTTACAATTAAAATCAACGTACGAATTCGACACTTGAGACAACGAACGCCTAAAAGAATGAAAATCCCTTTTCCAGTCATCGATTTTCGAATACGCGTCGAATCGGTCCAATGTTTAGTTTTTAACCCAAAAATTAATTTCGTGAAAATCTTTCATCGTCTAGGCGATTTGCACTGTTGCCGGTTTCGTGCGACTGCATTGGAATAACTGGGATTATAATTACGCGTCGCATATGTCCATTTCTTCACGAAATTTCGACGCTATTTTTAAGTTTAAACAATACATTCGTTATGACAAACAATACGACGGTAACGAAACTAAATATGTATTACAGTATTCGAGGATACTGTGTTAATGAGGGTTTCTAAATCAGATAGAGAGAATAAAATTGCTGAATTTTAAAAGATTTTGAGTACATTTTCTGCGAAAGTTGAATAAATTTGTAATATCTGACTAAAACAAAAATAAAACTTATAAATTTATTATAATGAAACGTTTTATATACACCAAAAATAAAAAATCGACCTATGATCCAGAAAGAAAAAAGTTTTGAGAATATAAACGGTGCCTCGCGTTATGTTTAACAAACAAATATCCATTCTGTATGTAAGATTTATTACGCTGAGAGTGAAAGTGAGAAGGAGAAAGCGAAGGAGAATGGGAGGGAGAGAGGGAGGAGAATGGGAGGGAGAGAGGGAGGGAGAGAGGGAGGGAGAGAGGGAGGGAGGGAGGAGAATGGGAGGAGAGAGGGAGGGAGAGAGGGAGGGAGGGAGGAGAATGGGAGGAGAATGGGAGGGAGAGGAGGAGAATGGGAGGGAGAGAGGGAAGAGAATGGGAGGGAGGGAGAGGAGGAGAATGGGAGGGAGAGAGGGAGGAGAATGGGAGGGAGAGAGGGAGGAGAATGGGAGGGAGAGAGGGAGGAGAATGGGAGGGAGAGAGGGAGGAGAATGGGAGGGAGAGAGGGAAAATGGGAGGGAGAGGGGAGAATGGGAGGGAGATATTAAGAGAAATGGGAGGGAGATATTAAGAGAAATGGGAGGGAGGGCGGAAGGATGGGAAGGAGCGAGGAAAAAAGAGAATGAGAGGGAGGATGGGAAGAGGAAGAGGGAAAAGGAAGAAAAATGGAAGTGCCTAAATTTTACGACAATCCACGCATACACATCATATTTGACGGGCAATAAGCTAGTTAAAAAATATAAATAAATTACAAAAAATAAGAAGTAACTTTAATTAAACGTTTAGAAGCACGAACTCATAATAATGTTGTGATTAAAATTTATTTTCTAATATCGCTCATAATAATAGCCCAAGTGTGAAAGGGGCAATTTAGAACTAAATTTTAATAGAATTTGATTTAACTTCATATTCAGAGATACCAAAAGTATTCCATTAAAATTTCGAGCAGACCTGACCAGCATTTTAAGAGGTACGAGGAAAGTTTGTTTCTCCATTTCATTAACTCAAAAACGGGAGCTAAACTTTTCTAAAAGGGGCAATATAGCAATGCCGTTCCCTATCTGTAGCTGTGTCCTGACCTGGGGCGGAATTGTGCGTTTTTTTTTCTCGGATAGAATTCCAAGCTAGCTGCCAATTTATTGCAAGAGAAGAGTGAGCTATTAAAGAATAATTATATGGAAAAGTACATTTACTATGGAAATGTAAATTTGCAGTTAAAACGTCCTACTGAATTGCAAATAAAAAAACTCCGGAAATATATGTGGATAGGGATAATAATTAGTCATGAAAACTCGGTTGTGTTCGAAGATTAACAACCTTTTTGGTATATTTAACCAAATTTCGTATTTATTAAATCTTTTTTCGTAAATCGAAGTTCAATTATTCCTTTTAAGAGAGGAAATCGTTACTCTAAAACTGCTGATTATTTATTATATCCTCCTGTTACGCCATCAAGACGTTGCCGTTTCCGATGCTTATCTCAGAGGGAATCACATTAAGATAAATAATAGCAATGCATTCTTTCCACCATCATATGTTTTTTATTTACCTTCCCATAGGTTTTTTGGCTCACCTCACATTTTTCATACACGTTAAAATTCAAGACAACAAAATTATTGTACTGCTTGGACTAAAAAATGGTACTTTGCGGCGTTCGATAGACGCAACTGACCTCGGCCTTCAACCGAGGTCACCTGTTGAAGCTGGACGCAAAATAGCCACACTTTGATCTAAACCGATGAAAAGAAACGGTACGCTACAATCAATTCCACATACCAAAAGAGCTACCCAAATCCTCCTCACAGAAAGAAAAAAATTCAGTGCATAATATCGTACATCCCCCTCTCCTCTGTTTCCTTCCCTTATTCTTGCTGACCTGTTCATTCATCTCAACTTATTCAAATTCGAACAAGACGTCTACCATACCGTCCATGGAATTTGATATGCAGCATTTCTTGAACCCTCTTGAGATACTATTGGGATCTATTTTTTCCATGCTACAATGATCCAATTACAGAGAAGTGGTATACTGGACTTCTTAATTTTCGCTGCAGGAGTTAATGCATGGTCCCATACCAAAAGTCATTCTGAATAAAATGACTTTATGTAATCCTTAAAGGGCTTCATCACTATAACATCTAGCACTTGAATTTTTGATGTAATACATGTCGTATATGAGGTATATGGGTAATCAGAATCATGGAATTTGATTTAATTCGGTCTCAAAAGGCGAGGATACGTACCCATCGAGAAAAATACGAGAATCTCACCGCGCTTCCTTCGGCACGAACACTTCACCCGCGGTAAAATAGCTTTCGATAGATGTCGATCACCGCCAAACACTGCTCCGGATGCCATGGCAGCGGAACGAGAGAAAGGAAGAGATCGCAGCGGGGGAGAAACGAAGCGGCGACCGATCGATCCACCGTCCGATCGATCAATCGATCTAATAGAGCGGACCGAGGGAGTCGAAAGAGGCGAGGGTCTCTCGTCGACTGCACCACGCGCTCATCCAAGGCGCAACGCGTGTCCACGCGCGCACGAGTGCACACGAGTGCACCCGCTGAGTGGACGGACGCTCTCTCTCCCCCGATGCCGACAGAATTGAGAGAAGAAATAAAAAAAGGGCGAAGCCTCTTCGGTGGCAGTTGCCACATCGAGAGGAACGGGCAAAGAGCGGCAACGTCGCTTCACGGGGTGTCGGTCGGATGGCGGCGGTGTGAGGGGAAACGCCGAGGGGGGGCGTGGTGACCTGCCGACGATATTTTCCCCGGAGAGGGTCGGCGAGAGCTCGCGGGGAGAAAGGGAGGGGAGGGGGATAGGGAGGGGAAGGGGATAGGGAGGGGAGGGGATAGGGAGGGGATAGGGAGGGGAAAAGGGGAGGGGGAAAAGGGGAGGGGACAAGGGGAGGGGACAAGGGGAGGGGGAAAGGGGAGGGGGAAAGGGGAGGGGGAAAGGGGGAGGAGGAAGGGGTAGGGGGAAAGGGGGAGAGGGAAAGGGGGAGAGGGAAAGGGGGAGAGGGAAAGGGGGAGAGGGAAAGGGGGAGAGGGAAAGGGGGAGAGGGAAAGGGGGAGAGGGAAAAGGGGAGAGGGAAAAGGGGAGAGGGAAAGGGGGAGAGGGAAAGGGGGAGAGGGAAAGGGGGAGAGGGAAAAGGGGAGAGGGAAAAGGGGAGAGAGAAAAGGGGAGAGAGAAAAGGGGAGAGAGAAAAGGGAGAGAGAAATGGCGAGAGAGAAAAGGGGAGAGAGAAAAGGGGAGAGAAAAATGGGGAGAGGGAAAAGGGAAAGGGAAGGGGAAAGGGAGAAAGGGAAGGAAGGGGAAAGGGAGAAAGGGAAGGGAGGGAAAAGGGAAGGGAGGGAAAAGGGAAGGGAGGGAAAAGGGAAGGGAGGGAAAAGGGAAGGGAGGGAAAAGGGAAGGGAGGGAAAAGGGAAGGGAGGGAAAAGGGAAGGGGGGGAAAAGGGAAGGGAGGGAAAAGGGAAGGGAGGGAAAAGGGAAGGGAAGGAAAAGGGAAGGGAAGGAAAAGGGAAGGGAGGGAAAGGGAGGGGAGGGGGAGGAGGCTTAGGTATCCTCCGAAACTTTTTCCTTCAGAAAGCGGCGAAAATCGAATACGATAATCGATCCTCTTGATTGCTTACATGGAAACATGGAAAATTAGTAGCCGAGAGATAGTTGAAATAAAACGTGTGGTATTTTTGCAATGTGCTAGATAACGGTAAACGATTCATGCTATGAATTTTATCTGGAGAAGAAAGATAACAGACGAGCCCAAACACCTCGACAAGGTTTGGAGCATCTATGGAGAGGAGGCAGCGGTCGGGGACATCGCGGGAACGAGCATCGTCACGGCAAAAAAAAAACAAAAACGGCGATATTCTTAGCGTAGCGTCCTTTTTGCAGTTCTGCGAGGGCGAGGCACTTTGACCGGAAAGAAGAATTCCCTACAGACGAAAATTCGAAGCCTCTCGTTCTCCTAAAGCCGAAGACCTACGTGGCAATGTTTCCAATTATTCCAGCTCGTGAAAATCGCGCATTTTTCCACGCGAACTATCGCCGATGAATGTCGCCTCGTACTCGATGAATTGCGCGTGAAAGAAAGTGACGGGGGATGCCGAAGAGAGATAGGTCGCGGCAAAAAGGCGGGAAGAGGCAGCGAGTGAATGGCCCTTTGGGAATAAGAGGTGGAGGAGGTGGAGGGGAGGGGGTGGAGGGGAGGTGGAGGAGGGGAGGGGGTGGAGGGGAGGTGGAGGAAGGGAGGAGGTGGAGGGGAGGTGGAGGAGGGGAGGGGTGGAGGGGAGGGGGTGGAGGGGAGGGGGTGGAGGGGAGGGGTGGAGGGGAGGGGGTGGAGGGGAGGGGGTGGAGGGGAGGGGGTAGAGGGGAGGGGTAGAGGGGAGGGGGTAGAGGGGAGGGGGTAGAGGGGAGGGGGTGGCGAGGGGGTGGAGTGGAGAGGGCTTATCCCCACTACCTCCCCTCCCCCCTTCTCCCCGACGCCCACGCGGAAGACATCCCGATGGCGGATGTGATCGCCCTCGACGTGTTTACATCACGCGATCCCGCATTCCGCTTCCTTAACCTCACGTACGCCAATATTTTACATAGAAGAATGTTTCTCGAATATTTTCCTTTGGCCATCAGATGGCGCGAGAACGCGATCCGAATGCCGAGCGAGAAAGATCAACCGCATGCGAATTTTTTGTGCACCGCACATTTGAGATTTTGATGAAAGCGCGAGTCTTAGGAGCCTCTTGAATCCGAAAAAGCGGATCAACGGAATTACGCTTTAGGGGAATGTGACGAAACGTCGTTAATTGTACCGACGAAATGGAACACA
Organism: Tanypteryx hageni; assembly: GCA_028673005.1. Taxonomy (NCBI): domain Eukaryota; kingdom Metazoa; phylum Arthropoda; class Insecta; order Odonata; family Petaluridae; genus Tanypteryx; species Tanypteryx hageni. The sequence continues at coordinate 8,147,057 of CM054117.1, forward strand.
GTGCGACAATGGAGGGTTCTCTTGTCGATTTTCACAAAATGTCCATTTGCTCAAAAATGAAGAAAAAGATTTTGATTAAAATTTGTCCACTCACAGAAAATGACGTCATACGCAATGCCCCACGAGCCATATTACAAAAAAATAACGACAGATAGGACCCGGTGACGTTGTAATGTAATGTAATCTTCTAGGCCCGGTTGCCGCCCAGGTCTCCCCGTTCCAACAGCAGCATCGAATGCGTTTTCCACGCCTAAACGCGCATTTACATAGCCCGAGATATTATGGACTATACTAGCGCAATTGCCCGTCAAAGAAGGACGGGTTCAAATTAATAAAAACGGAATTAAAATTTTTAACTTTAAATAAATTATTTTAACAATCATTATTTATATTTATTTTGTTTCTCACAGCAGCTGGTTGTCATGATAAACAAATGAGCGATTTCGGAAAATAAATAGAATAAGCGAAATTATTAATTTTTCTTTAAAATCGTTCAAATCGGATGATCGTAGGTCAGGTTTTTCCAATTTTAATTTCCAAAAGAAGGAAGGCCAGCACCACAAAAAGTCCATTTTTGAATGTTATCTTACGAAGAATGGAAATATCATCCTGGAGTCGAACTCGGGAATATTTTTGTGAATTTTCTTTCGGCAAAGCATTTTTATAATTGAATAGATTATTTCTGCCTACATCCTTGATTGAGTTATTCGCGTTTTAATAGCTCATTGTCAGACCAACGGACGGACTGTTATTGTTATTTTTGTGATTCTTTTGAACCTCTCTTCTTTTAAGCCTCTCTTTCCCTCCTCCCTATTTCCAAAACCGTCCTCACGTCCTAAATTCTTCTGCCTAACTCTTGTAACCTATCGCACAATCATTCACCCCATAAAATGTTTAAATGCTCGGTTTGTATATTAAAACGTCAAGCACGTTCCTCAGATACCGTTTCTATTTCAATAATACTGAATTTAGCTCATCATAACGATTTAAATCTTTTTATAGTATTTCAGAATTTTAGGTATACCTTCTCGTAAATAAAGCAACGAATCTGGTTTACATTGATTGCTATGAAAACATTTTCCCCCTCCTTTCGCCTTTCTCTCCTCCTCGTATTAAAAGCATTCAAAGCACGCTTAAACCCATAAGGATTGAAATAACAATAGGATTTCGAGGTTTAACAATGTAGTTGGTAGGCAAGGCAACATCCTGTTAAAATGGCAAGATTTTTCCAAAATATACCTTTCAAATGATTAACATGAGCGATTTCGAGCTGAAGGCAAAAAAAGACAAAAAATAAGAAACTAGAAAATGTTTTCTTTAGGATAGTCTAGATCCGAAGACAAAATTTTTCTATCGTCAATCGCTTTTTGTATGTAAATCAAGCAATACTGGAAATTTTCGAATCAATATCCCTTACCGTTTTTGAGATATAAACAATTAATATCGGCAATGGGTGCTTCACTGGCGCCGTCTGGTGGCGCGTGGTGGAAGTTGTTGCAGACGGAGTAAGAGAAATACATAATGAGACGCAACTGTCTCATTTTACATTAATCTCTCGTAATTCGCAAAGCACTTCGAATAGAAAACGATACGATACCTCTTAGGTGACACTGCTGCTGCCAACAGGAAATCAAATATAACACAATGGTAAAGTGACAAGGAAATGCTTACAACTATATTGGAGTGACATTATACAAAGCAGAAATATACAAATATACTCAGTAGAATTGCCAACTTGGAGGGATAACAAAACGATACGAAAAGTAGTGGAATAACAAGGCAAGTGCCGGTTTAAAGGCTACTCTCTCGCTGTTTACTCGTCCTCACGTTGTCTCCTTCCTCCTCCTCAGGTTCGACACTCGTGACAGACGGCTGGCAGTCCGCAACGTTCAAAACTTGGGCAGGAATTGCAAGCTCTAGGGTTGCAAGCAGTGGAAACACATTTGAAGATATATTCAAATTTAGCTTACACATACGTTATCCCATGCAAAGGCTGATTTTGTGGGTCTGATTTGTCACGTGAATATTTTAAAGTCAAAACTATGAAACAAAATGAGTTCCCGGATTCTGAAATCCATTTGGCGATAAAAAATATGTTAGTATGACATTAAACGTGGTGTTTTAATGCAGTAAGTTCAATTGGCTTAATTGATGCACACCAATGTTCAATTCAAAGGAAAGCAAAACGCACATATACATACTCAAGGGAGGAAGAGTTAACGCTTATAAGTGTCTGTCTAAATTAAAGAATTGTTATAGAAGTTTTCTTATTTAACCTTCTGAAATATCTTTCACCTTATTATTTTTCAATGTTAATGAAAAACATATTTCTCTGTCTATAAAGTATACAGAATATGCAGAATACATAAAACGTTTTTATAGAACGAAAGCGCTTAAAATTGCACAAAAAAACAAACAAATTCTTCAAAATATTTATAGTAGTGATAAGCTTACGGATGAGAAAGATTATGCTATGTATGTTGATCCAATTAAAAACGTTTAAGCGCAAAAATCGGGCCTCATTTCAAATATTAGGATTATAAATTATAATACATAAAGAAATTTTCTCTCGACAACTGAAATATGTTAGACTAGTTTCCATTTTTAGTAATACACATCGCTCTGAATTTTGAATTAATTTTGTAAAAATTTAATATCGTGCCGCTCTTACACCCAATGGGACCATTTCGTACTGCGCCGACATCTTAATCAGACAGATTTCACTTCTATCATTCCGAGAGCAACCCGTGATACTCACAGAGATCCGCTTTTCTGCCTTGCCGCATAAAGGTAGGTTATTTTTTCCGTTACAGCAAATGTCCTCGTTCTACTTTCCCTCGACACGCGCCGCTGCTGCCGCCGGTCGCGCATTTCTCCCTCCCAACAAAACACGATATCGTAGGGGTCTCGAACCCGACACCTTCCCTCGCCCCTATCCCACCTTGCCCTTCCACGCTCCCTCTCGACTCGCGTCTCCACCACGCACCGCCGCCACCCCGCACGACCGCCACGCCTTCCGACTCCTCTCCTAAGGATCGCCTTACTCGCATCCTCTCTCCCACGTTTTTATTCGCGCCGTTTGCGGCTGCAGCGCGTGGCTACTCGCGTAAGGGGCTCACTTCCTCCCGCCTTGACCCTTACCACTCTACGTACCCCAGTGAGACGTTACCCCAGCAGCACACGGGAAATTTGCACACCAGCGAACGCGTCGCGCATTATTCGTCAGGTTAGTTGTTATGATATATGAAAGGTCGATTAAATGGCTGCCGCTTCCCGACGAACCGAGTGAGCTGCGCAAGACGAAAGACCCGAGGCAAAGCCATCAACGACACGAGACGGCACGCGGCTCCGTAATTCCTTCGAAGCGACAAGCGTTCGCAATCGGTCGCTCCGATTTCAACGCAACGTAAAACCTCCTCATCGTTAAGACCGAGGCACGATTACCTCGTAAACTTTCCAATACCATTACAGTCGCACCGACTCGAGCACGAGACAAAGGAAAAAAAAAAACGCGCTGTAGTTACAGAAACTGCGAACTCCGATCCTTTCTACGCAATAAATCATATGTACTGAGATCGAAGATCGTTAGAAATATGTTCCCAACTCTCATCTTCATAAACTTCACCGCCACAAGGAAAAATTCCTTTATGCGCGGTGTAAACAAAAAACGCCTCGGAGCAAATCATTATAAACTGTGGCGTTTTGGAGAAATAAATCAATAAATACAATACTCAGCCGATGATAACTGGAAATTATCACGACAGAGAGACCCAAGTATATAAGTATAAATACGAGCCGGAGAGTCGGTTTCCCTGTGGTTCGAACAACAGCGGTACGGCACACACACAAAGCTTCGAACGGAGATCCTTAAAAAGCCATTAATACCACACCGTCTCCTTAAGTGGACTTCCGGCAAGTGTCGACATCTCCAGCGTCTCGATTCATCGCTAGGGGAGGTGGAGTGGGGAGCAGGGCACGCGCCCATCCACTCCGGCAACTTTCCACCGGAGGAGAGAGGAAGGGGGAAAGAATAGGGCCACGCGAAATAAGCAGGCCGTCTATGGCGATGGTCCTGGAGCAGTCGTCGAACCACCTCCGCGCCAGGGGGAGGGAACTCTTATGGGGCGATTTGGTTCTCGTCAGATCCATCAAGTTGGTGAAGGCACCGTGAAAGCGAAAGGTTGAGCGCTGTCGTCGCTCTAATTTGAATGGTAAGACAGCCAATGAGTGAGCGCCAAGCCGAATTTGAAGTGATCATGTGATCATGTTGAGAAGTTGTGACTGTTGAACTAGGTAACTGCGTAACTGAAAGTTTATCCGCCATTACGGGAAATCTTGGGAAAGTGTTATTTTTTAGTACAGGTAAGGATGTTTTGACTATAGAGGAGTATATGAATGAATGGTTAACAACTTCATATATGCTGGTGATACATGTGACTCTCTGTGTGTGTTAATTAAGTTATTTTCTGTACGTTGCAACGTTTCCACTAGCTTGCAAAAATGAATCAACCAGAGAAGATGGTGCGTTCACGTAAGTGCTACGCACTAAACTGCAAACATACGAGGGGAACGACCGGAGATCTAAAGTTGAAATTACATTCGTTTCCTCGCACGGAATCTACGTAAGTACTATTAGCTATATTTGTAAAAATATTTTTGTAAGTCGACAGAATTATATGCAGTAATACCTCGATATACGAAGTAGAAGCGCTCCGTGAGTTGCTTTCGAGTATTGAAACAATATCTCGATTAATTAATGTACTTCTGTATTTTATTGCCTACAGTACTACATATTGTGTAATAATATTACGTACCGAGAAAAATAAAGAATGAGTTACGTTTCTTTTTGAGATTAATCTTACTATGGTTGTGTTTACGTATGTGAAATTATATCCAGATTGCAATTTGGAACACACGAACCTTGTTCTACCGCCCAACTCAGCTTAGTTGTTATTTTTGATCCTTTAATAAGTGACTGAGAACCTTCTCTCGGATGTGTTTGTTTATTCCTAAGAATGGCTGTGGCCTTATATCTATTGCATAATAAGTACAGCCAATTTGACATCCTATACATATATGTATATGTCCTGGGATGAATAACAATTATTATTGTTATGGGACTGCAATTTTTAACTTGAAACCTCTCGTTTCGAGATACGGCGAGTATATCGTGGACTACCTGTAGTAAAAAGGTCACTTATTTAGTGTACAGATTATTCGCATATCGAGTTATTACTGTAGTTAGATATGTATCTCAGCATTTTCAACTTTAATAATAGTAACCATTTAACGAGATACTTCACTATGGCTTGTTTTCATGTGATGCATATCTTCACTTTAGGCTCTTTAGGAGCAAAGTTGTATTTGATGCATATGTTGAAGTGTTAATAATTCTGTAATGTTATCATTCCAGGTGCCGAGAATGGGTTCCTTATGCTTATTGATTCATTGAGACTGGCAAAAGTCACTTCTGTTCATACTTTGTCATGACTTGTTTCTTTATTATTGTTATGATGTTTGTCTGGTGGCTGGCTTCTGCAGCTTTCATATGTTAATTATTCTTTCGTCTGTTACAAACATTCTACTGTATTATTTTTTCAATGTGTGCATGTTTCCTGTATTTATTGAACAATAATTGACCTATGTGGTTCAATTCCATTTAATATTTGTTATATGTAAATATGTACAATATTTCTTCTGCAATAAAACTATTTAAATTTAAATTATTATTCTTTATATTCTCACCCATTACTCCTCTGGTTACGTGATTCGTAAAAAGGTTTGATTTGCTAAATAAAAAAATTAGCGTCATTTATTGAAAAATAATGAATAAAACTAAATTGGTGTATGATTTTTGAAAATTGCGCTCGCCGTCTGTACGAAGCTGCCATTGGCTGCTGAAATTCGTCTGCTAGCTGCCTGTTCTCCGCTTCGATTGGCTGTAAAAATGACGTCATACGTCAACGCAACAGCAGCGCCAGCTAGCCAGTGCCTTCACCAACTTTTTGTACTAGCCAGCTAAGACCACGATTTTAACATGGGAGTTCCCTCCCCCTGTCCGCGCCGTGAGCGCCCACTGCGACAAACGGACGCATCTCGTCGCTCGACCGCCCACGCGCCGCTCCGAAAGTACAGACGACCTCCGTAAGAGGAGCCGACCGCGACGACGGCACGCGAGCGACGGGGGACGCGACCGACGCGACCTACTGCGGCGAGCGCGATAAAAAGGCACGAGTGCGAGAGCCGGGGGGAATCCCACGGGCGCGCGTCGAAAGCGAACGCGGTGCGGAGTTCGAGCCGCATCGGTCCCAGCGAGAAGGCGAATGCGGCCGAGTGGATCGATCGTGGCGGTTTTGAGCGCCTTCGACGCTCTCCTCCTCGCTGCCCGGAATGTTTTTCCGAGAGAACCTACCGCTTCCTCACGAGAACGCTTAACCCATAGCCGTCTTAAGGGGGAGGCCACATGGGCCCAGGGCCTCACTTTAGAGAGGAGAAATAAAACAGACTCATAAGTCAAAAACACAAACTATTAGATATGAGTAGGGCTCTCAGATATCGGGCGGGACAATACACAGTGAGTGGCTGGGAGGGGGGCGTGAGTTTCGACTACAGTACACGAGTATGCGTTCTAAATGCCCATAATAATATAGGTTGGTTTGTAAATTGATTTTTTTAATTTTTAATACATAATTTATTAAACATTGAAAATAAAAATACATTTCGTACAGACTCAAAAATTAGAGAAAAATAATGACAAACTCCATGTTTAAAATTAAATTTTCAAAAATTAAATATTTATAAATACTTTTCGTATAAACAATGTTATGCCGATTTTTAAAACGATGATCAAGCCACCCGTTATTGCATGTGAAGTTCTCGTGTTCTAACTGTTTTGCAAATTTATCTGCCTGTACCTTGATGGGGAAACCAGCATTTCTCTGCCTCTTAAACCACTCCAGAAGTGCTTGATCAACAGTACCCAAGTCGCACTTCCTCATTTTCTTGTTCGTTGTTAGGTTGTTCTCTAGTGCAGATAAAATGCTTCTTTATTTTTCCATAAGGTTGAAACCGTAGACGACGATAAATTAAATTTTTTACACACTTCAACATTTTTTTACCACGTTCTAACTCTCGAATAATATCAACCTTTTCGCGAATAGACAAACACTTCCTTTTATGTACGGACATGTTACTCGTTCAAGGGCAAAATCTCAACTGATTTTTGTGATCAACGCTACGAACTTTCTTTGCAAACTGTGAGCATACCAATTCCAGGAAGAGTTAATGAGGAGACGGATTAAACGTGGGATTTCCCATCTTTACGTGGGAAAGGGTGTTGGGTGCATTCGGCTGAGCGACGGGGGTGGGCGCCATTGTACATGCCCTCAGCCCCTTACCCCCTTCCAAACACAACCTCCTGGCTGTAAAAGAGCTGGGGGTTGGGAGGAGAGGACAAAGGACCTCCGCGAGTGCCACTGTACCTGCAAGTTGGGAATTCTTGGTTTGGACGAAGGGATTATTTTTTAACAACAACGCCGCGGTCTTTAACCTCCCCGAGGGATAGGGTGTAGAGGCTGGACTCAAGAACACAAGGTTACATATTTTGGGTCACTATGAGGATTGAAGGGGCTGACCGCCGCCGCGTTTGAGACAGTGAGAAGTGGTCCAAGTTTGCTCGATATATCCGTGAAGCGTGCTCGTTATATACGTGAAATATTTGTATGTAAATGCTCGTAAACTTATCTTGGAGGTAGCATTTGCTCACTATACCCGTGAACTCGTTACAACCGTGCTCGTTATAAACGAGTTTGGCTGTACTTCATCCAGGTTTCCTTCTTTGCTTTCTTAACCACCTGTCGAGCTTTCAATCTCAGTTGTCGGAATGCTGCCAGATTTGTTGCCGTGGGATTATTAAAAATTCATAGTCCTCTTTTACTGTTTTTAATAGCGGTGGCACATTCATCATTCCACCATGAAACTGGCGGGTGATGAGACTTTCCTGATGATTTGGGGATGCTTCTACTAGCAGCAGTTATAGTAGCTTCTGTAAAGCATTTTATATTACTCAGAGCATTACGACTAGCATCAAAATTAAAATTTATATCATTTTTTAAATTTTCCCAGGTAGTCTTCCTTAAAACCCATTTTTGGGGATAAATGAAGTTGTTCACTGGACCTTGTTTTGCAATAAAAATGGGGAAGTGAATTAATTAAGTTAAAATGTGTCCCTGCTGGAAGCTTAAATTTTCTTTTCTTTTATCACTTGATCTTTGCCTTCCCCCCTTTCCTCCGGTGAGTTTGGAAGGAATGCTCCATCTTGTCATTGACAGTTGACTTCCTCCATCATTTCCTCGCTTTGAGGAAGTTTGCGGGAGGGCGCAGGCAAGGGTGTTTTGTCCGGTCTCCCTCCAGCATTTTTACTTGGTGACTTATTCAGTTCCATGGGACTTCGTCCTTTTGTTTTTTGGCATTAACTTTAACATTTTCTTTGGCTTTATTTTCTTTGGTTTTATTTTCTTTTTGTTCTGATTTATTTGACTCTGTCTGTGGCATCTCATCTGTCTCAGTAGCGACGGTATTCTTCTGAATGGGGGTGGCTGCTAAAGATGCAAAGGACCTTGGGAAGACTGGAGCGACAAGTGTTTTTTCCTAGCTTAAAAATAGGACAGCTTGTCTATGGTCTTTATCTCTATGATCTTTTTCTCTTCTTGGAGTTTCTGAGTCACAGGAATATGCTGGGTGTGGACCTTCCCAGTTCATGCACGATACAGCCTCAGTGCATTCCACTCCATCATGCTTTTCCCGATTGCAACGGGGGCAAATTGCTTTGCCCTTACTATGCAGAGCAGCATGCCCATACTTGTGGCACTAGAAGCAGTGCATAGTGTTGGGTATGTAAGGCAGAACTGGGCAGGCCTCATAACCAACCTTGACCTTCTCTGACAGCTTATCAAGGGAGAATGTGAGGATCATTATGGTAGTATTAATGACCTTGCAATTTCTCTTGGTTGTAAGCCTTCGGCAGTCAATGACCCCCTGTGAGGCCATATCCCGCTTACAGTCCTCGACATCCACATACAGAAGGTCATAGTTAGTTATGACTCCCTGACACGTGTTGAGAGTTTTTTATCTCTCCACTTTCACCAGCATATCCTTTAGGAGCAATATGTTCAAAATCTTAGTACTTCATGCATCATTATTAGTCTGGATAAGAAGAGTACCATCTCTTAACTTCTTCACAGATTGTAATGGTCCAGGTACTTGTGCTGATAGTGCATTGTAAATAAAAAAGGGAGACACTTTGCTAAATGTCTCACCTCTTCAACGCGACATAATCAGATATTTTTTGCATTTCATACCACATTCTCCCCTGTCCATGTCTGGATGGGATCTTTTAAGGGAGGAGGAAGGTTTTCCCCCATTGAGAAAAAAATAGTTTTCATCCCCTGGACTCCCCACCCACCATGGAGCCATAAATGAGATGCCTAACCACAAACTGATGAGGTCACCAGGGCTAACCAGGAGGATCTAGTACCTCTGACCTGGTTGTCTGCTTCAGGTAAGATCTCTGGTGCATGGGGCGTCCAAATCCCATGCACCTTTGACCCCCACAGCCTCAGCACTGGAACGTCGAGATGTGACGGCAAGCCGATTAATCAGGTGTGACTAGCACCCGACTTCCGTTTACAGTGAATCTGAGGCCAAAGTGATGTGTTGCTTCGAAGAACTCATCTCGGGCATCTGAAACCCAGATGAGCTCCAGGAAGTTCAACCACCAGGTATCTCTTCTCCACCTTATGGGTCTCCATGCACAGCAAACACGAGGGTTGATCAATAGCCAGATGTCATGGCTTGAGTCAGACAGCAGATCCACTTACTGTCTGAAAGCTGCCCATAGCATACTGTGGGTTTTTTAACGAGGTTGTCTCCTCACCCATTGGTCACCTCTTATGACCAGCAGAGGTGCTGTGGGAGTATTCTATCCCCCTACCCACAGGGGTTCTGAGAATATCCAAATACTGTTCGGGAAAATCATTAGCCATTTTGGCTAAAATAACTGTCCACCTTTCTGAAGCGGTTTTGAATTGCCAGTCTTTATTTTCTACCAATTCAATTTCAACAATTCCACATACCTTTGTGATCTGGTTGAACAGAAAACTATCATTTATTTTGATATCTTTATCCTTAAAATAATATAGGACTTGTTCTACTTCTTTCCATTCAGGCTTTTCCTTCGGCATCATCCATGAAAATATTGTTAAATGTTCTAGGTTTTATCCATTTGTTTAAATAATCTTTGAATGTTTATAGAAAAGCGCAATTTCTAATTTAAACTTTTGAATGTCTTGGTTGGTGATAATACCAGATTTTTTATATTATTCTAAAATTGATCAAACATTTGTAGGTAGAAAACAATTCCTGCCTTTTTCTTCAAACATGATGGCTGTCACTTTCAACACATCCAAAACTTCTATCACGGATTTGTTTTTCCCTTCAATTTTTAATAACTGCAATTTGACTGAGCTGGCCTGGATTTGAATGGACCAGAAATATAATGGGTTGGTAAAAAATGTAACCCGAGTTTTTGGTGCTCTTTCCTTTGACATGAAAAAAGATTTCAGTCCTTCGAAGATTTTCAAAACTCTCTCAACTGATGGCAACATAGAAAGCCATCTAATTCTTGAATGTGATAGCAGTTACTCATAATCACTGCCAACAAACTTGCAAAAATCCTTTAAACGCTCAGTTGTAATTGTGCATATTGAAAAATAACTGAATAATTTTGATATAATCATACTTATGACGCAAGGGAGTTGATCGGAAGCTATCTGCATCGTATTGTGTAGAATATGTGCAGGGCAACCAATACCTTCGATTTGTGATCCTATTGCCGTTTTTAACTTGGAAAAAATATTATTTGTACCTGCTCTCGTACTTCCACCAAAATTTACATTTGCGTTATAACCACAAAATGCTATACACTTCTCTAAATCTACATTTATATCATTTAGGGTTTCAATGCAAAAATTAGTAACTATTTGGATGTTTTGCCCTTTAAATTTCCGAGTTTCAGCCCTTTAATCTTAATTCCTGTTGTTGTAAAATATTGCACAATCAATGGAAATATCTTTTCAGCCTTATGATTGCTTGCATCCATACTTATACTATATAAGGAACATTACCAAATTTCATTAATGGTTGAAACAATTGAATGCAGAGCAAGAACTTTTCTAATCATACAAGTTGATTTTGTTGCTGCTGACGAATATTTCTTTGCAATGTTTGAATCACTAAATATTTTTGGGAACAACTTGTTTACACAACCAGCAGAAGCAAATGACTGATGATGTTGTATGACGTAGTAGGAAAAACACAATTCAGCAGCAACCACTCGATCCTTGTATGTGGTGTTGCGTTATAAAAAGAATGCTGATATCTTCTCGCACAAACTTGAGGACGCAACTGCATTTATGTTTTGTTGTTTTGATGTGGTCTTTAATATGGGATATACCACCATGCGCCACACATCATATAGCTATTACAGTCTCCTGTCTGCCCCTTTTGATAAATGTGTATTCTTCAGAATATTTATCCAAAAATTTATTAATAATTATACCTGAATTAATTTTATACCTAATTCTTTCTTTGTGACAGGAAATGAATGAAGATTAAACTATTTCACTGTATCAGTTCACACTAACATCCGTTTCATAAACATCTCGATGTCAGACAGAGATTTTATGGAATACATGCCATAAGAACATTGTTGGAATTTTCATTGTTCTTAGAACAGTTCTGTTATTACAAGAGCATTAAACAACCTCAGAATTAATAATCGATGGGTGTGTTCCATTTTTCGCACTTATATTGGCACATTAATGGCCATTGGCGGCAGCACTGCTTCTTGGTGTCATGGCAGCAAATGTATGATCAGCTTTGTTTACATCATACTATTCTCCTACAGCTGCTATATTTCATTGATGTCTGTCACTTTGTTCCCAGTATTTTCTGAATATCTTGAATGGTTTTGAGTTAGTATGAAATTATTTTAATAACTACCTAACCTCCATTTTCTCATAAAACCTTTGCTTACATTTTTGGGGCACCAAAATTCGCGGTATTTTCGGGAACGTAACCTCCGTGAATTTGGAAGGTTTTATTGTATAACCAATTATAATTAATAAATTTCTAAAATTGTCAAATCTGGGACAAATGACTGCCCCGAAAAACATTCTCGGGACGCCGTGACAGTGGACTTGAAACCGGGACAATCCCAGTTTTCTGGGACGCCTGATTGTGAGAGCCTTAGTTATGAGGAAAGAAACAGAAAAATAGACCAATTGGTTTTTCACATTGAATTTTGAATAAATACATAATATGAAATCGTGAGTTTACTTTACACTTTTTGTTTATTTAATATATTAATTTTTCCAGTATTTCTTTACACCCCCCAGCCACCCACCCCTATATAGCATAACACTGTATATTGTTATTCTCCATGAATTCATATAGGTATTAACCGTCGCAACATTTTACAATCAATGCAAAAATTTGATAAATAGGACATGCTCGGCAAATGGGATAGATAGATAGATAATCGTCTTTATTCGGGCGAAATTTAGACCATAAGGTCCATTCTTACATTTAACCCTTAAATGGGAGGGGAGCCTCAAAAGAGTTAGGGACCAAGGCCTCCAAATGCCTTTAGATGGGCCTGCTTAAACCGTAGAAATCTCCTTTATGCTTGGAGTCCCGAACAGGGCCACCAAGAGCAGACACGGTCCCTGGGGAAGGGTGTGCGAATGCCCCCTGTAATTATTAACATTTCTACATATTAAATGTGTACATACTAAATTACTGCATCCTGCATTTATGTTGAACACTGTGTGTGTTGGCAAGACGGCAAAAATTACAATCTCTACAAAATTTATGTTTATCACTCATATTTCTCCTACTTGGCCAATTAGTTTATTAACATTTTTAAATTTCATATCCCCTTCCAGGCCCCGGGGATTTCCCTCTCGGTGAGGCTGGTCCAGAGTACATCATCCTCCGTGAGAGTCGGTACCAGATGTGAAGCTTGGGTGCAAAGATGCTAGATGGTGAAAATCATCGGTAAAATTTGTACGATAATTGTAAAAAACCTAATTCCATTTAAAATTATTATAAAGGAATCGATTCATCGTGATGGTTAAAAATGTGAAAACGAATTTTTCAGGTGCACCGTGATGAAAAGTGTCGTGCCACTACAGAATGACTTCCACGTTCGAGTGAAAATGACCAGATTGCAAACCTTCTCCGATTAGTCCCCCATTTTAACCCTCCGAAAACTATGCGAAAGTTGGTCTTTTTGTATTATTGAAACCTGAACAATAGAAAAATTGAACTTTCCCATCTCACTTACTACTGTGGCCCTGTACTGTTTTACGATTTTTATAATTACGTAGTAAATACTGATTGTTACACCCAGTACCATTGGGGTGGCACATGAACCCAGCAAATGTGACTTTCTTCACCCCTGATGCAGTTTTTTTAGGTTGGTTTCCAAAGGAAACAGCCTTTCTGTGTGTGTGTGTGTATGTGTGTGTGTCCCCTACAACTTTCCCATCAATGGACCAATTTTCATGAAACTTGGTATGAGGCTCGTGCTGCCAGGGCCCACCTCCGGGATATATTTTGTTTTGCGATAATTGAAGGTATGACGGTTTGATTCAAGGAACTTTTTTCCCTATTTGTTTTACACAGGAAGCCTCAAATCCATCATGCAGATATGTTTTCTTTAATACTTTAAATTATCTTAAAATTGTGATATTGGAGTGAGGTTTGTACTGTTCTAAGGTGAAACGAATGTAGATTTTAATTCTAATCGCAGAACAATGTTAATTGATCGTATTTTCTTGAATTTCTAGTAAAACAGTGTATTTGCGTTTTAAATCCCATTTTATCGGATTGTTGCCATGGAGACAATTATTACCAAACTCGGCTTGAGCGTAGACGAGTGAACAAATGGGTTATTTTCTTTTCCGCTCGACTACCCTTCAGCAATGGACAGTTGATCCATACATATTAGCATATAAACAGTAACATTTATTAAATTCGTTTATTTAAAAAAATACATGCAAAATATGTCAGAAAGAGATTTTGATATTGCTTTTAGTACTTTAAACTTGATAACGCTCTATTAATTTGTTTTCCAATTTTCTCTGTCATTGATAAATTATAAATTAAAAATGGTATTTATGGTATGAGAATTCCTTGGAATGACTAACACATACTGAAACATTTCCTGTCAATATAAGTAATCAATTCAGGACGTCAACTTTGGGAAACCAGCCTGCATTAGTCCTGGTTTGGACTTGCTGTGTCGCTATTATGCTCATACTAGAATATGTTGATAGGACTACTTTGCTTGCAGTCTATATTTAGCTCGGGAAGTAAAGTGGGGGGAGTATGTGAGCGAATGATACCTTTGCGTTTCTGTTGCGGTCTGATATCACGCGATGTGATAAACCTCAATGATCCAGATACTGAAGTTAGTTTGATTGAAATGTTTCATTAGTTAGAGAGTGGTGGATAACACAAAGATGTGGGTGAAGGAGAAAAATCTGATAATGATGGAAAACAAGGTTTCTGTGAAGCTCAGGGCAGGTCAAGATATTTCTGAATTCGAGGTTAGTGGCCCACCCAATTCCTCCGAATTCATTCAAGAGAAAAGTTCTATACATCATTGCTGGCATAGAGACTCCTGGTCGTAATAGAGGTACCCCTGCCATGCACAGGATCACCGAGCACGGAATTTCACTAATGAGGTTGAACTATGTGGAACCAAAGTCGCTGTGTGCGGTCTACCATTCTCATTAGTGAGGTTTTCCGAAATGCCTTTCGAGCGGCTGGCGAATCCAGAAACACCGAACGTCTTCAAAAACTCTCAAAATTAACTTTTATTATTATATTAATTTTTCAACTGCATACTGCACTGTACATATTTGTCAATGTTTTTATAGCAATTTCAAACTTTTAGTTTCGGGAATCACTCACAATGCTCTAATTAAGCGGACTATTAGTAAAACATTACACACATAGTCTGGCCAATAAAAAACCAAGATGGAAAAGTGCATTCCATGGAATAGAAAGAGATTTCAAAGGTGTTCTTTATGGGAAATTTGCATAAAATGGTACCAAAACATTGGGCAGTTCTTGAATTTTTATCTCCAAAACTATAAGTCTGCGGAACTTTGAGATAAATGTTGTCCTCTATTCAAATACATTTTAAATCTATACCCCACAGATCAATTAAGAGCATGGGAGAGAAAAATGATTCTTTAATTGTTGTTTGCCGGTAGAAGATGTAACGATCAAGATAAACAAAATATGTATGTGATTTTATGCTTGGGATTTTCTCGATTGTTTATTTCCGAAACTATAAGTCGTAATTATGTGGTCCCACGGATTTTTTCTAACATATGTTATACTCTATCCGAATAAATTTTTTAATCTATACCTTACTGATCATATAAAAGCTAGGGAGAGAAAAATATGGCATTTAATAGTTGCTTGACGGAGCCATTTAACGAGATACGAGTATAAGTTTATTAAAGTAATTATGTAAAGTGGAAGTTATAATTGAAGGATAAAGTTGAAAATCATAATTCAGAAATAAATTTTAATAAGGATCACTCTTACTTAACTTAATTAAAATTCATCCAGCAGTTCAGGAGATGGACATTAAGGCATATGGACGGACGGACGGACGAGACGTGCCCATAAGGCGTTCCGCTACTACAGCTTCGCTGGTAAAGAACGCCTAATTAAGGGGAGGAAGGGAGGGAGAGGAAGATTGGTTGCAATATGACACATCGTTCTGTTTGGGAATTTTATATCCGATGGACTAAGACAAACGTTTTACATGGCAGGAAGCAGGGATATGAAACTCTTATGGGAGAATAGATTCCCAGCTTTTACACACAGTTCACTATGGTAAAGGGTCCGCAAAAGGCACTGCAGTCGCAGTCAGCTTTTTCTCTCTCTCTTTCTCCCTCTATTTCTCTCTCTCTACCACATCACCACACGTTCCTTGTCTATCATAGCAGAACAGCGGCCAGTTTGCTTGATAAAAGTTCGCCACTGCTTATTGAGCAGTTGACAGTTACTCTGATTTTGTCAAGTAGATATATACTAGATATGCATTCATCACTTTAAGAAAACGTGACGGAATGAATTTGGTCTGATCTCCAATCAACAGGTGTCTTAAAAATAGCATATATATTTCTTTAAATTATAACGATCTAGTTCTACGAAGTGTTATGTGAATGCGTTTTGTGAGAATGCTTTTATATTTTCTTAACAGATACCTGCAATGGATAGATCTTCTAGGAAGGAAGGAAAGAAATTTCTCTCGTTTGTTTGTGTGCGAGAAGCATTTTGAGAGGAAATGTTTCTCAATTTTAGGTGTTAAGCCTCGCTTACTTCACCTAGCTGTGTCATCCATTGCCCTGGCCGTGAATATGGTACGTGTCAGTTCACAAAATAAGCCGTAATTTTAGATTGAGTAACTGAAATTTCTGTTTAAAACTTCTCGCAGTTATCAGTAGATTATAGTGAGTTTGGAAGTTAAACTGCAACATAGACGCCAGGGGATAGAGTTGTGCTTGTAATAGAACTAAATAAGTATACCATAGTGATGTCTCATTGTTTTAATTTGAAATATTTGGAATTTACAGAAATTGTTAACTTGATTATTTCTTGTTTCTCATTATGCATTTGTTTGTAATCCTAGACTTGAAGATAATTCTTCTTTGTTTCAAAACGTATTTAGAAATATGTATATATTTTTCGATCGAGAAATTGAAATTTCCATATCATATAGATCTTAAATGGCCTAACTGTAACTGCTGCGAACATGTAAACGTCAGCAAATACAACTGTGCTTAGAATAAATTATAAATAAACAAAGTGGACATTTTGTAGTGAAATGTGATATGTGTTTCATTTTACAAATAGCAATGTGATCTTCATAGAAAATTTTTTTATGAACTGCAAGGGGCCGTAAGCGCATTTGCCTTATTTTACATTTATTGCAACATTTGAAGCATAGCCATTGCCTCCTCTGTCAATTTCATTGGGTTTAGCAGGTTTAATGATTGACATCCTTAGAAATTCATTTTCATTCTTTTTACAGGTAGAACAGAAAGAGAATGTGTTCCAGGGCCGAAGAAATCACTTTACAAATAGATTTTTGCTTGATCCACAAATTCATTCTTGACGTGAAAGTTTGACGTTTTTCGTCGTCCACGTGAATTTCCTTTAAATACGTTTCATGCATAAAAGATATTAACGTTATAAAATTCTGTTACAATAATTCATTTTTATATCTTTATTGTATAATATTTATGTACAAATACCTCACTGTTATGTAATTTGATTATACTTTGTACTCTTGCAATGTGTGCTATACGGTAATAAATTTGATTTCTTATATGCAATTCTTTAATTTAAGTCCATTTCATCTGACCGTGCAATTTATATTTGCTACAACGGGAGGGGAAGGGGGCGAGCGACATCCTGTGATGACATCACGCTAGCCTTCGTTAACATGTAGTTCCAAATTTTCCGGTTGGCCCATCTATTGTCGCCTTCCATGGAAAACCTGGGAATCGTTTTATAGCATTAAGTTTCCGATCTTTCCGTAGGGGTAGTAGTCTTTGGCAGGAAGCAAAGATGGTTGCAAATTCTTCAGCAGGCCAGATTAGAGTTTAAATTGGAATTCCAAGGTGCCATATGAGGGAAAATGTTAAATAAGGTTCATATGGCTAAGATTTCAATATTACAAGTTTTGTTATCAAAATTTTCATAAAAATGTATGAATTTCTCCTAAATTTTTCGAATTGCTTTTTCATCATTGCTTCCCGAGCCGCACAGAAACTCTTCGCGGGCCACATCCATAGGTTGGGCACTACGGGACAAAGGGGTCATCACAGCATTTAAGTCCTACTATCTACAAAGACGCTTAGCCTCGGATAGATTTCCAAGTAAAAATGCACACCAGTGTTGGACTGAATTTACAATTTTAATAGCTATTGATATTATTGGAGAGGCATTGTCAACTATGAACGTTTGCTAGGAGACGCTATGCACTGTAATTATGAATGGATTTAAAACATTACCCAGCATTCAGGCGGAGGAGGAAATCATTACCCTTACTATTGCTATTGGAGGTGAATGATATAGCATTATATGAAAGAGGAAGAAGTTGAAGAGCTCATACGGTCTCACGAGGAAAACTTAAAAAATGAGTTAGAAAAATTAATGGCTTCTGATGGAAATGCTGGTAAGAACAGAGGAAGATGAAGCGCGGCACATATCTGAACTAGCAGAGAATCTAAACACATCCGAGTTTCTCAAATAGAAGATAGTGCAGGAAGATCCTGACTTTCAAAGAGCTATGAAAATTACGAGATCTATTGATGATATGTGCAAATTTATAAAAGTGTTAATAACAAAGGCAAACCCAAATTACAGATTTAATCAGTCCATCAGTTTCAAGCCTCTGCCAAATCCTTCTTATCCTTTACCAGCAACTCAACCAATTAAAAAGTTTCCTCTTAAGAAATTCAATTCATCACCAATGTTACCTTTTCAGTTATTTTTGGTAAGTTCCTGTCAATTTTTTGTCTTGACGCTTTGTTTTACTTGTGCAGTACTTTGCAATGAATTTAATTAGGATATTATTTGGCACTTAGAACTTATTGGAATTTTTCGTTTGTTTCTCAAGGTTATCTAAGTCAGGACTCGACAAATCCCGGACCCCAGGTCCCCATGGCGCCTTAAGCTACATTTTCATGCAAGCAGTATAGGCGGCGCAGGCGGTGAAGAAATGACGGTGACCAATCAGTGGGCTCGGTTGGAGCGGTACAAGCGGTGATGCGATCGGGCGGTGAAAGTTAAAATTTTCTCAACTTACCCTGCATGTGCCACGTGCGGTACCCCAACAATATAATAACGAATACATTTTAGCGTAAATTAAATCTGATATAATCTTCATCTAAGTTTGCCTTTCAAGATTCTTTTCCAGTTATTTTTTAATGCCCAAAAGCGGGTAACCTCGTATTGTTCCTTAGCACCAGGAATTGTACACCAGATATCTCTCTTGAGCAACATGCTAGGGCAAATATTACAATGCAACTAAATCAAGGGTTGACACAATGGATAAGCCAGGAGGAACATATGCGGTGAAACAAATGAAAATACGATAGCCAAAGGTCATATTTTATAATATGATCGACATAAGTTGCTTGAATGCTTACTGAACTGAATCCTGAATAAAACATAACAAAAGGCTATCGTTGAAGGGAGTTGCTGTTGGAGCTTGGAAAACCTGACTTCTCCAAAAGAATCTAGACAGACTGGACCATCAAGAATTTGGCCACAAAATAAAGCAAGCTTGGAGAGAGACCAACGTAATGTCCTAGATTGAAGAATAGGAAAATTGTGACTGCATGCGACATATGTGGTAGTTTTATATGCAATATTCATATAAATAATTTGTGATGCAGTGGTTTGTGGTCACGACATGAAAGTCATGCACTGCATGATTAACTATGAAATTAAAATTGTGTCGATAACACCATGGAATAAAAAGGATGTTTTACATTAATTTTTAATATTTGATTTTGTTTGGCTACAGCTACATCGGCATTCCCTTCCTAAGCTATGAGAGCTCTGGACGGCCGGTCATGTCATGCTATGCCAACTCTGATTGCCTAAAACTTCGCTTACAGCACTTCTGAGAGACCTAGCCCCCACCTGTTAGGAGATCTGCCAATTTCATGCTACGTTAAAATAGCATAGCTAGAGCATTCGCAGAAAGAGAGATGGGAGAAAAACAAAAGTGAAATGCTCGAAAAAATCAGCCACGAACGATTTTTTCACGCCTGAGCAGATAGCCGAGTCACATGATGCCAGACTGCTGGCAATCTAAATCTAAAATTTGTCGTAATAATGGTGAAATTGTCATCCAAGTGAAATTATGATGATCAATCATAGTAAAGTTCATGCTGAATCTGATTATACTACATATAATTTTCTAAAAATTCGGGAAATATTTAAATGTTACAGAAACTAAATATTTCGGGACAAAGTTTTTATCATTCTTTAAACATACTCAAATCTCGGCTTCTATTGATCCAATAGTGACAATTTTTTGCCTCTTAAAATATTGTGAAAAACAATTACGAAAAAGGATAAATAATAATATTAATCAAACACCTTGTAAATATTTTAATAAAATTATTCTTCCCCAATTCTTACTTTCTCCATAGGCGGAGTAAAGAGAAAGCATTGTTTTCATGAAAAAAATCGAATTCGAGATTTCAACGGAAATACATGTTTTAAGGTCCCCTGAACACGTTTTGACTATTTTCTCGATGATGTCTGTGTGTCTGTCTGTGTGATAGATTTTTGTGGGCGCTCTAACTCAAAAACTATTAATCTGGTCAACGCAAAATTTTATATTTAACATTTTTATAAAAGTTAGAAGATCTGATTAGTTTTTGGTAAAAATCGGTCGACCGGAAGTGGGTGTTTACTTTTGTCACATCCCTTATTTTGAAATATTTCCTTTAATATTTGATAAATGTAAAAATGTACTGGAATAAAAGTTGTAGGAAATTTAATTTTCTACAACCTTTGTTTGATACATTTTTCCATATAATGCATTTTTTAAGAGATATCTTATACTTTTAGCTGCCACCACCACGCCACCTATCGACGACTATTGTTAACAATTGACGCTTAGTTACATCTTAGTAACGCTCCTGTTTCTTTTCTTAATTTATTTATTTATTTATTTATTTAATTAAAAATTTCACATACAGCATTCGCCATTTTAGAGTGAAATATATAACATCATGAGTATAAATAAAAGCGAATAAAAAACAGGAAAAATACAGAGAATAATAATAAGAATACAACACGAAAGAGAAATGGGAAAATAACACTGCGGATAGAGCACAAAGAAATCAGAGGTGAGAATGAGGTAAATGAGCTCTAGAACCTTTGATAAATGATTTACAGGAAAGGATAAACGGATCTATGTGGGAAGGTAGATAATTAAATAGGGTAGGAAGACGGAAAAAAAGAGAGTGCCTAATAATAGATAACCTTGTGGTTGGAATGTGGAGTAAATCCATAGAGCGTGTTGTTCTAGAGGGTACTGGTAAACCGAAAGAGGCCAAGAGTTCTGGACTGTCTATATTAGAGTTTAAAATGTTATAACATAAGGAGAGGTCAGATTTTTGTCGAGATACCGAAAATTGGTCTAGGGACAAGGCCGTTAGGATGGCTTTCTTAGAGGAAGTCCGGAGAGAGGGTATACGATATTTAACTATTCTAACAAAGAAATTTAGTACGCAATCAAGAGAAGAAAGATTAGAGGCTGCAGCCATAGACCAAATAGGGGAAGCATAATTCACAACTGGGAAGACTAATGTGGAAAAGTATAATTTAAGGGAAGCTGCATCCTTTATGTCCGTAAATCTGTATAATATTCCTAGTAGGGACATAGCTTTGCGTTTTGTTGCAGTTATGTGTGCTGTGAAGTTTAACTTATTATCAATTAATACCCCTAGGTCCTTCTGAAGAATGGTTCTGGGTAATAAAATAGAGTCAATTGTGTAGTTAAATTCTAGAGGATTTTTGCGAAGAGTTACGGTCATTACGGTGGATTTGTTTGGGTTTAATCGAAGAGAAGAATCAGAACACCAGTTGGTTACGATGTTGAGTGCCTGTTGAAGTATTAAGCTGTCTTCAGCGGAGTGAATTTGCCTAAATATTTTGCAGTCATCTGCATACATAAGTATTTCGGCTTGAGAGGGACGTAATTGAGATGATAAGTCATCAATAAAAAGGTTAAACAAAAAGGGGGCAAGAACACTGCCCTGAGGAACACCTGAAGGAACAATTGACCAATTTGAAGTATGGCCTGAAAGAATGACTCGCTGATATCTGTTATTTAAAAAACTACGTAATAGCAGAAGGAAATTTCCATGCAAGTTGAAGCGGTGACTAAGCTTATTAAGTAGATGGTTGTGATTCAAAGAATCAAAAGCCTTAGAGAAATCAAGGAATATTGTATCTAGTTGTGAATTATTTTCTAAGGCTTCCACGGAGTGCTTTTGGAAAACAGCTAGATTTGACAAGCAAGAGCGGCCCGGAACAAAGCCATGTTGTTTGGTGGATAAGTGCGGAGAAGTAAAATAAAAGAGGCGGTTTAAAATAATTTTTTCACAAATTGAAGAAAGAATAGGAAGTAAAGAAATTGGTCGGTAATTTGTAACGTCCGATTTGGAACCTGATTTATGAATCGGAATAATATTCGCACGTTTCCATTGAGAGGGAAAGAGACCTAAGGAGTAGCATCTGTTGAAAATTATACTCAATGGAATACAGAGAGAAGAAGCACAGTTGCGTAAAAATACAGGACTTAGTCCATCAGGGCCTATAGAGCGATGTGGATTAATTTTGCATAGGAATTCATAGACTTCACCTGGAGAAGTTTGTAAATCAGATAATGTAAAATTAGAAGCTACATGATGCAAGTGTGGGTCTTCAAACTCACTGGAGATGTTACGAGGGAGAACAAAGCATTCGTTAAAAAAATTGTTAAAAAGTTCTGGTCTATTGAGTCCCACAGCTAGACGAGGGCCATTAAAAACTATATCTGGTATTTCCCTATTATTAAGACGCCCATTGACGAACGCCCAGAACTGCCGGGGGTTTGAGGAGATATTAGAGGAGATTTTGTTAATGTAGTTAGCATAGTCTTTTTCTAATAGGGACTTACATAAGCGCCTTAAGTTAACAAAATTGTCAACCAGAAGTAAATATTGACGATCCCAGAGCTAACATGTAATTTTCCATATAAATATGGAGAAAGTCATGTGTTGCCCACATCAGTTTATTTTTCTTGAAATATGAAAAATTCGCTCTGAGGGAATGTTTTTCCCTAATTGCTTAAGAGGGGGGCATGGGAAGAAATGTTGAAATTTATTGTTAGAGAAGACTTGTTCACGCATGCGATCTGGTGCCGCAAGAATAAAGTTAAACGTCTCGAATGACGTCCGTTAAAACGTTTGGAAACTGCTACTACGTATTAAAATTCGGTCACCGAATATAATCAATAATTATCACTTGTATCATTTTCACTTGAAAGAGTAATTCCTTCGGATCGAACAAGTATAACTCCACTCCTATCGAATGTTGAATAAAAAACACACGAATTAGCGTCCACGCTCTGGATCGCGGCATCAGTAGCGAAATCAGTCGCTCCGCCACCAAAAGGGGATGAGGCGCGTCGTAAGGGTACACCAACAAGCCGCGTACACACCAAGACGAGCAGCCGCGAACGAGCAATGCTCGACGAACATTCGCTGCGATGAATGCTCGGTTCCATCGGGAATGGAAAACAACGTTGGAGAATGCGCGCGGCCACGTGTTCAGCCAAGCAGCCGTTGAAAATACATAAAATAGCCGAGAAAAGTCTATAGGAAAGAAGTTCGAATTCGCCACTGGAATACCAGCGATCGCCAACGAACGATTCGTTCGCGAGCAGTGTGAACGAGGCGACGAACGAGCACGTAAGACGAGCAATGAACCCACACGAGGCTGCTCGCCTTGGTTCGGCTTTAGAGGAGCGACTGGAGGGAGAGGGGACAAACCACGAGAGACCCGTCAATTGGTTCGAACGCTCGTCTTTTCGTTTGCGCAGCCGATATCCAGAGAAAAGAAACACCGTGGATGGAACGGCACGCCGCGATCCAAAGTGGCCAAGTTCGATCATCATCTGCGTATCAGGCCGCACTCGGATGAAAATGGGAGACGCAAAAAATCTCAGGGCAAGATTGTGACGGACGAGGAAACAAACGACCGATATGAACAGTAGCAGCGACCAAAAGTCCCATCAAATTACAATTCGGATGCGCCCGTCTTAAGTTAGCAAAGTGTTCTTAATCCTCCGTTTAATTTTTCGATGCTATCTCCTAGTTTGGCTTGCTGGATCCAAAGGTTCAAGCTTTTCGCTGGAAAATTGAGAGCAAATTCTTATTCCATCAAAAATGAAACTTCACGAATACATAAATAGGTACTATCATGGGTCCAGCAAAAGTGAAATCCACAATTCTGACGAGCTTCATCACAAGAGCGGTCGTGGCGAGTGAAACCTTGGGAAATGCATTAAATTTACAGTACCTCTATGATGGCGCCATTCAAAGAGTTGCACGAGTACAATAAGCGCTGCCAGACGACCAACAAAAGGGTACCAACAAAACTGTCAACTTTGCTTTGACCGAAAACCAGTTCAGGGAGCGTGACGCAGATCGTGGGTGCCAATGGTTAAGTAGAACTGTTCAAGTGGTGCGTGAAAAAAATTTGAATGGGAAAACTAGACGTATTTAAAGCAACGAGCCATATCGCGTCGAGAGGAGCTTGAAATTGGGCGAAAGCGAGTGCGCTCCTTACTCGCGCTATTTGATCGATCGGCGGGAAGGCATCTCGCAGCCGGGAAAGAGACGGAGGGGAGATAAGGCCTCCCACACTCTTTCATCGTTCAACTCATCCGAGCCCTGGCTGAGTCGTGGTGAGCACTCGCTGCAGAGGCTCAGACGGTAGTCGAGGTACCGGCTTTCGAGCTCGGATGGGTTACTCCCGCCTTACTACTTTACTTACTTACTAGTAAATGAGCACGGCGGCACGCGTGGCCCGTCGTCGCCAAGTCCCTTCAATCCGGCTTCTTAATCCTTAATAAATGACAAAGCGCGTCGCCCCGTGCCCGTGTGCCGCACAGCTTCTGCCTCATCGTGATCTCCTGCAATGCCTTTTTCTCCACTTGCCGCCCCCTTGATGTCTAGCGTCTCCTGAGAATCCATTAAGGCCCTGTTCTAGAGCAATAACACCCACGTTGGGAAACACTGATATAGTGGGAGTATAACCGCTCCCTCGAAGGATTAATTTCGCGCTGTGCTCAAACCGATCTCGCATCGACTTCATATATCAATTCGCGAGATGCGTGACATTTTAGCTCCGAGAATGCTAACCACGCGTTAACCGGAATTTTCCTTGACATTCTGTTCCGGTTTTTATTGGGTTTGGAGCATCGGCTTTAGGTTAGCATCGCACATGTCGCGGCCGCTACGACGAAATTCATAGTCACCACCAATAACATTGGAAATCAACTAGGCGTCCGGTAAATTTCGCATTCGAACGCTAAATTATAGGCTAATCGCGATCAGTAATGGGATCTATACTTAAATGGTAATCCCAAACATGAGAAATTTTTCTCGGGTTACTGCCCGGGTCATGTCCGACTTGACCCGGGCAGTAACCCGAGAAAAATTTCTCATATTCATTCGCCGGGAAAACTTCAAATCTTTAATCCCAAACATATCCACCGTTTTGCAGAGCGAGAATAATTTGCGTGATTGGATTTTGTACGAGGAGTAAAAGGACTATATCACATACATGGATTTTTTGCGATTACCAATTAATAGTACCAGTCAAGATCCCGCAGTTCTACTGCGAGAAATTTTGAGAAACGATAAAAAAATGTTGCAAATAATGAAAAATAACATCAAACTCGTAGATTAATTTACGAATAGAAAGTCAAAGGTCGAAAGAATGTGACAAGTCGTTTAGTTACAATGTATTAGAGCAACTAAATGAAGTGTCTACTGCGCTCACCTCTCCTTTTTTCTCCCTCTATTTCACTGTGTGTGTTGGTATATTCCCCACCCCTCCATTTCCCCGCTTGTCCTTATTCTTCTTACACTCTCACGACAATGTGCCATCTGCGCGCGCAGCTAACAATAACCCCTCCTCGCCGGGAGTAGAGAACGCAATCGACAATAATCAGGCTGTTTTGGCGAAAAAAATTTTCGCTCAAAAAATCTTGTAACTCTGCTGTTAAAAGCACAATTTTGGAAGGATTCGGCCTGCATTTGAAATTTGACTGTATGAAAATAAAACTTCATTCTTTTCTCCGTGCACGTTTGGCCACTAAGTCCTTAGTAACAAACCTCACGAAAATCCACCCAATACTTTCGGATGTGAAACGTGCGGACAGACAGACAGACGAAACTTGACCATAAGACGTTCACTTGTTTTACTTTTTGTAATGAACGCTTTATAAAACAGTAAAAACACACAATGGTCGGTTAAAACGATAATCACCTTCTTGACTGTACTAAATCATAGAATTGCTCCACTTTAATTGGAGACTCAGATTCCAATGAAAATGTTATCTAAGTTTTGCTTCCGTGCATTCTGTAACCACAATTATGTAGTTGAAAGAAACGCATGTTCGCAAGCGCCAGCACCAGAGTAGCAGAAAGCATATCGTGTCCTCCGCCTTACCCTCAAAAGCAATTTTGAAACTTCGAAGGAATAAAACGCAGAAAATAATTTTGACACTATGATACAGACTCGTATGAAGCAAGTTGTTGTTTGATATGTCATGACATTCAACACACTCAACTACGGAAGGAATGCCTTCAATGATGAAGGATAGTGACTCATTCACAGTAAATTACGCCATTTTTCTTATATCAAAATGATAATGCTGCAACGAGGGCACGAAAATTCGATTTAATTTTTTACCTCATGTAATTAGGCGATAATATCAATCTATAATTACGATAAAACGTACATTTCTGGCTTCCAGTGATCTACATAAAATTATTAGATTTATTTTTTAAACGCCTAATACGGGACGAAGGCATTATTATAACTAAATCGACATGCGTCTATTATAAGAGAAGGTGGCGTTTGTTTGAGTGTGTGGACAGCATTTCTCAAAAAGCAAGAAACTTAGAGACTTAAAACATGGTACGCATACTAAAAAGACTTTGAGGATGTGCACCTCGGTGCCAGATTTTTACTTTCTCATATACGAAGTATATTGAGCAAGTATTGTTATCGTGAAAATATTCGACTTCGAGATTTTAATGGAAATACACGTTTTAGGTGTCCCCAAGTCCATAAAAGTGGTTTTCGCCATGTCGTCTGTCTGTCGTCTATTCACTGTTCTAGGGCCTAAACGCGTACATGAAATCGAATGATATTTCGTATTTGTGCAATATATCATCTTTTGCAGACCCCTTTTTTCATAAAAATGATATTGTGCCAAAATTAAGGGTAGTTTATTCTTGGCGATGTTTAGAATTAATTTACTCAAAAATGGTTCCCGAGAATTTGATTAAAATCAATCCAATGTCACAATAATACTACGTAAGCTATTATCTCTTGAAATCACCATATGGAGTCCAGTGGCATTGCAATGTACGCTAAGCTACCTTACCCAAGCCCTATGACGCCACGCCTCCGCCGCGATCCACTAAAAATCTTATTACAGCCTAAACAATTAAACTGAATCGAATGATATCTCATATTTGTGGATAATATCATTCATAATAGACACCCAGAAGAGACGAACGACATTGCGCAACAATTAAGAGTACTTTATTCTAAGATATTTAGAAACAAAATTCGATTTACTCAAAAATTACTATAAGGATTTTGATTAAAATTCATCCAATCGTACAGCCTTATGTCACAAATAATACTAACTAAGCCATATGTTCCAGAAATTACTAAATGTTGTCCAATGACATTAAAATATACACTAAACTACGGTTAACTTTGATTTGTAAGCGTTTTTCTTTTATAAACGTACACAGTCGACCAAACGTATATGAGCAAGTTTGTGCAATGTATATTGCGCCATATATTGTGGGGAGGGGGGCGCCATACAAATCATACCCTGATTAGAGGCCCGTGTTGATTTTTTGTAAAATTACACAACTTATTTTGAATAATCATAGCAAAATATCAAATTTGAATCTATATTGAATTTGTTCGTACTAAAATAAAAATAACAATAGGAGAAAGTATAATGAAAAACTAATTTCCACAAATTTATTTAAAATACTTTCTCGTATTGCTATTTTTACTTGATTATGGAATTCCACTAATTGTAAGTCTCGGCCTCGTCCATTAACTTTCTTCATACTAATTAAGTGGGAATATTGGTCACTTACCTCGAGAGTACCTTGAGTTTGAATGAAAATGGCGCAATATGCATTGCACAAACTTTCTCATATACGTTTGGTGGACTGTACGCTTATAAAATAAAAACGCTTATAAATCAAAGTTAAACGTAGTTTAGCGTATATTTTAATGCCACTGGTCAATATTTAGTAATTTCTGGGACATATGGCATAGTATTATTTGTGACATCAGGATGTACAATTGGATAGATTTTAATCAAAATCCTTAGAGCCAATTTTGAGTAAATCGAATTTTGTTTCAAAATATCCTAGAATAAAGTACTCTTAATTGTTGCGCGGTATCGTTCATCTCGTCAGAGTATCTATGCTATTATCCACAAATATGAGATATCATTCTATTTAGCATAACCGTCTAGGCCAGGGGTCGGCAACCTTTCAGAGTAAAAGAGCCAATTTTTTGTTACTTGTCTTATTCGAAAATACTTGGGAGCCGCAGTGTCAACCTTTTTTGTGTGAGATTCGAGTGATTGCAATAAGCACGTTTCATGAATGATCAAGGTTAGGGAGCTTGACCAACTTATAAAGATCCACAAGTTCGTACTCGGGGAGCCATATGCGGCTCCGGAGTCTTAGGTTGCCGACCCCTGGTCTAGGACAGTGGTTCTCAACCGGTGTGCCGCGAACATTTCCCTAGTGTGCAGCGAGACTTTGAAGAGAAATTGCTAATCTGCGCGTCTTCCACCGATTATATACACAGTTTTAACAAAGAAACCAACACGCAATATTAGGACTAGTTGAATCCAGTCCAAAAGTATCACTGCTTTAGAAGGCGCGTAAACAGTAAGCCTGACAACAACGCTGTTAGCATTGTCATAGTAACCGAATCCCTTGTGCATTAGTCATAGACAACTGATTGGTTCTCGTTGCTCTCTAAGTCTCTACGATGACGTATGTAGCATGCTCCGCCTGCGGTAACCTTCCCGGCTGTCCGCGACTAAAATCAGTACTAGCCTAGATTCGTGGCTGGCTTATACTACAATTTGGTGTGTGTGAATGTGTTTCGTGAGTTTATTCTGTATAAAATAATTTTTTATTAAGTGTTTTGTGTAATACCGTTGATAGGAAACTGTGTGATATTGTGGTTTCGTCCAATTATCATTTCTAAAAATTATAAAACTTGCGCCTCTAAAAATGGGAAAATTTATTACAAGAAAAGGTAACGGTGAAAAATATGAAGAACATATTAAGGAAAAACCCATTACCAGCGGGACCAAGAAATGTTGGAAAGAACTCCCTCCCGGGGCGCCCATACACCTAACAGTTATTTAATAAGAACTTACTGAACACAACATCTTTAAATATTTTTATATTTTTAATGGTCAATATGCACGAGAAGTAATTGCTTCATACATCAAGGATTGCCTTTTTCCAAAAAAATCTTTTCAAGGGCGAGGTTAACGTCAGCCGAATGCTTTAAAATCAGAGGTCCCCAATCCGCGGCCTGCGGGCCAAATGTGGCCTCCTATAGCACTCTATGCGGCCCGCGAAGCTATGATGAAAAGGTGATCGGTAAAATTTCATATTTTTTCAGTATAATCATCGTCTCAAAACCTTTTCCGGTGGAGCTTAAACACCAGTAATTTATTTCGACTTGATTTTCGCTAATATGAGACCGCAGAATTCCTTGGGAACTTCTAATGCAAACAACCATCCGGCTAGCCGAAGCTCTCGTGACTTCCAATGCGGCCCTCCGAAGCATTCACAACTAAGAATGAGGCCCGCCATGTAAAAAGGTTGAGTTCCACTGCTTTGAATCATTACGAGGGTATCAAAAACAACGGTTCCAATTTTTGTTAGGCAGGATTAACATAGGCTACATTTGCCACTCTAATTAATTAAATGCTTTTAGGAGTGGCCATCAGATGTTGATATGCCCAACTAACCCATTGGCGTATGCACAGTTATTATTAAAGATGGCGGCCACTCTTAAACCACACACCCGTGAACAGGAGCATGCAGTTCTTATTGTGTGAACCAAAGACACCAACGGAAATCCATAAGGAACTCTTAGAAATGAAACATGGCCTCACCACTACGAGCCCGATTCAATATCAGAACTGATGATTTGGAAACATCCTTCCCATTAAGTTCAACTAGGCACAATCTGCAGTCTTTTGGGAAATGCGTGACATCATTCGGGAGGACATTACGAGGACACACTGTCGTCGCAGCCGCGTACCCAGAATCGCTGACCTAGCCGAAAGTTGCAATTCGCAGCTTTCGAAGGGGTTTTGTTGCTGCATACGGCACAAAAGACCTCGGCACTTCCGAACACTTTGAACTGGAAGGTTCTTTCTTGCCCATCTGCCCATCTCCCTACAGTCCGGAGCTTGCTCTCTCTCCGAATCCACAACTAAAGAGATATCCGAGGTCAGCGCTTTCTGTCGGACGAGGGTATTAAATTGGCGGTGAACTTTTTAACTTTCTATCGCAGTGGTTTAGAGAAATCGACTGAACGATAAAGTTTGTAAATAAATTTACATAAAAAATATTTTTTTTACACTATACAGCTTTTATATTTTCAACGCACTATAAAGAATAAAACAAAAATAAATTTCTCAGAAAAGCAGACGAGTTAAACAAAACAAGACAAGACCAAATATTTTCTATGTATTTAAATCGGGAGAAAGTAAGTGATAATATAAAAAGTTTACGGCGATCACTGAGTAGTGGTCAAGTTTTTTGTATTCAAATTTCGAACATTTCCCTATCCGTCACCGTCAAGTTTTCAAAAGCCAATCTTTTCGAGAGTAAGTGGCATCAGTGTGGAAATGCAACTCCAAGTTTCAGTTTTCCATATTTTATGCCTTCCGAGATATGTATACGAAAAACGATCGAAAATCATTCATGACATTCCTCACTCTTGAGTGACTGTAACGTAACCTTTAAGTTCTAGTTCATTGATTCGTCTTAAATTATCCATTCTTTTTCGCCTGCTAACAAGTGCTTTATAGTACGCACTAAAGGAAAACTAGCGTATTTACGTTCCTTTCTTCGTCGTAGATAATCCATATCCTTTCATTTACTATGTTCCATGTACACACGCAAGAAAATTAAACGCATTTAGGTATTTCTAGTAGATCTCGTTTACTTAAGTCGCTAGGAAGAATGTTTTCATTGACAACAATTAATAAAGCCGTGTGAGAAATTTTCCAAGTTCAAAACAAGATGATCCTCACAGATGCCTACTTTCCATTTCATTATTTACATATTTAATACTTATATTGGCTTTAATAACTTCAAAGTCATCGCGGATATGTAGCTCTTTGTGTTCCCAAATTTCGTAATTTTGCGTTATAAAATACTACAAATACATTCGAACGGAATATTTAATTGATCACGCGTATTTGTGCGGCTAAAATAACGCGTGTACGAATTAGAATATATTGAATCTGAGTCCAACAATAGTTGTTGCTATGACAACTCTCGTAATGAGTCATAAAAACTGCAAAATCGCCAGTATTTACGCGAAATTGTAAGAAATACAATCGATAGGCAAAATTCTACAATAAAAATTGCAATCTTCATTCCTCTCCTCAGAGGATAGTACAAAACTCGCTCCGATATTACAATTCTAAGATATTTTAATGCGCAAGAGGTAATTACCCTGCACGATGGATTTCAGATATCCCATGTAAATCAAATGGGAAGGATAATTCCTGGAATCGAACCCGGGACTTCAATCTTCGCAACAAAAATTATCCTCGGGAGCTCGGCCCACGTAGCAAGTGATTTTTTACCAAGTTTTATGAAAGTCAGTCAATTGGTTCAAAAGTTAATAGGGAGGGACGGACAGACAGACAGACACAACGACAAAACTATAAGTCTATTTCCATTCTGGAAAGTAGGCTAATAAATGACGACTTCAACAATAAGCAGCGTTAATATGGAAATGTACGCTCAAAATGTTAGCTTTCCATCTTTTCCGCCAGGGGTGGGCAACCTTTTCCACATGGCGAGCCGCATTGGGGGTATTATTCAGCGGGCCGCATTGAAAAGGCGCCATTGCTTAGGCGGGTCGGATTCGAGTTTGAATCGGAAATTGCAGAGATTCGTATATGCTAGTCACGTCCAAGTAAAGATTTAAAGCTTAGAATTTCAATGCCAAAGGTTAAATTGTCATAATTTTACCAAAATAATAAGGTTAATAAACGAGATGGGCACTTCGAAGAATAAAATAATACGAATGTATGTGTATACGGATCGTTTTTTCATCGTAGCTTCGCGTGCCGCATGAAATGCTTTCGGAGATATTGGAAAAACTTTAATGGCTCCAATCCGACCTCAAATCTGAGGAAAAAACAAGCGGCAGAAGGGAAATCTCCCCACGTTTTGGGGGTGCAAATAACCTCCATACAGTTTAAATTTCATACTCCTAGCTCAACTGGAAGCACCCAAAACATTTTAGGCATTTGGATTTGAAATTTACACACGCCAAGTAAATAAACATGTTGTATAATTACGTCGAAAAGTAGTTTATGTAAGTTGCCATCTATACATATCATTTACATGTTGCTGAAATATACAAGTCTTAAGAGGAAATTAGGAGAGCTTACTTTTTCATACCCTTTCATACATTGCGTTCAAAAATAAAAATAAAATGTCTTGGAAGCGAAATGCGAAAAAATATTCTTATATCGGACAATTCTAAAAGGGAGACAAAAGCATTCTACGAATAATAAGAAAATCAAGATTTGAAGTAAAGAATTGCGGTGGAGGTCTTTGGTAACAGAAGAATCGATAAATATGAAACTAAAGACCAGAGAAAATAAAAAACAGGTGGATTTACTCCGGTTTCAAGGATGCTTCGTTTTACCATCAAAATTGTCCTCTCGCTTCTTCTACCCAACTGCTAATTCATAAATCATTGTAAGCGAAGGAAATTCTCCAAAGCCAGTCAAACTGATAAAACCCGGTTAAAAGGCCGGATAAAAACAGTGGAACCCGGATAAAAACCGGATAAAAACCCAATACGTATTTCGGCTACAAAGTAACCATCATCAGGGGTTAAAAAACGGGGGGAAGGGGGACTTGAGAGAGGGCAACTGAAACCAAGACCAGTGGCACGCTCTCAAGTCCCCCTTCCCCCCGTTTTTTAACCCCTGATGATGGTTACTTTGTAGCCGAAATACGTATTGGGTTTTTATCCGGGTTCCACTGTTTTTATCCGGCCTTTTAACCGGGTTTTATCAGTTTGACTGGCTTTGGAGAATTTCCTTCGCTTACATTTTATATATTTGCCAGTGTAGCTCGCTCTCTTTTACTTAACTCATAAATCATTATAACAGAGCTTATTAAGGTAAATACGTTCGATTGCATACAATACCTTTACCCCAAATAACCTACATCAAACGAACGGAAGTTCATGAAAGCTGAAAATAAAGACGGACACCTCATACTATCCGACATGAAAAGTGTTAATATTTCAAAGATGAATAACTGAAAATTGTCCGGCTCAAATTATTGATCGAATATCATAAACATACGGTCAAAATAACTAACGGGACCTTATGGTTAAGTCTCCTAAGTGCCAGAGTAATTCCACTTCCTTTGTACTTTTCAATAGTTTCATTTCTTACCGATTCATTTATAAAAATAATTTAAATTCGCTATATGTGGAAAAAATGGATAAACGCAGAGGCCGAATTGCGTTGAACGGCCGAGGGGTGGGGAAAGAAAAAACAGTAGGTGAGGAGAGAGGGCGATCAAATCGGATGTGGAGGGGAAGAAGGCGGAAGGAGGAGGATAAAAGGGAAAGGATAGGCGGAGAGGGGAAAGCGAGTTCACCTACTTCTCACCAGGTGGTTCGTTACGATATTCGACATGATCCGGAGCACCGGTTCTTAATCTTTTCGCCTTTGCGGACCACACGCCAGAACAGAATATAACCATGTACCACTATCAATCGTACTTCTGTATTTTGGTTTCCATAAACCGTTTTGGACCACAATCGGTTCTAGCATTTCACTTTTTTTTAAACAGCTAACGTGGGCACCTTACAGCAAGTTGGCGAACCACAGGAAGAGCTCGGAAGCGCAAGACACTGGAGGGCACTTGATGCGTCCGCGATGTTAAAATGGACAATTATTCCGTAGAATTTAACATTATTAATTTAAATCATGGTTATAAATCTCTTTGCGTTGAACTTTACAAATGAAAGCTGTATGGACCGCATTTTCACGCATGCGATACAACAGAATCTGTAGATTATTCCGATGCAAACTCTATGCAAGTCCACCGAAGCATTAGCGATTTCCAATGAGGCTCGGCGAAGAATTCGCAATGCATATGAGGCTCTCTCTATGTTAAAAACGCCCCTGCTCTACACCATATTTTTTAAATAAATTTATTCTTAGCGGTATGTTGAAAACAAATTATCTTATGCAGCACACCATATTTTAAGCTTATAAAATATCACGCATTAATATATTTACTTACATTGCAATAATATATATTATACTACTATAAATAAAACTAGTGCAATTGTCATATTTCCTTGTTGCTCTCAAAACTACAAGAAATTCCTCCTGGCTACATAACAGATGTTTTCTCCGCGCAGAATATTTCTCACGACCTATTAGTTTTGTTTTTAGGATAAATTACACTCAAAAATGCTTCGTTCACAAAGTAACACTGTTAAGTAAATTTAAAATAATAACTAAGCAAGTAAAATTTTAGTGAAAATAAAATTTTTGGACCTGGCATTCTTTGACGCTCATATGGAGTAATATGCAGGCCGCTTTTGAACTGTCCACAACAACCCTGCTCTAGAGTCTGAAAAGGTAACAACAACGCTTCGCTTAATTGTATTCAACTATCTTTTTCCGAAAGCGAATCGCCCTCCTCGGAAAAAATGGCGGGCGCATGGAGAAGATACAAACTATGCTCGAAAGTGGATGACTATTGTTTATTCGATTATTAACATGGAAATAATTAGCCGCTGCTCATTATCACCCCTCAAAATCTTGCTCTAATACGACAAAATCGTAATGATAAATGAATCAAAGGGTCGAAGTTCGAGGTAATCTTCGACGCTACATAGATTATTGTCGACCTTTGCCGAAATAAACCAGAATGTTTTATTACGCAGCAATCGGTAGATATTAACGCATTCGTAAAATTCTAGACGCAGCCACACTAAACCTAAATAACTCGGAATTAAAACTTGCAAAATAAGATTACGTCTCCCACTTTCAGATTTCGTAGTAAGCGACTTGAACCTTTTTAGCAATCGTTCAGTAGAGAACTTATCAAGCTAACCCAATGGAATTTTTCCAACCGCTATAAGTCGTTTCCAAAGTCATCAAACGGTTGAGTAAATCAAATCTGCATAAAATGCCAAATGGTCGCCATAAGGAGCAGTTTCGACCATTTATTTATTCATTCCAGATTCAACCTGAATTAAAACTTATGAATTTTCTCCTACGAGGACTACGCATACGGCTACCTCAAAATGAATGGCTTTATGTGGAATCTGTAAGAACCGAAGTAATGAGTAGAGCGATATAAAATTGGATAAGTCCTCTCGATTTTCATAGGCTTGACAGCTCTAATTTGCTTTCTTGGCCCACAAATTTTTCGATGAAATAACGGGCGTCCAACGCCTGAGCGCAAGTCCAATAAGTATGAGCGAATATCTAGAAGATGCACTATTCTCCTTCGCACGCTTCAAGAACTTCTGATAACGATTAGGCTTTTGGGAGTACATTCCCTAAAATGGCAACGATAACCTATGAGTCGCGCTAGTTCTTTATATGACAATTTCATATTTTGCAAAAAACCATTTTCTTCGTAGAAGAAAAAATTGCCATCTCTAATGACGGAATAGGAGATGACAATGGTGTACTCGAACGAGGTTAATAAGTGAATTGGATGCCCTCACGGTATTTCACCAGAGGTGAAATATTGGTTCTAATATGCAATACAACATTCATCACCAAAACAATTTTTTCGACAAATTTTTACGTTTATTATTTTAACGAGGAAATTAAGAAGCGACCAAGGATTTTAAAAATTAATTATGAAAAATAGATGAGTATTTAAGCGAAAAGTTACAAACTTCTAAATACTGTAAATTAGATACGAACTCCATTGCATTAGGTACAATCCGAAGTATGATAAACCGCATAAATTGTTGTCATTACACCAGGAGGTAATTTACGTAAACCTTTGTTAAGCTCAATCGCATTAGGTACAATCCGAAGTGTGATAAACCGCATAAATTGTTGTCATTAGACCAGGAGGTAATTTACGTCAACCTTTGTTAAGCTCGATCGGAGGGTCCTCCACGATCGCAAATGTGGAACAAAACAGACTGGCAGATGTGGAGGCATCCTCAAACTTTCAATCTTGGTCGTTATCCAACTGTAATAGTTCTCTTATCGCTAAAAGCAACCAAGTACATCACCATCTGTTAACTGTCCATCTAGAAGTACAACTGCTGACCGTATGATTAAATAACACAAGGGTGTTTGACCTCGAAAGAGAAACCTCGAGATTTCACTTTAATAACTAAATTAAAAACATTTGAACAAAAGTTTCGGACGAGAGATATATATGTAGCTCTACTGATTGTGACTAAAATATTGCTCACATTTTTTAGTAAATGGGTATAAGCTGTAATAGCAAGAAATCTTACCAATGAATTGCCCTAAATTCTTTCAACGAAAATTAAGTGTATTTTCTCAACAGCCGAGTTGACAGCACAGCTAGGATGATTCCTAAAAATAGTTAAGCTCTTTCTTTTTTTAAAGAACGACCAACTTCATCTGTATTTAGGACCCGTTACAGGAAACATTTACTGATGCTAGCAAAAATACTAATAAATCTAGTTACCTCACATTTAACGGAACACCGAAAAACTAAGTCATAAAGCTTAGAAATAAAACAAGGAGCTTACAATAAAAAGCAATATGCAGTCAAACTTTCAGAATAAATGCCTTCTCAATGAAAAATAAACTGATATAAGAGGTGGATTTATTAAAAAATAAAATCGACCAGAAAAACTGAGACGTTAATGAGAATTCTATTCATAGAAAATAGGGTTAAAAATGGAAGACTCATTAGACATCTAATTCCAAGAATTTAAAAGGTAATATA
The DNA here is from genome assembly GCA_028673005.1 of Tanypteryx hageni. Lineage (NCBI taxonomy): Eukaryota > Metazoa > Arthropoda > Insecta > Odonata > Petaluridae > Tanypteryx > Tanypteryx hageni. The sequence continues at coordinate 8,184,271 of CM054117.1, forward strand.
TCTCGCTACTTTCAGCAACTATACTAAATAGAAGCCTTATATCGGAAAAAACGGTAGTATGCCCTAACGAAACATCACTTCAGCTGCTTCGACCGCCCACTACGTAAGAATGGCGAAACTTAGGGGAGATTTCACTCCTACCTGTTTGTCGTCAGTTTTCCCCAGTGCAGCTTTAGCTTCAGTATCCTCCTGTGTTCCAGAATCCACTTTCGACGAGTCTGACGGATTACTCTCAACACCTTTGGGACAACTTTTATCAGGTGCTTTGGGCTCGTTGCCTTGTTCAGGCCATGGTGCCATCTTGAATGTCAGAGAAATAGCGTGGAGCTGATTGGCCCATGTTAAATCACCATACAAATACAATTTCAAAAGTTTCCAAATAACAAAAGACAATTTTTCATTCTATCATATAACAAAAAATTTGGATAATAAAGTTTATTTCTTTTTTAAAAACTGTGTTATGTATTTATGTAACATTTTTGTATTTCGATTACCGGTGGGACACACATCGAATAGAATCGAGAGGTTTGTACTCTGTCAAAAAATGGGTGTGTTTGTGTAGGTGTGTCGGAGAATATTGCATCTGATGTTTACCAACATTGGAATGGAACATTATTAGTTGGGAAATAATTGCAGCTCTTTTTGAAATAGCGGAAACATGCTAAATTATTGGTTCCTATTTGCTAAACATTCCGCGACGTTTGTCGATTTTTTCGCACTCATGCGCATGATCATATACAAAAACCTTAATTAATCACAGTCTTGACATGTAAGTTTAGTAGTATAATAATGTTAGAGCTCGTTCGATTAATAACATTTATGAGGAAATGGACTACGTAAATATTCTGTGAACTGCCACTGTACAGAAGCTTATATCATAGCTCTATTTCAAATCGTTTGTTGGCGCTTCATTTGTGTAATCATAAGTCTTTTTATTATAGCTATTTGAAGACGCAGGAAACTGGTAATATCTGCCGAGCAACCATAATATTTGCAACGTCTAAATCAGGATGAGTTCTGAAAATATATTTCTCTTCGTCCCTAATTTAATCGGTAATATTATATTTTTATTGTGCAAGTTCTTGTAAGTGTTCAGATTATTATGTTTATTCTCATGTTTATTTCAGGCTATGCCCGAATAATCTTAGCGTTGATATCGTTTTATTACATGCCTACAAATCACGTAGTTGCATGTTGGTGCTATATTATTAGCGGTTTGTTGGACGCTGTTGATGGCCATGCTGCAAGATATTTTAACCAAAGTAAGCTACAGTAAGATTTAGTAACGTTGTCTGAATCAACGATTTTAATGTTACTACGCGCGATCATTAAATGATGTTTTTTTAGGCACGAAATTCGGAGCAATACTCGACCAACTGACAGATAGATGTGGAACAATGTGTTTGCTGGTCACTCTCAGTTACTTCTATCCGAAGTATATGTTTCTATTCCAGCTGAGCATGACTATAGATATTGCCTGCCATTGGATTTATCTCCACTCGTAAGTACATTGGAATTAATGATTTGTCTCTAAATATCTTGATTTCATTCGTTTTGGGTTTGCTCAAATGATGTAGTATTTAATTTTTGAAGGTTTCACATTTCATACTTCAGTTCATTCAGAAAAACGGTTCAATTGTAAAGGCAAATTCTTTAAGTCTGTATAAACGTTAACTCTTTGACATTATATGTAGTTACCCAAGAAAAATTATGATTGTGATGATTTAAAAGGCCTTCATAAAAGAAAACGTAATGTTTGGCGTTTTTTCTGGACAAACAAGGGTGGTGTTACCAATGTTTAAATCCTCGGATTGAGTTCCTCATCTTAATAGACATTAAAAAACGTGTACGGACACTAATCATTTAGCAGGATGTTTAGATATTTTGTTTTCATTTTTATAATACCATGCTCTGAAACAATACTTTTTCATCATACGAATTTAGGAATTATTCCTTATTCTGTTTTAATCCTAGATTCATTTAACAATGTTATGTATTTAAAAGATCCAGGCTTATATCTAATCATATTAAAAGGCAAAAGTTGACTCATTGTGTTAGAAACTCAGCCTCAATTTCCGTAAAATAGGCAATGAGTTTCTTCTGGAGAAAATTACAATATATTTACTGAAATGCTTATGTCTTAATGCATAACTTTTGGCAATCCAGTGCATGAGAATAGTTAAGAGATTGGACATAAGTTAACCTTGAATAGAACCTGTTGTCAATTTTGTTGTAAGTTATTAGTTTATACCCATTGATTTTCATTTGAAATTTCGATTTTTACCATAGCAAAATATGTGCTTTTTAATTATTTGTAGTTCCTTTTCACAATTTTGTATTTTAGTTGTTAATTTTCGTTCTAGGAGTCTACTACAAGGAAAAACAAGCCACAAATTTATTGACATGTCAGAAAATCCTATTATGAGAATTTACTACACTTCCCGTCCAGTTCTTTTCTTCATGTGTGCTGGAAATGAGGCTTTTTATGCTGCCCTTTATTTGCTTCACTTTACTGAGGGACCCATTGGTAAGGAGAATATAAATTAATAGCTCTATGTAAGATGTTTGCTATATATTCTGAGGTGTTCGTATGTGATACAAAGATGTCTTAAGATAACCACAATTTCATAAACTGCATAAGTTTAATATCTGGGATTTTGCAACCAGCAACACACAGTTGCTGTCCTGTTTTCACAAAAGGGAAATTTGACAATTGTACCCATGTATGAAAAACTTATCATCCTGACAAAGACACTAAAGAAATAATACAAAAATAACTTACAAGAGAGCTAGTAATTATTTTTTGATTCAGCATAACAGAAATTATACTATAAGATGGAAAATTATTTACAAAAATGCCCATTTTTGTGTAATCCATTATCATATACATATTTAGTTTAAGCAGTAAATTGATGCAAAAAGATTTTTACTTATTAAAAGCTGTGCTGAGATGTATCCCGACTGTTTTCCTTAGTTATGATCATCGGCAATTTGATGTTATATATTGGCCCAGTGGAGAGGCTATTAATCATGTACAAATAAGTAATGCATAGAGATATACAAGATTTTTTGTTAACCAGCAGTTTAATATTGTCAGACTTAATAAAATATTTATCAACTTGCAGTTGTAGGTATGAGCCTATTTCGACTAGTATGCTACATTTCAGCACCAGTAGCAGTGGTGAAGTCGCTAATTTCTCTTCTACAAGGTTTTGTTGCATGCAAGAATCTCAGCATAGTCGATTTAAAAGAAAGAGATGCTGCAAACATCAAGTCAAAATAGTTGTTTTCTATTCCATTACTTAATCATTAGTGTACAAGAGGTCTCTCATCCAAAGTAGAGTTGTTTAAATGTTATCAATGTGCATGTGAATTTAGATGTAATACAGAAGGGTAACCATGATTATTGCATTGAATTTTATAGATTATTTTTCCAATTCATATATGAATTTCTTCCATTTTTGTAAGGTTTATTTTTAGGCCAAAGTTATGTACACTTGTCTGTATACTTGTTGAGCTTAAATAGTTGCATTTTGTAAGTTTCATTTATTAAGATATTTGGGACCTAATATATGTATTCGATGGCTTGTATTTTGTTTTAGGTTAGATTCATGTTATTTGTAAAATTAAATTAACTCTCATATTGAAATTTATACAAAAATAAAGTTCCTAATGAATAAACAAAGTGGAGCCTTCACAAGTGGACTTTGTTAGTAAATTAATGTTACTTAAAATTAACTCCTGTACTTATGTGCTGTAATTGTATTAAAGTTTTTCTCTGATCTGTGTTAATATTTGTTCATGAAACAAACTATTTTTCTTTGAATGACTTGAAGTACTGTTTTCTTCATCTCCTATTAAGCATGGTACTATTTGTTGGAAATGTTGCTCTTACGTCTATTTAATAAAAATAATCATTTTGTTTTAAAATTATAATCCCTAAAATTATGCAATTATCACAAACTGCATTTCACAACCTTTTAGCTTGTTTTTTGTTATTTTCTTTTGAAAATCATTTGTCATTATTTTTCTAACCAGATTCAAGCCAAACTTTATTTTCTCATGAGATTTATCATCATCTGCCAATACTGATGTTTGTCATTGACTAAAAACTCTTGAAAATATGACAGACTGTATAGCACTGAGTTGCCTGTTAGGACTGAAAGGCTAGTAGATAAATGAGTCATTTTACAAGAAAGGGCCAGTCCTTAATGAATGAATCCATGTTCAGTAATGTTCAAGTCCTGTTGGTCTAAGTTTCACTTTTTTGTATCTGTTTGAATAAAGTTGCACTGTGTGCATTACGGAGACTGTCTTTTCCTATTTGGAGATCAATCTCCCACCATCTCATTATACACTACGTTTGTCCATCATGCGCAACTGAGGTGCCGCCCTTAAAAAGACGTTATGAAAGAGCAGGAGAATCAAGTACTATTATTGTGACTGACTGTAATTTTAACTATATGTTGCCTTGCTGTGTCATTGTTAAACCTCGAGATTGTATTGTCGTCTCAATCCTTATACTATGTGCATAAGGAAAGTGTGCTTTGAATACCTTAATACGAGATAGAGGAGAGAAAGAATGGAAGGGGAAAGAGAGGTTTTTTATTAGGACCAGAAAGAGACTCAAGTCTATTTTTCCAGAGAGGGGGGAAGGGAGGGAGAAAAAGAATGAGGGGGAGGGAGGGAGGAGAAAGAACGAAAAATGTCTTTATTGGTGAGGTTGAGTCTTAGTAGCCCCCTCTTCCACCTGAGGAGAGATAGATAGATAATGGTTAATTAAGCTGAGATTGAGGCTAGGAAGTCTATTTATCCAGAGAGGGGGAGATGATGGAAGAGAGAAAAGGAGAAGGAATGGGAAGTGCCTTATATTTAATACTTAATCCATGCAAACCCGTCATATTTGCCAGGCAATTATGCTAGTAATATTATAATCAATGGAATCATAATCGTACCTAATTCTTTGATCAGATGGGAACTAATAATTGGCTTCAGTTACTCCACCACAAGTACCATCAGTTTAATACAGTATCTTTGACAAGATGAACTTTAGTCTTGTATCTATGCGTGAGCATTTAATAAAATAAAAAACTTTATATATCCTATACGATATTTCTGTAGTAATCTTAAAATAGTGTATTCCTTTTGCTAGCCAAAGGCTGTAGAATTACACTATACAGCAATCAGAGATAAACATTTCATTTTAGTCTCAAGACAATTCATTAATAAATGAATGTTTTTTCCCAATTGCTCTTGGCTGCTAAATATATCGGGTGTTGCAAAATTATACCAACAAACATTCAGGGTATATTAAGGAGGTAAAAGTCATTATACATCATGTATCCGAAAGTGCTTGGTTATGGAGATATTTCCCTTACAAGAATTAAATCAAGTGCCTGTATGTAGGCAACTGGCTTAGCACTGTAAAGGTGTGTTTCGCTCCAGTGCACTGAAAATGGCCTTGTAGTTGCCATATGAGTATGGACATGGAATGCACTACAACTGATTATGTCACCTTGGTTAGTTCCTTCCTCAATGCTTAAATGTACGAGTCTACCAAGTGTTTTTAGAGCAGACATTACCTGAGCTACTGGAGTATGTACCATTGGAAGGCTGTAGAAACACGTGGTTCCAGCACGATGGGGCATCACAACATTTTAGCCGTGCTTCCCATGACTACCTCAGCACAACGTTCCAAGACCGTTGGATTGGTCGTGGTAGTCCTGTTTCATGGCCACCTCGATCACCAGACTTAACTCTGCTGGAATTTTTTCTCTGGGGTCACGTGAAGAGCCTGGTGTACAAGACCCCCACTAACACAGAGGACGACCTCATCACAGTTTGCAGCAAAATTCACGACACACCGCATATCTTCAAGCGGGTGCATCAGAATATGGTGCGTCAGTGTGGTCTCTGCAACGAAGTTGGTAGTCGGTCCTTTGAGCAGCTACTCGGAGCAATAAATTTTTGTAAGGGTGATATCTCCATAGCCATGCACTTTTGGATACATAATGTATTAAAGATTTTTACGTATTTTTACCTCCTTAATATACCCTGAATGTTTGTTGGTATAATTTTGCAACACCCTGTATACTGTGTATGCTGGTCTCTAAGATGACCCATTGTCTAAGTCGACCATGATTTTTTTACTATATAATTAATTTTTTACATATGTTCACTATTTAAGTCGTCACTTTTTCACTCAATAAAACTTATAATCAGTCCAGTGGTCATGACAAAATAATAATTGTTAACCTTCCGATTGATGGTATTTGGGAAGATGTTGAATTGTCTGTTTGATATCTATATCTGATCTTCATTTATTGCTAATCACAATTAGCTTGATATCGTAACATCTGTTCTAGAGGATGAATTTGACAATTTCTATGAATCTGATGGCAGAAGGCGAGGGATTTCATGGTTTTAAAACTGCTCTGTAGAAAAATACCATTCTTGAAAGTTTTTAATATCACCTTTGTCCATTTTTGTAATTTTCTATAGATGGTATGTTGTTATTTTTTGAGAAATTATTTCATGTATTAAAAGGAAAATTTTCAATTTTTAGTTATTATTTGTTTTAAATTATCATTTTACAAATCTAATTTAGTCTGCTAAATAAACGGTAAACATTCGAACAGTTGATTCAAAATGGTGGTCATCTACTTCAAAAAATACGCTGGATTTTATGTTTTACATTTTATACTTGGTATGTAAGGTGATCCCAAGATTTTACAGGATTTTTCAAGCTTCAAAGGTTGACTTGTAGACCGGCATGTACGGTATATCCAGTGGCGGATCCAAGAGGGGAGGTTGACACCACCCTTGGATATCCACCGTTTCCCTCTGCTGGATGTATTCTCAAACATATTTTTCTCCAAATTCCTTGATTCTGCGCTACAGATTACATGTATAGTGCAAAGGAAAGGAAGATTCTGATGGAGTCAGGCATAAAATGGTCATCGGCAGTGGCGGGTTTCCATTGGGAAGTTTCTAGATCTACCCGTTACCCCCTTATATACTAACCCCAACCCCATTTGCTCAAAAATAAATTGTGAAACATCTTTTAAGGTAAAAGTTAATTTAGTCTTGCCGTGCTCTAAAATTGTAATTCCAAGTTAACTTTTTAACGTACACATGCTACTTTAAGAGGTATGGAGTAAAATGAAAATTTCTCTCCATTTGAGGTAGATTTTGTCCATCTACTACAACATGACAAAAAACATTAAAAAATGCTCTGATGGTCTGAAGATTCAATAAACTGGAAGTCTAAGGTGTATCAGCAGCAAAAAATATATGAAGTGGAATGGATTAATGTATTTCCTTCAATCCAATTCTGGAAATAACAATGTTTAAATCCAATAAATGTAAAATTAGAAATCTTAAAAACAATTCTAGGACAAAATTTCTTCAAAAATCAACAGTAATTGTATAGTGAATCTGCAAACCTATCATAGACATAGTAAGTGTCACATCTTTATTTGGCCTTATTTCTTCCTGGATATGACGACTCAAATTTAACCATCACCAAGTTGAACTTCATCAGCAATTAGGATCGCACTAAACATATCCTAAATGTTTTGCTAGATCAGGCATTCAATGAGTGGGAGCAGCTTCACCTGACTAATGTTGGATAAAAGAAATAATTAAGCGTAACCATGAGCAGCAGCAATACAGTGTAAGAGGGGACAACTTCCACCCCTTCCTACATTTCATTCAAAATTGCACATTATACATATTAAAGCCCTTGTCTGTTGGTTACATGTTTTGCCCCACCCTGAAGAAATTTCTGCAGGCGCTCATACTTGTAACTGTCATCACAAAGAGAACGACTCAAGAGTTTAAACGCTGCCAAATAAGAAACATTCTTGAGGAGTTAACTTTAAATAGATTGATACCTTATGGTCTATAAAATAATAACTCAATTACCTGGTTTATATTCCTTCCCTTCTCTTATAGTCACTCTGGTTTAAGTTGAATTCTTTGCTTCCTGTCTGTGCACAAGTGTTGATTACATTATTGAAATGAAATACAGGAACACATGGAGTGTTGTAATATCAAATGGTAATTCACCCTTTCCATTGGGTCAATCTGGGTGTTTCAAGTAACTCATTAAGGGAACTGATCATGGATTATCCATTTTTTAAGCTAATAGAAATCTTTATATTACTAGGCATAAAATTAAGGAATGTACTCAAAATAAATGATTCTGTCATCAATGTGTTCTCTTTTATTGCTTCAAATACCTAATAACATTCCTTAGTTTTAATGAAACATTACTCTTAATAAAAAAATGTTCAAAGCAAAGTTGAAAATATAAATGATTTATTGGCATTACAAAACAGAAGGTCATAAAAAGTAAAAACAATTTGGAACCATATCTCAAAATTGAGAAATGCCATGTTTAAAAAATTATTCTGTTCTCCAAGTGATCTTTTTTATTGCTACAAATGCCTAATAACATTCATTAGCTTTAATGAAACATTACTTGTAATAAACAATACTCAAAGCAAAGTTAAAAATATAAATTATTTATTGGCCTTATGAAACAGAAGGTGAGAAAAAGTAAAAACAATTTGGAACCTTAACTCAAAATTGAGAAATGGCATTTTTACAAAATTATTCTCGTATGATGTATACTTTCTTTGAATCATAGTTTAAATCAGCACGAGATGGAAACACATTTTTTAATTGTCCCTCCAAATCTATGATCTTAACTTGCTGCACTGTAAGAGAATGGAAAGGCGAAGCATTTGGATCGCCTCCATCAACGCAATCTCCAATCCCCAGCTCCAGAGTTTCCTCCAACAAAGCTTCCATTGCAACTTTGCAGAGCCCTTGAGAAGCTGCACTTGTTACTTCCACAAAAATATCTGTCGTTGATGTAGAAAGCTGCAGTTAAAAATAAAAACGTTATAATTATCTTTGAGAAATACCAATAATAGTAAAAGTAAAGACGTTGGTTAATAATTATTTTAAAAAATAATTTCGAATTCCACCGTAACAGGTGATGTAAATTTAACCAATTAAAAATATAATATAAAAAGTTTATCATGTAAAGTATTTTAAAGCATTTTGATTTTAAAATGTTTTTTCACAATTTTTTTTACAACGTTTAATAGATCATTGAAAGTCAGAGGAACTTCGTCCATACTGCATATCTAGGTATCTGCCCAAATTCAAAACGTTTTTTCCCCTTGCATTAATCACGAATTTGTCAAACTAAAAAATCTTGGTTTCATACTTTGCTGGCATCTTTTGTGCTATCCTTGTTTGAGTATACACTTTTAGATCATGCCTCTTCAGAAATCTTTAGCGCCAAGATGTTGTTCCAACAAATTCAGCAATGTGTGACCACCATTCTTCTTGCTCCAAAAACGAACATTTTTGTAGACAAAGATATTCCATTTTTTCCTGTGGTCTCCTATCCAGTTTTTCACCTTTTCCAGTTGTGGCCATTTTGCAGCATGCCCACGAAAAGAGTGTTAGCTTGTGTCTATTTTCTGTAATTCTTCCTCTTGCCTTCTCCATTCAGCAATCATATTTTTGGTCTGTCTGTCTTTTTTCCATGTTGTTCGGCATAATTGATCATGTTTAATTTGAAACCCAAAGAGTAGTCATGGAAAATATATGTACCCCCCACCTTCTGCATCAAAAATTCAACTTGACTAATAATAACAAGGACAAATAAAGTAAATAATAATAAATGCCTTAAGGCAACCCATGGTTTTGGGAATTCTTAAGTCGGTAGTGTATAACATATGACCAAGTAATATAGATGCACTGAAGAATTGCACTTGAAATGTATGCACAAAAATTACATACACTGGAAAACATTCAGAGGGTCAGTCGTAAGACTTTTATGGTGGTGTGCAAAGGAAAATTTGGCTGCCCCTTCTAGCTAAACCAAATGCAGATAATTCTCGATTTATGCATGTTTGGTTTATGCGTTGTCCCATACATGTAATCTTTATGCTTAGGACCATTATGTAGCTTTATAGCACAAACTTAAGAAGGTTTATAAGTGGAATACATTTAGTAGAGACCCGAAGGTGCCTCTCGGAAGCCTCCGCCCGTGTGCGGTGGCACACGTCGCACATGCCTAGGACCGGCCTTGGTTACATGCACAATTTGGTGTTTTCAAATAGGTCACACAACGTGAATATGTACGCAGTAGTAATTCTGCACATGAGATTGGACATTTAATACAATCTGTAATCTGAACATTCCTGGAACCAAATAAGAGACAAGATCTATGCATCTCCAGACACTTGACACACATTACTAGGTCACATATTATTCTACAAGGGCTTTCGATTTTTATATGTATTTTCAAATTGTAATGCTCTAGGCCAGCGTTTTTTCAAAGTATGGGCCATAAAGGGTTGAAAATGGGACACAAGGCCCTTGGCCCACAAAACTTCTACTCCTCATGTGCCTTGATGGGTAAAAAGGTTATTACCAAATAAGCCAAATAATTCCTTACAAAATTTCTCACTGTTAGGGCACTTGTCATTGTCCTATGCCTTTCTCAAAAACTTACCTATTGCAGCACCCTCGCGTAGCAAGGGAGCACCATCTGGTTCCTCACTAATTATTTTATAGTGTTAATTAGGCAGCAAAATACTGTATTTTTTATTGATATCTAATTAGTTCCAAATAAAATCGGTGCCAATTCTCTTTTGAAAAGGAACTAATTATTTCATTTTTCTGATATTAAATTGCGCACGCTTCTTGGATGTTTCCATTTTACGGTTTAAATAATTCAGTTCTGCATTTCTGGTTTACAAGCAGTGCAAATATATTCTTTTGTATGAAATATTACTTTTCAAATACTATACGAAAGATTTAATTAATTTACGCAATTTCATGTCGCAGATTAACTAACTATTAATTTACCAGTGTATAAAATGCACTTTTTTGTCATGAAAACACATCCTTAAATCACATTACGTCTTATACGATGGAGGTTCAAATGCCAGAGACATATTTTAACTAAATGTGGTATTTATATCTCCTAAGATTTTCTATATTCAGTAGTCTTCCTTCTTAAATTTAAACATGATTTTGATGTTGTTATTTTCTATGCATAAAAGTTAAGTAATCATATCATTATTCAAATTAAGATTTGAAATAATTTAATACATTTTGTTTCGCTTTTTGATTTAAAATTGCTAAAAGTCATTCCAAGTATGAAATATTTTGAAGCATGGTACAGCACAAAGACCTTTTGTTTCTTTTCCATTAGCATTACGAAATCAAATATTTACTAACAAGAAAACAATTATAGAACAACAAATACAAATTACTTCGTTATTATATAAAAAATATCCAAGGTGTCGAACTGAACTGAACCTGAACCAAGAATCCACTCCGAACCACTCAATTTTGCGAACCCCATGATTTTGTTTTTACTTTGAACCTGAACCTGAGCCGGTTTTAAAGCAGGTTCAAAATCTTCTAGACAATCCAAGTAAATATATAACCAAATGAAAAGAACATAATATTTTCTCATTTTACTAGCCACAGAGGAAAAAGTTTGAAAATCCATGCTCTAGATCAGGGGTTGGCAACATGCAGCCCACGGGCCTGATGTGGTCCACAAGAGCGTTTTATGCGGCCTGTGAAGCCAAAATGAAAAAGGGATTGGTACAATTTAACAGAATTTTTTTTTTTAAATAAAATTTTGGTCTCAAAACCGTTATAAAAATTTTATTTATAACGGTATCCATTCTTTTTTCTTTGAATGGAGATGCCTCTGAACACATTGAACGTGATGAAAAACACTTCCACCAACTTACCCAACCCAGTGGGGACGAGTAAAATTTTTGTTCATGTTCAAATTTCCCTTCCCTGGTCCAGACGAGTTCCAATGGAGTATTGCTCCACGTAATTCCAAATCTCGCCACATTCAGCACCTTGTAATTCCATATCTTGCCCCTAGAGGCACTGCGGAGGTGGTGCCCATGAAACGCCAAAGTATCGGATCTATTTTTTTCATTGTAGTAAATGTATTGTTGGTATAAACAAACACTCATTGAAATAATTCATTGCTGAAAGAATCAAGTTAAGAGGTGCATGTTTCAGCTGATAAGTGTGATTCATTCGCTGGCGTATACATATTATCTAACACACCGTGTTTATGTATAGGGAATATTGTTCTCTAAAACAGTTTCTGAAACTGTGTTCCGTGAAAGCTTCATGGGGTCCCATTAAATAATAAGAATGAGAGTCCAAGGGTTCCGTGACTTCAGATAGTTTGGGAAACCATGGTCTTTTGTAACCTTCACTGTTTTGTTTTTGGTTTATTTGTCATTTTTCGCATTGATTTGCTTTGCTTTTTTCATTGGTTTGGTCTTTCATTTTATTGGTTTATTTGTTTTGTCATTTATTAGAAAAATTTGTTCGTTGTTTTGTTTGTTTGTTTATTCATTTTGTTTATTTTATTTCTCAAATGCAAAGTATTTGGAGAAAGTGTTGTATTCTTTGTTGTGATCATTCATGTTGTCGGGTTAATTAATTTATATTGTTTTCTTATTGATTCATTTCAGTTTGTTTGTTTCAGTTTGATCTTTGGTTCATTTGTTCCCTTTTGTTTTTTGGTTTGTTCTTAGGTTTACTCTTTTGGAAAATTCAAAAATATTGTTTATAAAGAAGTGTTGTACCCTAACGTTATGCATTGAAATATTTTTCATTTCAACCAAACATATTGTGATAAATAAAAGTCCTTTGTAAGTGATATATCTGTAGTCAGAATTAAAATATTTTTGTTAATTTTTTGTTTAGTATTAGTTTTTCATTTTCAATTGTTCATCGATGTTTCTTTTCTTTTCAATGGGCCTTTGTAAGCATTACTGCAGTATATGTATAATCATACTATATATTAAATAATTTAGTGTCTGAGGTGGTGTCCGTAAAGTATAAGAATGTATCTATAACTCAGACACTACATAACTTAGAGACAAATGGAATGTGTCATTTTAACCGCAATAACAGTATAGGATGGTATGTTGGTTTTAAACCAATTCATTTGACCATTTTTTATATATTGTTTTATTTTCCCCATTTAAAGACATGGAGATGAGTGTAGATTATTTTTCATTTGTACATTAAAATTACTAAATATCATTGTACAAAATCAGCACTTGAATGCGAAGACAAAGAAAATGATGAGGTTTTATTTTCCTATGGTGAAATTTCAAATCCAGATCGAATTTTTCCAAAATTGAGCTTTAAACTACAAAATCTCAAGTTTTTTTAATGAAAAAGTTTTCCTTTCCATGGCGACCTATATTGTTGCCGAACTCAATATTGTGATCCTAAAGCCATTGAAATGAATTCAAGGTCAGTTAATTATCCATGTGAATAAGAGATGACAAGCTATTTTATCAGTTTGAGGGATGGAGAATGGGAGGAAGAAAGAGAGGGAGGGAGAATGGGGAAATGAAAAGAGAGAGATAGAGAATGGGAGGAAGAGATGGAGGGAGAGGAAGAGAGGGAGGGAGAGGAAGAGAGAGGGAGGGAGAATGGGAGGAAGAGAATGGGAGGAAGAGAAAGAGAGAGGGAGAATGGGAGAGAAATTGGGAAGAGAGAAAATGGGAGGAAGAGAGAATGGGAGGAAGAGAGAGAGGAGGAGAGAGAATGGAAGGAAGAGAGAGAAGGATTGATTGATTGATTTGGTCTTTATTTGGGGCGAGATTAAGACTAGGAAGTCCCATCTTCCACCTAACGCATGGGAGAAGGGAAAGAGAGAAAATGGGAGAAAGAGAGAATGGGAGGAAGAGAGAGAATCGGAGGAAGAGAGGAGAGAGAATGGGAGAAAGGAAGAGAGAGCGGAAGATAGAACGGTAGGAATAGAGAGAGAGGAGAAAACAAGAAGAGGTGAAAAATATATTTATTTGTTGTAAGTCATTGTAAGTGCCTGGTTTGTCACACCCTTTCAACATTTGACTATTGTTTTTCTCTTTGCTCTTTGTTTGTTCCTGCTTTTATAATTTTTGTTCATCTTTGCAGTTCTTTCTTTGTTCTTATTTGTTTGTTCCTCATTTTGCCATTCTCTCCCGATGTTTGATTCTTCTTATCTGTTCGTTCTTCGTTTATTATAATATTTTTTTGACGTTTCCCAAATCTTAAAACTGCGGGCTCACCACTAGTACTTTATCAAAATCATTTCACATATCTTGGTTCGCTTCATATTTCACTTTGACAAGCAATACTAAATCTATTCTAAAACCTAAATTATAAGATACACACAGTCAAACCACATACCTTTGTAATATCACTGTTAGTTATTGGAGGAAAAGAGACCACCTTTCCTTCACTATTAAGAAGACAGGGGTAGAGTGGCTTTCCCTCAAGAAGATACAAGTACCTGTAAAATATAAGGCAATGGCTGATTAAGTGTTCAAAGGAATAGGAAAAGGAAGTTTTAATTACCGTATATATCGTGAATAATGCGCTCTCATGTATAACGCGCTCTCTTGTATAATGCGCTCTCGCGTATAATGTGCTCTCATGCATAACACACAATCGTGTATAATGTGCTCTCGTGTATAATGCACTCTCATGTACAACGCACTCCATGTACAATACACTCTCATGTATAACACGGTCATGTACAACACACTCATGTATAACAGGCTCTCATGTATAACGCACTCTAGTGTATAACGCGCTCTCATGCATAACACGCTCTCACATATAATGCACCCTGGTGTATTACACGCGCTCTGGTGTATAATGCGATCTCGTTTACAATGCGATCTCATGTATAATGCACTCTCGAGTATAACACGCTCTCATGTATAACGCACTCTTGTGTACAATGCGCTCTCGTGTATAAGACGCTCTCATGTATAAGACGCTCTCGTGTATAAGACGCTCTTGTGTATAAGACGTTCTCGTGTATAATGCACTCTCGTGTACAATGTGCTCCCATCTATAATGCACTCTCGCATACAATGCACTCGTGTATAATGCGCTTTTGTGTATAACACGCTCTCGTGTATAACGCACACTTGTGTACAACGCGCTCTCGTGTACAATGCACTCTCGTGTATAATGAGCTCTCGTGTACAATGTGCTATCATGTATAACGCACTCTCGTGTACAATGCGTTCTCATGTACAATGCGCTCTTGTGTATAACACGCTCTCATGTATAACGCGCTCTCATGTATAACGCACTCTCATGTACAATGCGCTCTCGTTTATAACACGCTCTCTTGTATAACGCGCTCTCATGTATAACGCGCTTTCATGTACAATGCGCTCTCTTGTATAATGCACTCTCGTGTATAACGCACACTCATGTACAATGTGCTATCGTGTATAACGCACTCTCGTGTACAATGCGTTCTCATGTACAATGCGCTCTCGTGTATAACACGCTCTAGTGTATAACGCACTCTCGTGTACAATGTGCTCTCATGTACAATGCGCTCTCCTGAATAACACGCTCTCGTGTATAATGCACTCTCGTGTACAATGCGCTCCCATGTATAATGCACTCTCGTGTATAACACGCTCTCATGTATAACGCACTCTCAGGTACAATGCGCTCTCATGTACAATGCGCTCTCGTGTATAACGCGTACCCCTATTTTTTGCCAGAAAATCCTGAATTTTCCTATACCGTGTATAATGTGCATCCTAAATTTTGAGGGGCATAAGAACAAAATTTTATAATTTTATTGTCATGTTAGGTATTAACTACAGTACCATAAATAAATAAATACAGACCCATCCCGGGTAACGCAAGACTCGACTTATGCAAATGTCTTTACATAACAACCTCCAAAAATTCAATTATAAAATCCGAAAATTCCTAGTTGCAGATATTTGCTTACAAGGCAAAACGCCTTACACTTAAAGGTCAAATGTTGAATGAAGTTTAAACACTTCAATTTATTTTAAATTTATCAAAGTACACATAACACTTATTTATGGAATATACAATGGCTAGAGATATTTAATGACATTATTTAATATGAAATCTTAAATTTCATTGCGTATCATGGTCGCCTTCCTTGTATAGTTATTTGGTGCTGAAGATGATGAGGAAGATGAATTCTATGGGTTTTAAATTACTTACATCACTAATTATATAATATATTCATTAACTAAAAAATTATTTCAATTTGCGTATATACAATGTTTTTTGTTTTTGATACGTGTTTTGTGGGAAGTCTATCTGGCGATTACTCGGGAGACTACAGCAATCAGCTGATTAATTAGTTAAATGCAAAATATTTAGAGGATTGAAGTACAATTGTAAGTAATTAGGTGTTTTATATGTTTAATTAATAAATGTATAAGTTCATCCGTGTGGTCATAAGGTAAACAATGGCAAAGATACATTCTTTGTTGAAGACAAACCATTATGATGCATCATCCGTATGCAGAGGTGTAACTGGGAGATAAGGCGCCTATGGCAGAATTTTAAGGAAACTCCTTGTGTATGTAGAACATGATTTTTGCTATGTTTTCATAAAGAATATAAGCGTTTTTATTAACAATAAATTAAATATTTGAGCAATAAAATTTTATTTATTTAAAGAAAAATAAACTTTTGGCATCTTCTGAGGGAACGTTTGGCGCCTTTTATAAGCGGTGCCCATGGCAAATGCCACCTTCGCCATACGATAGTTATGGCACTGTCCATATGCACCAACCATTACTAGCCTTGAATTCTTGCCATGGGATGTTTTGTGATCGTGATAATTCATTAGCTTTCTGTTTCAAGATTTCCCATGAGACTGGCACCATGTATAGCTGGCATTTCACTCTGATATATGTTGAATTAATCTAAAAGTACATAAAAAAATCTCTTTTCTTTTATTTTTAAAAGTTCATAAATTTAATGAATCATCCCCTCACCTTATTTTCAGCATTCAAAAATTTCAACTTAAAGCACTGACAATATAAAATCAAAAGAAATACATTCCAACCTAAAACTTTTTACAACTTCAGCTGCACAATATCATTCATATTTCCATGCAGTTTTAGTCACACAAACCTATGAATGCCAGAGTAAGAGTTGCGTTTTTTCTCTTTACGCAGGGTCTCGGCTTCATTTTGCAACTGTGCAAACAGCTCTGCACCAGTGACATCTTTGTTTCTCATCAATGGACGAATTCTTATTTTTTCGGGTGGCAGTGCTGTGTAGGTGATCGGGCCGGGAGGGAATTTTGCCAAGTCATGAGTAGCAATTGTTGACGCATTGCGCTTTTCACATACACCATCATGAAGCTTTGTCTAAAATAAAAATTGACACAAGCATACATGCATTATAAATCATTCAGAAATGAGTCTGATCATGGTGCTATATCATGAAAGGTACCAAATTCTCAATATAGCATTAATTTCTAGCAGATGAAAAAGAGTACAAGGAAAGACAGCAAAAATTTCTGCTTTATACTCAAAGGAATGAACAACATAACTCTCAAAATTAGCATGTATTTCTTGAACTCTAAATTATGCAGGCATACCTTCATGAATTCCTCTCTTATGGCTTTTGCTAAGATTAATGATAAACTATTGGTTTCTTTTGAGGGTATTTATTGAAAAGCAATGAAAGCTAAGAAATTATTATTTTAAAATTGTGCTGATATATATAGGGATTATTTTCCACAAAGTTAAAGGCAGGTGTGTTGGTTTAGCTATCTTGATATGATAGAAACACCTTTTACTTAACCCTTTCAACGCGACACCAAAATCCAGAGTTTTTTACAGGTGACTGAATTGAATTCTCAATGTTCTTCATTAGATTATGTTAAATTATTCGTAATTTTCCAAGTATTTCTTAAAAGTAGGATGTTCAGGACAATTTATCCTGGATACTAAAATAAAAATAAGTGCTTAGAACATTTTAAAGGCTTAATAAACAATTAAAAAGTATGAACAAAAACATTAGTTTTGCAGAAAACTTTTTGTATTTTTCCA
Source organism: Tanypteryx hageni (assembly GCA_028673005.1). Classification (NCBI taxonomy): domain Eukaryota; kingdom Metazoa; phylum Arthropoda; class Insecta; order Odonata; family Petaluridae; genus Tanypteryx; species Tanypteryx hageni. The sequence goes on from CM054117.1 coordinate 8,202,210, forward strand.
AAAATTTTTTTTTTGGAATTGGTTTCTCTTATAAATACATAAATAAACCCATAAAAATTAAGAAAATGATCAAACACATAATAAAATATTACGATTAAATGATTTAATATGATTACATGATTAGGAGTGAGTACTAACTGCCAACACAATCCGATGTATATCCGATGAAAAAAGATTGCCAACTGTGAAACTGACATCACTAAAATGGAGGAGGGAACCAGGCTGATGGCTAGAAGCAAAAGAAAGGATGCTAATACATAATGGTCCCTCACCCAAACCGTTAGAACCAGATGTAGCACAATGACAAGAATTCCAATCATGAGTCACGGGATAGCACCCCTCATGATGGGAATTTTAGTCATGCCGCATTGAAAGTGTTAAATGGAAATAGCTACCATATGGCAACCAACCTGTAGTTCAATGGCCCTAAAACATTTCCATGAAGCAACCCACCAATACATTTGATCCAGCTGATAAGAAAAGTGTAGGGTGACTCACTAATTGCTGGCACATTAGGGTGAACGTGTTAACATTACAAAAATAATATTTTACAGTTTACTAAGACTTTGATTTAGTTTGACATTTGACTTTAGAGATTTTTTATCCCAAAAGGAAGAACTTCAATGCTACAAGACAGATTTCAAAACAGTTCCACTTGTAACTGTATACCATGGCATATTAGTCAATCTCTAACCTTTAAACACAAAATTTAAATCCCACATTCTGATGCGATTTACATACACTCATAAAATTAATCATATCTCTTTAACTATCAATAAGAAAATGCTTAAATAAAGAGCATTTCCAAAGAAGTATTGATAAATTAGGTCATGTAATGATTTTTGTTGAAAGATGTTTATTTACTACATAATAGGGACCAAAACTAAGAGACAGCCAAAATTCCTTGTATGTGACATAAGTAAATTCCATTGCCTCCCCTTCCTTTCGTTTTCAATTCCTAATCCCTCTTGAAAATGTTAAATACTATTCTTCCTTCATTGCCACCTCAGTTAGATATAGAACAACCTTCCTTAGACAACTATTGTTTGGTGAAGTGAGCCGGGCACAGCTGAGCCATAATCGTTTTGACATCACGAGTCATAAAACTTATTTTTTTGAACTATAGTTTCCCTGTTTGCAAGGTATTTCAAAGGAAATACATCCTAAAGCCTTGTACATGCCTGCAAACATTGTTGGCAAACAATGTTTGCAAACAGTTTGCGAACTGTTGGCCAATTGTCCAGATACAGTCTGCAAACAAATTTTTGCGTCCATATCTCTCACTGACTCGCCAATTCAAGACTTTATGTTGTACAGTGAAATTGCTGCTGGGGTTTGTGCTGGATATACATTTCTAGCATTAAATGATAGAAGGAAAAGAAAAATCCTTGACGTTGCTGGACAAGGAAATCATCAAGAATGGAAAACAAAATCCATTGAATATTTGTTCGCCGACTGCCCGCAAACAGTTGGCAAACACAGATGAAATTTGTATGCAAACTGTTTGCAAACATTATTTGCTGACAATGTTTATAGGTGTGTACAAGGCTTAATGTTACCTAGAAAGCACCAGACAAAATTTGAATTGACTCAGTTTAAATAAGAGTACAGAATATCACTGCATTATCTGTGGCAAAAGCATTGTACTGTAGGTTGTTTAAAGGTTAAAGAGATAAAACATCTTTGAAAAACTAGGGTCAACTTGTATTGCAAGTATAAAATGGCAACATTGAATTCCGGGCGATTGACGTAGAGTGGTCAAGTGATCTTCCATGATACAGAAACCTGCAATACGAAATTTAGCCATAGCGGAATTTATAAATTATAACCACAAAATTTGCAATACGAATTGTAAATTTGTATTAAGGGAAATTCTCATCTCAAAATTAGACTTTTTTGTGGAAAATAAAAATAAAGAGCATATTCTGATGAGTGGTTCCTCACAAACTCTGTGGTTCGGATGGGTTTTGAAGGACGATGAAAAAGATGCTGTCTGGGGAAGACCCTTTAACCCTTGGGGTAAGAACCTCCACCTTCTATGTCTCTACTATGTCAACACATTCACAGCTATAATAATGGAGACATAGTCATCCTCCTAAATATAACATTTTCGTTTGTGTGATAACAGGCAGAAAATTCAAATTGCATGGCCCCTAATTTTCCTTGGCGGAGCAACTATCAAATAAAAAAGTATCTATTTTGTCTGAAGACACATGAGAGGCCACCAGCATTTTTTAAGTTCCCCTCAAAGGAGTAAGAGAAGAACACATCTCTGCAAAGCCATGTTCAGTTTTTTCTCTCTACCACTCTAGGTTACTATGGTAAAGACACTGCCACCGCACACATACTCCTTTCTGGTAAGTTATTTTGAGTAATAGCAAAGTCAGGGGTGGCCTGACGAATTTTGGTGCCCCAGGTGAGATAGCACTCCAGCGCCCCCCTCCGTTAATTTTTGTTGAGATATTTACAAAGTACATGTTAATTTATTCATCGCTCTGTAAAAATTATTGATAATGAAAAGTTAAAGAAATGCCACGAGGATTCTAACCTGTTGTTCGATATAAATTACTATCCAACATTTATTCACTTGCAAGTAATACATAGATAAATGATCGGGATAGTGCCCCCAAAATTTTGGTGCCCTAGGAGCCGCCCGGCTCGCCTGTAGCTCGGGCCAGCCCTGAGCACAGTATATTACCATATCATTATGTATTGTTAATATTTTGGCATAAAATAATCCATCAAGTTTCTGTTTTAACAGTTTTTTCCTAAGTAAGTTGATTTGATTACATATCAAGATAAAACTTGTTCCTTAGGAATGCACCTCTGATAAAATAACACAAGTTAATTGGAGAAATAGGTTCACGTTATGGCCAACTTTTTAGCAACATATCCCTTACATATCGCAGGGGATCACCGTAGCTGAATATGTCTACTCCTTAGGCACAGATGATGGCCATATTGAATCAGCTGTTTCAGTGAGTACAATTTATTTAGCAGACAGAATTTCCTTGCAGCAGAATAGTCACATGGTTATTCAGCAATTCCATGACTTGCAACTTAAAACCAGCTTCATATTTGATCCTTTTTGCTGGCATAGCCATGATGAGGGTAACAATTTTCAGTATGTAATACAATGCAATGTAATGCATGTCACGTGAACGCTAGAGATTATCCACATTTTTCATTTAACAAATGAATGAGATTTTTACATTCATGTTTTATTCAAAGATTTGATTAATGGAACCTGAATTTTTTCTGAAAAAATATAAAAAATACTTATAAAGTAAAAGAAGAAGATTGACTAATACAGTGAGTATAAGCCAAACATGCATCTTCAATCCAATAAAAGTAAAAATAAAGATCGACTTATATACTGCGATATATATGACATCTGAGCTTATTAGATTAATATACATTTTTTTAAATGACATTTAAATATAGAGAAAAATTCCTCAAGGCAGAATTCCATTATAGCAGAAAATTGTGAAAGCCAGAAAAATAATTCCTCTGAACCAATTTTTCATATACTCTTGAACTCATTAAGGTGGAAACAGAGGGAAAATCAATTTAATTGATAATCTTGATAGTTAGTACATTTGAAACTTGTGAAAGGCAGAAACAGTTAAAAATTCAAATTTTGTTGTATAAATCTGATATTGAAGTTCCTGAGATGACATATTTTCTTTTACATTAGAAAAAAAGATTAAGAACATATCTGGCAACATTTACAGAAAATATTATGGCATGATAACAGTTAAATATAACATCTTAGATAGATTTAATCGTAAAATAAATAGGGATGATCTAATGATCTAATTTCTTCGAGACTTGTATAGCTAAATGTGCCCTGCTTGAATTCGGCAGTAATATTTATTAATGCTCTCGGAGTGTGCCGCACACGTTGCATGTATAGATGCCCTATACTTAGGGCTACCATATATTCCTGGACCAAAAGCGGGACAAAACAATTTATGAAGAAGAAAAACCGGGACAAATCCGGGACATAATCTAACATAACCGGGGCAAAATCCGGGACACTAGTCTTTGGGAGGCTATTGCTTAAAAATATGCTATTTACATTCTTTTACATTTTGTATATTTTCAAACAACCAAAACTGAGAGGACAGGGAAAGGGTTGTCAAAAAAATATCTAACACTAAAAGAAGAAACAAAAATATTTTTAATATTTGAAAATTAAAGTTTTAATACAATATCATTACAATACAAAACTTTTATTGTTTATTAAACCAATCATACTTTTCACTAGACATAACTTCATCCAAAAATATTTTATCATTTTTAATTTTCGTATAAAACTCTTCACATGTCAAGTCAATGCTGATTTTACAAATTATTATAGCTCGTGCTGTACCTTCATTTGAGCAACTTCGGTCTAAGGACCACACATTATTCATAATGGAGAAAAGTCGCTCTACTGGAGCTGATGTTCCGGGTAAACAGAATACGTATTCAATAACTTTTGTTAGATTGATAATCGATATGTCCTGTTCCAGAAAATATTTTAAAAGTTCAATCCATCTATCTTCAAATTTCGTACCTTTCTCATCCCAATTTCTCTTTCTGTCATTTTGAAACATAAATTGCTTTACTAAACTTACTTCATCGAAAAGATTGTCCACATCAATTGAGAGCTTTCCATAGCTTACATTGATATTTTGCGCTGTTTTTTCAATCTGGTCCCAATTGAATGCACCATTTACTCAACTAAATGACTCTACATCTTCAAAACTGTTTCCCCACAATGATAGGCATAACAAGCATTTGATATAAAATGAATCAAATTCTTTGATTACCTTTTCATAAATCGTATTCCTAGATTCGTCCAACTTCCTTAGTAACATTTTTGCCCCCTGTGGAATGAAACAATTATCCTTACATTCCAGCAAATTAGTTTTTAGATTTTGTAGTTCAAAAGCTACACTTGTTGCACTAGCGTTAGTTTTTCTATATTCAGTATTGTTTTATTAAATAAACTGAGTTGTCCAACAACAAATCGCAAATACACTTCTCCAGATGGGTCTTTAAAAAAACTTTTTATTATTTGTGGGCAGTGTTCTTATGATTCAAAATAGTTTTTTAGACCTTCAAACATATCAATAAGTCTTTCTAAAGCCAATAAAAGGGAAAGAAATCTTGCGTTGCCATGTTTTAACATCTTTTTGTACTCAATTTCCACGAATTCGCAAAATGCCTTCAGTTGATTGACACAAACAGTGTGTATATGGAAATATTTATAAACTTTTCCTGCAGGGGCTTCTACATCAATCGGTAGAACATCAACTGCATTTTGTATGCAGTTGTGTACAATGTGTGCTGCACAGCCAATTCCAATGATATTTCTACCAATTTCGCTTTTCAATCGATAAAATTCGTTTTAAACCTTTCTTTTCACACCTCCAAAATTCGTGTTACAATTGTCACCACAAAATCCTACAATTTTATTCAAAAGATGATGTTCTTTTATTGAAGAAACAAGATAATCACTCAGCATTGCTGATGTTCCTCCAGGGACTGTTTTAAAGTCGAGCACTTTTGCCTTTGCACCAGCCTTGAGGAAGAAAATAGCGCACTATCACAGGATCGATTGTGATGTCCCCTCTGTTGGAAGCGTCACTTGCAACACTCACAAAGTTGGACTTATCTAACTCTTCAAAACACAATGGTGTCATTACATTCCCAAATATAGATTCACATTTTGTTCGAGCAATACCAAACTTAGGTTCGAAAAAATTTTAAATCAATTTGCTAGTATAATCAGAGGTTTCGAAACATAACCCATGAATAGCGGTATGATATGCAAAAGTGGCTTCTTTTGCAGCAACAATACGAGCTTCAGAGTTTGAATCATTTTTCACAAAAAATTATGAAATTGATGTTGAGGAGGATGCCAAAGCTAAAGATGATTTGTGTTTTGCGGTTTGTAAGTGTTCTTTAATATCTGCATGTCCACCAAGTCTTACCGAAAATTCAGATCCGTAATATAAGCATTTAACACGGTCATTCACACCACAGAGTTTTTCCAACTGTGGATATTCCTTTTGCATTCCATTGGTAAATACACAATTTCTTTTCGGCATTGTAGGGGGTCATCAATTATTACATATTTAATTTAAGAAATAAACAAGATTTAGCACCTTTAACTCTCTTACGGGAATTTCAGAATAAAGATATTTTCCGCTCTTTTAGTTCAACCTAACAAAATATATTTGCCAGTATACCAGCATTTTCAATTAATTTACATTGATGGGTGAGAGAACTCCTTCGGCCATAAAAATTTATTAAAAACCCGATGCATTTCGCCCACTAAGTGGGCATCTTCAGGGGTGAACTTGACTGAAAGTCAACTGAAGATGCCCACTTAGTGGGCGAAATGCATCGGGTTTTTAATAAATTTTTATGGCTGAAGGAGTTGTCTCACCGATGAAAATTGAGCCATAAGTTAACCAAGCCACCAGCCTTTACTACATTGATGGGTCAAACTCATAAAATTTTTACAATAAGCATCGATATAATGTCTTAAGTTTCTAAATTTTCTTTAAATGAAGAAAAATATGCTTACCACACTTTTATGATTCCTGCAGCAAAGAGTTTTAAAATGCATTAAATACACGTCCACCAATGAGGCAAGCTAGTATTGAAAACATTTAATCACGTCCCTCAACGAACAATTGCTTGTTTTCACTTTCAATTTTCAATATGAGTAGCGTATGCTATTGACGAGTCAAGACATGGAGCCTAGTATGAGACATCAAATCAGCCAGAAAAGAGATATCGGTAATATAACGATGAGTAAAGGGAAAAACATTTATCGAATATTAAAAAATTTTGAGAAAGTGAGTTAGCATGAAATTTTAAATTAAATTTTATAAATACCTTAATAAACGGTGATATATTGTCGGATGCTGTGAATAAAAACATCGCACCTGAATCAACTGCGTAGATAATCTACTATACAAGGATCCTCACGATTTTCTTCCTACTCAGCCATTGAGAAACTCAATCTCCCTACACGTTTCAGAATCTGTCATAGGTGCGCCTAAGGCTCTGATCTACATTGTTGCACTTTCTCACCACAATGTAGCACTTACTACTTTTGTAAAAGCGCAGATATCTGATCATCCCTTACATTCATTCTCGTGTATTTTCCGGGACAAAACAGGAAACTGACAGGGACAAGACCTAAAATCCGGGACAATCCCAGTCAAACCGGGATGTATGGTAAGCCTACCTATACTGACAATACTTACTTAAACTTAACTGCAAGATGATATTTTAATATAATGGGATAAATAACAAATGGAATGCATATGTAATAACAATAAGTATGCTCAACCAGTCCTTTTTCTTCTTCAACTCTTTTTGTTGCAGAAAAAAAGGACTAATTGATCACACGAAATATGACAAATTGATGTGCCATGGAAAGGCAGAAGGCACAAATCCTGCACAAGTAGGATTTTTTCAACACCAGGTTTCTCTCCTCCCTTGTGTGTTCAGTGTCGAAGAAAATATGGCTATAATAATCCAAGAGGTTGAAAAATACACAAACACGCGAATTGAAGTGTGATGATTTGACATGCAATCAATTGACTGCAATGTATTGATGGAATACGATTTTGTACTCGAATTTAAGACAAGCCCCGATTTTCGAAAGCTGAAATTTGGAAAAACCTCATCTTGGATTCAGGTAAATATGGTATATCGCCATTATTTCACTCTGATATATGTTGAATCAATTTAAAAGTACATACACACAAAAAATTGGTCTCTCCTTTCTTTTATTTTAAAATTCATGAATTTCACAAACCATCCATCATTTTATTTTAAGCATTCAAAAATTTTGTAAACCATACTTATTTTTTTCTCCAACTTCAAGCAGTGGTATAATTAATGCATGTTATGATGCACCTGAAGATTGCAATGGTAACTGGTAAAACTAAGAACAAAAAAGAGTAAGAAAAACCTTCAAGTAGTAATGTGTAACATAGCTAATGCCTCCCAAAAATTTGACCAAATTATGTCAAATATTTCTGGAGTTAATGTTACAAATATAAAGTGCTTTGTGGCAGTAGGTCCAAATATGGGGATACTAGTGTGATTGTAATTAATATGACAGGATTTTAATCATAAAAATTAGGTGAATCAGGTTTATTTCACAATGGCTTTTGTCCCAAGTTCACATCATATCTTGTTTGCTTCATTACATAATGTCTCTTTGTCTAATGCTCTATTTTTCCCTCCCTCCCTATTCCTCCTTCTCTATCCCTCCACTCACTCTTCCTCCCTCCACTCTCTCTGCCTCTTTCCTCTCACCCTCCCTTCTCCACTCTCCTATCCTCCTCTCCCAATCCATCGCTCTCCCTCTAACTCTTTCCTCCAGTTCTTTTCTAATTCTATCCCTCCCTCTCTATCACTTCCTCCCTATCCCCCCTCTCTATCACTCCCTCCCTATCCCTCCCTCCCAGCCCCCCTCCCTATCCCCCCCTCTCTATCCCCTCCTCTCTATCCCCTCCTCCCTATCCATCCCTCCCTATTCGTCCCTCCCTATCCATCCTTCTCTCTCTCTCTCCCCCCTCTCTCTCCCTCCACTCTCTCTGCCTCTTTCCTACCACCATCTATTCTCCACTCTCCTACCCTCCTCCCAATCCATTGCTCTCCCTCTAACTCTCTCCTCCAGTTCTTTTCTAATTCTATCCCTCCCTCCATCATAAATTTTTATTCTTTTAAACGTATTTTGATTAAAATTCCAAATTTGTACAATGATTATAAGTAATGTTAAAATGGCAACGAAGAAAGGCTTGCACAGAAACACATTATTACAAAAACCCCTCTTTATTTACATAGACAGGGTATTTAAATTGAGATGGGAGAAAGTTAAGTTGGCTGAGAAGATCAGCAACCTACAGAACAACAAAGGACTGAAAAACAATGACAATTATTCATATTGTCTTAACCTTTCGTCAGGCCCATCTATTAGATGCAATATGCACACTTTTAATGTTATTTTTGAAGGGGGGATGGTTATGGATTCGGGGCTCTCAGTAGCTTCCTAGTTAAAATTTATCTGTGAATACATTACGCCCGATGACTCTATTTTTCGGTGAAGTGATAATGGGTGATTCAAGTAATCCAAACGACCGTGAAATTATTCGTATATAATGTATTAGTAATTATATTCCTCAGGAATAAAAAGAAAATAAAAAATCTGGTGTCCAGCACATGACTTCCTCCATACATAGTAACGAATAATGCCAATGCAGTAGAAATGAGAAGCTGCTCTCGACATCAATGCCCTCAAAAATAATTATTGGCAATACACTTGTGAATAATTTTTAAACACTTGAGACAATTTTGACAGTGAAAAACACTATGAATCACATCCCACTGTGTTTAACCGTCCTAATCGTGAAACATTCAATAGACAGCTGTAAAATTTTAACCTAAGCTTAGGTATTCAGGAGACCTTGAAACTTATTTCTGTTGAAATCTTGAGCTCGATTTTTTTCCATGAAAACAATACTTTCTCTATACTACGTATATGGCCCAGGCATTGGTCATTATTAATTTAAGTATTGTTTACAAAATTTAATGCTAGGTGGTTGCAAATCGTGAGGTAAATTACGAATAACTGAAATATCTCCTTAAAAAATGGCTCTACAAAAAATTATTAAATACAAAAGTTGTAGAAAATAAAATTATCTATAACAAAGGTTATTAAATACGAATATGTTAATGAAGAATTACAGGCAGTGACATAACTAGCTTCTCCTTCGCCCGGAGGTAAGTAACAGAAATGCACTCCCCTCCCTTTGCTCCCTCCCTGTAGAATTTTCCAGAAAAATGCAGTGGAGAATGTGATGGAAAACCAAGCATACTACACTAGCATTTTAATTCGGCATATATTATAATATTATTATTCTTTATAACCAGAAACGTTAATGTTCGGTCCATGAGTTTGCGCTCCTTCAACCCTGCACCCAAGGGTAACTGCCCCCCTCTGCTCCTCCCTTGTTATGCCACTGATTACAGGAGTTATTTGACACAAACAGAAAAATTACAAGAATAAACATCTACTACCAGTCAATCGATTTTAGTTAAAATCTAATCTGTTCTTGACTTTCTAATACAAATACTAAATATGAAATTTTATACTGATCAGTTTATTAGTTTTTGAGTTACAGCATCCACAAAATTCCTGTCACAGACACACACAGACATCATCGAGAAAATAGTCAAAACGTGTTCAGGGGACCTTAAAACACGCATTTCCATTGAAATCTCGTATTCAATTTTTTTCATGAAAACAATACTTTCTCTATACTTCATATATGGTGAAAGTAAAAACAAGCAAAATTTCTTCAAACAACTTTTCACAAAACTCATATCCAAAGAATTTAACCGAAGAAGTGTGAAAACTAGAGGAATACCTCTGTATTTTCAACTAAGTCTTCAGAAATTCAAACTTCCTGCCCAACAAAAAGAAAAACCTGATGCTCCTTCAACCAGTAACAAACGAAAGTGTTGTGAACCCTGTTTAGTTGAAACAAAAAAAACGAGGTTGTCTAAATACTTTTGCAAAAATTGTAGTGCAGTATTTTGCTTGGAACATGCCGCAATGAAATGTAAAAAATGTTTTGATGAGAAGTTCATTGGTTATAAAGCTGATGATGAATCCGAATAAATTTTATTTTATGTACAAACATTATAATTATATTTTTTTAGACTTGTTTGCATGACATGAACTGTATTCTTTATTTTTAATAAAAAAATCAAAATACCTGATGTTTTTATCCTCTATAATATAGATTATATTGTGTAGCTAAATAAAATATATAAACAAATAAAAAATCTTAATTATCAGAATTCTATATAAAAAATCAAAAGTAACGTATATTGTATCAAATAGATACAGTGCACCCAATCATACTCTGCCAAGTATTGTGCCTGACGGAAGATTCTCTTTTCAGGGCAAAGTGTGTTGAGGGGTGGAATATCATCTTTCAGGTGTTGGAGAGCACGTAACCAAACTCCCTATTGAAATTTGCCATGTGTTTGGTGATTTCAATAGTCTCTCAGATTATTCTGGGATAGCAACGGCTCTCCTTGGCAATGATTCGGGCCTCATCCATTTTTACATTCTCCATATAAGTAGTATAGGGGAAAGTATTTTTTCATGAAAAAAATCGACTTCGAGATTTCAACGGAAATACGTTTTGAGGTCCCCTGAACATGTTTTGACCATTTTATCGATGATGTCTGTGTGCGTGTGTTTGTGATAGCTTTTTATTTGGGTCCTCGAACTCAAAAACTATTAACCTTTTTGCTGCTATCGACGCATATATGCGTCGAGGTAGTGCACAGCCACTACTGCTATCAACGCATATATGCGGGCGGGCAGAGCGGTGCCTTGACTGCTAACGACGCATATATGCGTTTCAAGCTTTTTCGTTCGCTGCTCAAAACGTATTCAGTTATATCGATGCTAATGAAGTGCCGTGGATTTTTGTGATACTAACAGATGTTTTAGGCACTCTGTAGATGGCGTAGACATATTTTCAAGCTGTTTTTAGTCTAACCTTGGACAATGAAAAAGGCTGTTTCTACTTCGTTTCCCCGGGCTTTTTGCACCCACATAAAACCTTTTTCATCCCTTGGCCATCACTTTTCTCACCCCCTATGCCCTAAAAGGCCTAAAACAGATGGAAAAAAGCCAGAAATATCTTCAGTTCTGTGTCAACTTTCATATGTAATACATCCCATTCTCAAATCAAGTTTTTTTAGTCGCATTTAGATTCTTTCGTTTTCTTTTGCTATTAATAAAAAGAATCAACAAAAAAGATGAAAATATTTTTTCGAGATGGTTAATAATCAATATGAATGTAAATGATTGACAAAATAACTTGTAAAATATAAAGAGACTAAAAGACGAACGAATGAATGTAGACACGGAGCTCCTAGGGGAAAGTATTCAGCACAGGGGTGCTTCAAGATCACTGAACTCGGCACACACAGCTGACACAGAAGCTTAAAGTCCATAGCAGCGAAAGGGTTAATCAGGGCAACACGAAATTTTATATTTAACTTTTTTATAAAAGTCAGAAGAAATGATTAGTTTTTGGTAAAAATCGGTAAACCAGAAGTGAGTGTTTACTCCTTTCACTTATCCGTTATTTTGAAATATTTGCTTTAATATTAGATATATGTAAAAATGTACTGGAATAGCTGTTGTAGAAAATTAAATTCTCTACAACTTTTGTTTGAAACATTTTTAAATATAATGCATTGTTTAAGAGATATATTATATTTTTAGCTGCCACCACCATGCCACCTACCGACGACTATTGTTAACAATTGATGCTTAGTTACGTCTTAGGAATGCTCCTTTTTCTTTTCTTAATTGTTGGAGCTTTGTGGCTATATCCAATATCAGAAGGCTATGGTTTGAGTTTATTTCTGTTCTTTGTCAAGTCTAAAATTTTGTCGCAGTTTCTTAAAATATTTATTATTATATAATCTATTTGGAATTTTTAGAAATATTACAGATATGGAGAAATTCATGTGGTGGCCACATCAGATTTTTATTTCATGGCCAGGCTCAGACCACAAGTGTTCCGCGATGGCAGAGAGGCAGAAATGAATACTGTTCATTGCCTGTTGGTGTTCTTGACGTAGACAATCTGCCTGTTTGGCCGATGTTCGATTTTTGACAGGTACAATCTATCTGGTAAACCCCTTTGTATAGTGTTTGAGGGATTGGATTCTTCACCTTTGGTATGAGATTGCCTGTCTTGGTTATGGGGATGTATCTAATAACTGTTGTGTTTGGCGAGAATCCTTGCTATTCTCTCGGAAGTACTGGTGATGTAGGGGATCTGGCATCTTCTCCAAGTTTTTTCTTTTGCATGGTCCCTCTAAGGATAAAAACACAGTTGAGCCTCACACTAAGCATCACATCAAGCATAAACTCAATCAGTGAATCCAGCATCGCATCAGGGCTTTCATAGTGGAGCATCGACTCACGACTTTCTTCCCAGTCTGATTCTACAGCTTGATATAGAAACATCCTCCTACATGTTATAGCTGCACTAAATTTTAAGGTGTGTAGTATTGTTTGTAATAATTTTTTATATTTATTGATTTACTTCATTAGTGTCATATTATCACCTCTCAGATTTGTAATGTCTTCAGACAGTGAAAGTGATTTCTCGACAAGTACGGCAGTTAAATGGTGGGTGATGATTAATACAAATCTATGGTGATGTCCTCTATCCCGCTTATCCGACTCTGCTGCACGAGGAAATACTTCCGCTATCAATCTTTCTTTTTCCATATTTACACGGCAATCCTTAATTCACAATGAACTGTGCCACACTAAATAATCTACGGGTGCCCGGGTGCCTGAGCCAGACTGGGATATGGGGTGTCCTTGATTGCACCAATCAGAAGCCAGATTTCAGGCATCGACCATTGCATTAACTGCAAGGAAACAAACAAGTTTGATTCCTTGATAGATGCGATGCTTGGTGCGAGGGTCGATGCTTCACTATGAAAGGGCACATTTAACACAATGTGTTTGATTTGGGGACAGATGTGATGCTTGAGTCGATGCTTGATGCAAGGCTCCACTATGTTTTTACCCTAAGGATCATATCCCAGCTGTAACTGTTCTTCTTTAAGGCCGTCAAGAGATGTGCTTTTCAGAGGGCAAGGAGTCAGTGTTGGAGATGGCACGAGCTCGGTGGAAAAGTTTTGATGAAAGATGCTTTCTGTTGGTGGAGATGATGCATTCAGATACATGCCCATATGGGTCTTTTTATGGTATACTGCATGTCCCAACATTCCATTAGTTCTTCTGGTAACCATTAGGTCCAGGAAATGGAGCCAGCCATTTTACTCAATCTCCATTGTGAATTGGATGGAATTATGTTGCACGTTCAGGTATTGGAGGAACCTTCTCAGCTCTTCTTCACTGTGCAGCCAAATCACAAACGTATCATCTACGAATCTCACCCGGAGCGATGGTTTTTCTCATATGATTCCATGGCCTTCCTCTCGAAGTCCTCCATGTAGAGGTTGGCAATGACTGGAGAGATAGGTGATCCCATGGCAACTCCTTCGGTCTGTTTGTAGTGTTTGCCATTCCACAGAAAGTACAAATTCGTCAGGCAAAATTCAACTAAATCAAGAAAATCTTCCGGGAGTCCTGTCATTAGCCACTTAATTATCTTGCCCGATTCTCTAATGGGCACATTTTTAGAAAGGGAGATGACATCAAAACTGATGAGTAAGTCATCTCGGCTGATCTTTATGGCCTGGATTATCTCAGTGAAGTGGGTCAAGATCTTCACAAACATCAGCGATTTACTGGAGTAGGGGTGGAAAGCTTGGGCTAAGTATTGGCCTACTTTGTGCTTACGATGGGTCTGAGAAGAATACCTTCTTTATGGTGTTTTGGTTGCCGAAGGAAGGAGTCTACATTGTTCCTTGGGAGAGATGGATGATTTCTTGATGAGGATACTCGTAAGGCATTCTATTCTCGCAGTGGAATCCACTTTTAGTTCTTTTTAAGTAGCGTCAGTGATTTTCTCATTGTCATTCAACTGTTACAGTATTGGGTTTCGGGGGCTTGGCCTTCCGTAGAACTCCAGTAATATCCTCTCTGATTTCATCAGCTAGGCCTTTGGGGAGTTTGTGGATGGCATTAGCAATACTGATGACAATCTTCTCCTTGGGTATCATGTCTGAAGCACAAACACCCACCAAATTTTAATTAAGGCAGCCACTCCAATGCATTGCTACTTCGACCTGAAGATGCTGACAGGAAGGTCGGTGAAACTGTTGTCAATTAAACAAATTAACCACCCAGAAATATGGAACCTTCAACTCAGAAGGTAAACATTGGCAAAGTCAAATTCTTCATCATAGGCAATGACCACTACAACACATCATCTGTATGCACCAGCTATTATTAGACTTGATTTCTTGCCCAGGGATGTTTAATGATCATGCTAATTCATGAGCTTACAGTTATTTCCAGCAACACTGGTTTTCCATCTGTTCTTTGAGTACGCACAAATTTTACTGTTTCTACTTCTGATTAATATTGACCTCATTTGAGTTCACTGAATGATTTCCATGTTGAGTTAGCACCTTCAAGTTTCTGTTTTGCTTGCTTTCACCTCCGCACATTTGCCTTTGTCACGTTATATTTCCTCCAGACATCACAATTGTTAGTTTCTTCAGCATAATGCATCACCATTAGCTTAAAATTACATTTCTTGCATCGGAATGTAATTGTGAATTTTCCACAATGCAATTATATGCTTCTGGAAAGCAGTAAGTGTGGCCAGAAGGTAAACGTTGGCAAAGAGAAGTTCTTTGTCACAGACATAAACCATTACAACACAGGCCTCACAATTGTTAGTTTCTTCAGCATAATCCACCAACATTAGCTTAAAATTTCTATCAAACTTCGTCATATACCTTGTGACACATTTCTTTTACATAGGTGCCTTTCTTCCCTACACAATATGTTATTTCCATCCTAAGATTTGGGGTAACTTATTTAAAACTGCTAAAAATAATAACTAATCCTCACTTCTCGTTAAAACTTAGGAAAGTTTGTACCAATGGCGTGCCCTCATAGAAGTTATACTCTTCACACTGCAGATGCACTTGTCATCTGCCACTGGGGTACCAATCCAAAAGCAATAAATATGTTAAAATAGTAACAAGACATGCTTAAAATGATGGAAACCTTAATGTAGCCATTTTGAATGCCATATGTATCATATTTCCTACTCAACTATTACAAGTTGTGACGTAGGATTATCAACACTTCCCTTCCACCAATACCTACGAGTTGGAAAGCCACTCATTTGCCCATTGTGAACTTCAAGAATATGAATAAATGTGTTGTATTAATAAATTAAATGTAATGTATTGTGCATGAGGTGCTACCCAAAAGTTCCAGGAATTTGTGCATTAAAAAAATATTACGCTAAGTCCTAATTTCTACCGTCCCCTTCAAAGTAGTCCCCTTGGGCTTTTATACAGCGTACCCAGCGTTTTTTCCATTACGCGAAGCAGGTGTGAGCGTGTTAAGCACCTCCTGCGATTCTGCCCGATCTCCTCAATCGTGTCAAAACAACGCCCTTTCAGCCGGAGTTACATTTTGGGGAACAGGAAAAAGTCGCAGGGGGCAAGGTCAGGAGAGTATGGGGGTGGGGGATGACTGTCGTGTTTTTGGAAGCCAGGAACTGCCTAATAACGAGTGACATGTGGGCAGGCGCATTCTCATGGTGGAGCACTGCATTTTTAGTGGAAACGTTTGGAGCCTTTTGCAAGCAGCACCTATGGCAAATGCCACCTTCACCATACCCTAGTTATGGCACTGTGTACATACATATATTTAAGCAGGAAATTGGAATATTTTTACTGTTTTTCATACATAATTCAGTTATCACAATCTTGGTTAACATGTACACGATTTAATTCTCCCTTAGAGTTCATGTTAACGAGGGTTTACTGTATGTAATAAATTGTGCATATATACAATGCTATGAAAAATTGTTTGTTAGTATGGAATTTCTGACTAATCAACCTCTTGGATTATTATAGCCATTACTCCTTCCACACTGAAAACACACACACAAGTGAGGAGTGAAATCCGGTGCCGGCATTAGCCTACTCTTTACGAAGAGCACCAAGGGGGCCAACTGCTTAAAGTCCCTTCCAAAGGATGGAGCGTTGACTTTGCGCGGTCTCCTCAAATCTCACAGGACGATCCCAGGTTGAAAAATCTGACCTCCACTGGATTCAAACCTGGGACCTCTGCATGGAAACCCAATGCTCTAACCCAGGGGCCTGCAACCTTTTCAGCCCTGAGGGTTCATTTGCGAATTCAGAGGATTGCGGGTGCCAATTGGGGGTACACAGAAAAATAAAGCTAAAAGAAATGGATTAATTCTTATTTTATTTTCAAACAAAAATATTTTGATTTGAATACAAAATTTATTAATAATAACGAAGGTGAATCTTGAAATTTTTAATGAGAAAATTGAATTTGTACTTCTTCTGTACTATCTTACTGCACCTCCCCAGCAAATGACTTGCCATAGCCCTAGTAGCGGGCGCCAAGGAATTTTATGAAGGGCGCCATGGCACCTGCAGGCACTGGGTTGAGGGGCCCTGCTCTAACCAATTCTCCACCGCCACCCCAATATGAAAAAGTAAATTTTATTTTTTATGGTCTTAAAAATGCTATACTGGGTAATTTAAATATTTAAAATTTATTTATTTTCTGAAATTTCTCAGTTGTAATGCAAAGATTTATAATAGAAGTATTGTACAATGAATCAAGCTAAGCTATGCTGGCTCAACAAGAAAATACTGCAGTAGCATCACAGTAATTTTACAGAAAATATACATAAATGCCGTACAGTATTGTATGTCATCATCATAGGTAGTCTGTCCATAGACAGGCCCATGATTATTCATGGTTAAACCTGGTTCTCCATATACTTCTATTTTCCACTGTCCTCTTCATATCTTGATAACTCTCATTCCCTTTCAAATCGTCTATCAGCTGAAACCTTTTCCTACCTCTTTCCCTTTTTTCACCTAGATTTCCTTCTAACACATCTTTAATCATACTCTCTCTCCTCAGGTAACGTCCAACCCAGTTTGCCTTCCTCTTTCTAATAGTCTGTATAATCATTCGCTTCTCTCTTACTCTCTGTAGCACTTCATTGTTTTTCATCCTATCCATCCATTTTATCTTCAGCATTCTCCTCCAAGTCCACACTTCAAAGCTTTCCAAGTATCTGATGTCATTCTTCCTTAGCGTCCATGTTTCTGCCGCGTACAAAGCTATACTCCATACATAGCATTTTATTGTATGTATAGATCTAATAAACATTACCTAAATAAATTCCGGAAATTATCATTCACTTTACTTACGGTGTTTTGTGGGATAGGTAGCTGAAGTTGAGCAAAATTTCGCAAGATCGAGTTTTGAGTTCGTAAACAAAACATGTGGTGCAAAAAACTCTTGTTCGTATACCCGGTTATATCAGTAATTAATTTTTCTAGAACTAAAATTCAGAATTTACAAAACAATTCCTCTTAAAAAGAAGTGTAACAAATGTAAATATAATGATGCATACAAACATTTCCTGCGATGTATTTTGGGTACTACACTAAGACTTATTCAATTAATCCAATTTAATATGAGAAAACTACTACATTTGAAAAAGTATATGATTGATTAGAAAATAATTTTTATCACACTTACCTGAATCTGAATATATCTTTTCAGGGTATCGTCAGTGAACTTAACATCTTTAATTATGCAGCATACTATATGACCACGCACAACTTTCACATCATCCAACAATTTTACACTAGGGGTTGATTCCAGCAGATGTAGGACTTTCAACTTGTGACATAGGTTATCGATCTATTTAATCAAAATGGCTAAATTTAGCAAAAGAAATTTTTCGGACAGTGAAACAAAAACACACTTTCAAAATGATCACCAGTAACATACTTGTTCGATTTGTGGATTCACTGAATCTCCTTTTCTGTTTTTCTTTCCTTTCTTGCCTTTTCCTCCTGATGATGCGTTTGAAGAGCGAGGACAATGCTGTCTGATATAATCAAGTACTTGCTTATAGTGACATTGATCTACAAGTTTGAACAACCTCTTGTCCGTTAGTTTATTTCCCTTAAGTATTAGCTCTGAAACAGAAATAACGATTTCAAATTTTCATGGGGTAACTTAAAATTTGCTGTAAATTATATCCTTACCCTTCAGCTTCGGCGAATCTGCTACCTCAGCGGGGATAACCGTTAAAACGTTATTACTTAAATTCAGCAGTTTCAGAGAGCTCAATAAAACTATCGAAGTTGGAACTTCTTTTATCTGATTTCCGTTCAAATCAATTTCAGCAAGACCAACTAATTGTTCGTAGCAAACGTCTGGAAAATTTTCTAAACGATTCCATGAAACATCCAGGCGCCCAAGTTTTACGGTGTGCTCAAAACTTGGAAGTGAAACTAAGTAATTTGAAGCCAGGTTCAAAGAAGTCAACTGAGAAAGGTCAGAAATATCATCTGGCAGAAAACACAATTTATTTCGCGAAATATCTAGCATTTTCAGTTTGCTAAGTTTACCCACTGATGAAGGGATTTCGGTTAGCTGATTGGAATGCAACACCAATGTAGTCAAGTTAGATAAATTACTGATATCAGCACTTATGCTGTATAAGCATGTCTCTGTAATACTTAGGTAGTTCAAACTTATCAAAGAAAATATACTGTTATCTAATCCTGATTTCAAAATTTTTTCGGAATATTTTTCACCAGATAAAACTAACTCGTGTCGGTTTTCTGACTTAGCACTAACTATCTCAGGCCACTCCATTTTAAAAAGTTTTCGACGGGATACTGAAAAATATCAAGACCTAATGGCTTCAAAATGAAATGTGTTCCCCTCGTGGACCAAGATAAATTTCGTAGTTCATTTTCTAACACTTCCAGAATAGCCAACTTTAACCCTTCCTTATCGTTTATTTTACATTCCTTTTATTTTTTCCTCTATCTCTACCTTTGTGCGACACTCTTTTTATTAAATTGCCG
The DNA here is from genome assembly GCA_028673005.1 of Tanypteryx hageni. Classification (NCBI taxonomy): domain Eukaryota; kingdom Metazoa; phylum Arthropoda; class Insecta; order Odonata; family Petaluridae; genus Tanypteryx; species Tanypteryx hageni. The sequence goes on from CM054117.1 coordinate 8,221,872, forward strand.
CCTAAGAGTTGTTTCCTTGCTTTATTTTATCTTAGCCGTAATCTCCAGTTATTATTAATATTTCCTAGTGATTAAAAAGGGCAATGGACGATGAACGCCATAATGAGCGCGAATGTACGATATATCGATATTACCAACAACGAAAATTGAAAGTGTCAGAAAGTTATTTACAAAGAATAGTACGGTTATTTATAACAAATTATTGGAAATATAATGGATTTTGTTATGTTGCCTATTTATAAGACTTCAAGTATATACATAAATTTCAGATCTATGGAAACCATGTATATATTTTTCGCTATGATTTATACAACATGAGACGTACTACAGCATGGTACTACAATACCAGTATGTACTACAGTAAATCCTCACACAACGCGGTAGTTAGGTACGTATCTGAAGCATCGCGTTATATGGTAGTATACATTGTTCAATAGCACGTTTAAGTTTAAGGCTTCTGTTCATGTTAAACTCTGCTTCAAGGAGATCACTTACAAGTCTGTCAAAACCAAGCAAAGTTTCCTTTAACAATGTTGGGGTGAGCTGATCCTCCTCTTCCTCGTCTTCGTGGGACTCGAGTATCTGCAGCATTTCTTCCTCAGTCAACTCCTCCTGGGACGAGTTAAAAAGTTCTTCTATTTCTTCTTCCCCCATATTATTGAAGTCCTCACTGCCCACAGGTCTTGCCAGATTCACAATTTCCCTCACCTTAGATGTTAATGTAGGTAAACATTGGGCATTGTTCACATCTTGGCACCATAATTTGCTTCAACCTGCATTTAAAGTTGACTGGCTCACCTCATCCCATGATGCTTTGATGACTGCAATTGCATGGGCAATGTATAACTCATGCCAGAAGTCTGGGAGGCCACTCTCGAGGTTCTTCTCCAATGCCTTGAGAAGTTTTCTCATGATCCTCCTGGTTTATTAGCACTTGAAGGTCTTGATAACTCCCTGGTCTAGAGGCTGGAGTATGGAAGTCATGTAGGGTGGCATAAACACAACCTGCAAATCTGGTTTTATACTTTGCAAAATTACAGAACGATGACAAGGATCATTATCAAGAATAAAGAGAACCTTGAATGAAAGGTGCTTTTGTGCAAGATATTCTCTTGCTTGGGGCACAAAATAGGAGGTGAATCAATCTGTGAACATGGCTGCCATTGCCCATGCCTTCCTGTTAGACCACCAAATAATGGGTAAAAGGGAATTATGCTTACCCTTTAATGCCATGGGGTTCTCTGTATGGTAAACCAGCAGAGATTTACACTTAAAATCTCCTGATGCATTGATGCAGAAAAGGAAGGTCAGGCGGTCTTTGGCACCAATTTTGCCCATTTACTGATGTAGGTTCTCGGTGGCATCCTTTTCCAAAATAATCCTGTCTCATCAGCATTGAATGCTTGGTGGGGATGTTAATCGTTCTCTTCAGTTATCCTTAAAAACTCTTTCTGGAACTGCTTTGCAGCTTGGCGATCAGCAGAAGCAGTCTCACCAGAAAACTTGATGTTGTGCAGATTGGAATGCTTTCTGAACTTGTCAAACCAACCATCACTAAATTTTCAGTCTTTTGAAGGCTCTCCTCCCTTCTCACAAAAGGTTTCGTGGAATCCCTATAACTTCTCTTGGGTCACGGTGCCACTGAGTGCCACTCCCTTCTCTGTCTGCTCCTCAATCCAAGTGTTCAATAAACTCTCTGTCTTATTCTGCTGCACAAACCTATTACTCATATTCCTTATGTAATCATTAGTAGTAGCGGCAGCTGCAAGACTCGCTTCAATGGGTTCCTTGTTCTTTCGAAATGTGCGAATAGTCGATTCATTCACTCCATAGTCCCATGCCAAAATACCAAAATTTTGCGCTGATATATTTCAAAGAATTTCTTTATTTCTTGTGATGTCTGTCTTTGGCATGCATACAGAAACTAAGTGAATATTTAAAGCACCAGAGGCAGCATGCTAAAATTAAATGTTGCAAAGTTTTCGGATTTTTATCTCGGACCCCTCCACGTTGCCTGAAAATGGCCTGCCTTACAAGAAAATTGGTGTAAAAATGAAATCAGCACAATACTGAAAACGCACTATGTGAATCCACATTGGATGCGGTTTTACTGTACAGCGAGATTGACTTCTGATGACACCATCTACTAATACAGAGCATGATGCTCTATGGCTCTATGACCTTCAGGTTAAAGTAACCAGTCCTATGAAAAACCTGGAACCCTGGTTACGTCATAATGTATTAATCCTGAATGTAGAAAAACTGTGTCAACGCTGATAAATTGCAAAACCCAAATGTCCATGTGTTTAAAAAAAACTAACCTTTGTTGACAATGTGCTTCTGTTAGGTTTAAATGTGGACAAACCTCTGAAATGGTCTTCACATGTTTCTCACCTTACCTTAAATCAAGTAAAGTTATAATAATAATACTTGATTCATTCCATGGGTTTGCAATATAAACATGGAGTATGTCAAGGGTATATATATATATATGATATAGGTACAAACAATTTTTAAAATACAATAAAAATAAATATGTGATAATACAATGCATACAGCCGTGCATGACGCTCTTCATGTTTTATGTTTTTGCAGGTATTCCTGTGTGCTTGAGAATGAATTTATCGACAAATAGTATTTTACTCATTCTTTTAAATGTTTCTATTTTGTCATTTTTTTATATCATTAGGAACGGCATTGCATAGTTTGCTACAGGAAAGATAAGAATTAATTTTTGAGAGGGTTAGTTGATGGTGAATTGTTTGGGTGTTATTTTTTTACTCTAGTTGAGTGACTGTATATGGAGGAGTTTTGAGTAAATATAAAATTGATAAAAGTAGATTTGAAGGAGTTGCACACAATGAAATACATCTGGGTGAACTGGGATATTTCCTAAACAAATGAGATGAATTTAAAAATGGAATAACTAAAGTAGCAGAAAATTTAGTTACTGTGAAAAACAAAAAAGTGACCTAGAAAACCTTGGATACGTATGGAGATAGTTGATCTACTAAATAAGAGAAGAAAATATAAAAATGCCAAAGATGAAGAAGGTAAGAGAAAATATAAAAAATTTAACAACTTAAGAAATCATAAATGCTAAAGAAATATGAATAAAGAGATAAACAAAAAATAGAACAAATTAAAAATTTACCAAGCATAAAGAATAATATGAAATAGGTTTAGAGAAAGAAGACTAAAAACAAGTATTTCTACAGATAAGAATAGGGAAATAATCATGGAAGAGGATAATTAGCAGAGAGATGTAAAGGATATTTAGAACTGTAATCGGACAAGTTGAATGAACAAGACTTTGGAACAGAACACTATGATGACAAAAATGGAATTCTTAAATGTGAATTTTAAAAAGTTTTGAATGGTTTAAAAAGTAATGAAGCACCAGGAATAGCAAGTAAAAAATGAATTAATTTTTCGGTGAAAGATCCTCATGAGTTTATTTGGCAAGAAACACGGTTTCAAGTTTGGAAAAGGGAATGCTAAAAACAAAAGTATTTTGGTGCCAAAATAGGTGAGGAGTGAGAGAAATTCATATTGAGTAAAAGAGGTGGGAAAGTGAGAAGTTTTTGGATGGAGTGGAGGACGTGTGTGGGTGGAAGGAAAAGAGAAGTGAAAAGGAAGACAGTTGCAGAAAAAGATGTTAATAAAATTACAGTACAGCCAATTACTGGTGAGAATGCAGTCAGAGAACAAATAAGGAAGCAGTGAGGAGACTATTGCAAACATTGCCTTGATACCCACATAGATTCTGGGAAAAGGGGATGACAGTGTGGCAAACAGCTGAAAGTAAGGGGGGGGCAAGTTTCAAAATAAGGTATTGGTTGTTGTATGAGTGAAAAAGGATTTCGAATTGTTCCAATGCACTTTAATTGAAGCCTTTGAGTTTGAAGTTAAAGAGAACGGGGGTGAAATCAGAAAAATGATTCATGGAGATTATGTAATTCAAGAACTGGGAATCTTTGGAACCATCGATAAAGAATGTACATACAATGTTCTTTGGTCCTTGTTTTAAAGTTCCTGTCAGTTTGAATTGCAATTGTTACTTAAGAGCAGAGCTCAAATTGGGCAGGAGTGCACGGGAACACCATTCCACTTGCTACAAAATCTGTGGCCACTGCATGACTTTCTCTATACCTGTAATATTGCTAAAAATTCCAAATAGGTTACATGATAATAAATAGGAACTGTGAGAAAAATTCAGACTTTACAAAGTATGGAAATAAACTCAAACTGTATCCTTTTGATATTGGATACAGTCAGTGGTGAGCTGAGAAATCGTTACGAACTGGCTCTCAGAATCCAAAAATGTACCACGGCGATTTTGTAAAGAGAAAAAATTCTGTTTATTAACAGATAAAAAGGAAGAATATTTATTTATTTCAATTTTTGTTATACATTTAATTGTACACTTATATTACAATAATTATACATTAAAATAATAGCTGGAAATAAATTCATTTGTTTATTCAATATATTTCCATAATCTCAGTTGATTTTCTGTGTGTGAGCTTTCTTGATGTCTTTGACTTTGCATATCTGCAGCCGAACAATGATTTTTAACCAGCTTTTAACATAATACTCTGCATTCCACTGACAGGTTTTTCACACACATTAATTGTTAGCAAATTTGATAAATGGGAAATGGTAAGTCTAAATCTTCTTTCATTGAAAATTATTTTTATAGGGCTGAAGACTGTTTCAGCTTCCATGCTACTGATTGCAACTGAGTTTTCCATTTTTTTGCTCTTATTATTGTTGATGGGAGTTTTTGAATTTTTTATTCTAGATTTATATCAACAAAATCTCTAAAATCATTTACATCAACTTCATATTTTATGATTTTTCAAAGGTGCTCCAATTTATTTTCTCCTTCTTTCCTTGGAGAAAGAATATTTTCTAAATTCCAAAAATTGGGGTAAAGTATGTTAAAAAGTTCCAAAAATTCATCAGAAGTATATGTTTGTTGTTATCTAAATCCTTTTTAAAGTTTATGTGACTACTATTTAGAAGTCAAGCATCCATGTATTTGACTAAAATGTCAATTAATTTATCATTAAGAAGACTTTTAAATTTTGTCTGCTCTTTGAATGGAAATTGAATTGAAATTGTCTCTAATTATTAAATTTTGAACTATTGCCTCATATTTGCCATTATCATTTCTTAATTGTTTTATGGCATTGATTGTACAATTAATTAATTTGTCTGCTTTCTGCATTGTAATTTCTCTCAATTGTAACACATTAGAAAACAATGAAAATTCAGTTAAAGTATTAATAATTAATACTAAATCTTTTATAAAATTTTTGTTTTGCAATCTTTTTGCCAGACCACCTTCTTATTTTTCTGAAAAATGGCGAAACAAAGCAGGATATGCTTGCCAAACTGCAAGTGCAGTGCGCAAACTACATGATGCCTATCTCAATCCAAGAACTCTTCCGATTTTAATAATTTCGATATCAAGATCTTCTGCTATAGCTTTTAATTCATACTGATTTTTGTTGGATTGGTGTTAAATAGAATAAATCTTATCCAAGAAAGACAAAATGATCTAACATCTAACACAAGTTACAATCTGTGATTTAAACAATGCCAGATAATTATATAAGGAAAATCTTGTAAAACCCTGGTTGCTATACCAGATTTAACACCTAGCATAACACTGGCACCATCCAAACAAAATGTAATTAAGTTTTTTGACAAATAGTCTTTGAAGAATCCATTGTTTTCCAAAGAAAATACTAAAGCATCGTATATTGTTTCAATCTTTGTTGATGCCAATTCAAAAAGATCTAAATCTAAGAAAATAAAAACTGGTTCATCACACATGCTCAACTCACACTTAATGAAAATTACTAGAACACTTTTGCTAGCAATAGTTGATGATTCATCAATTATTATGCTGAATTTTGCATTTTCAATTATTATTTTCTTAAAAAAGTTTAATTTCATTTCCTTTATGTGCTCAACAATTCGAACAGCTGTAAATCGGGAATGCAAACAGGTGCCAACGTCTACTTTGTTTAATTTTTGTAGCTGTAAAACTGGATCCGTATTGGGCATTGGTCTGTTTCTTTTTACTAAAGTATAAACTATTGAAACTTTTTACATTTGTGTCAACTTCTTTTTGCTTTAATTTGCGTAATAAATTCTGTATTTTTCTTTTTCACTCTCTTCTACAATATGAAGAGCTTTCAAATGGGATCCTGATGTAAAATGTTCAATTTTTTTCTTAAGGAAGCTGCCTTGCTGCTTCGGAATTTCCATTGCATTCAACATCATTATCTATCCATTGTTTTGAAAGATGATAGAATTTAGCAGTTTCTTCTCCCAAATGCAACACTTTTACACACATTGAATAACCCAATTTTCTGTTTTTGATGGTCAGATGTTCATATTTTTCTTGAAAATTTTTTAATTGCTTTTTATTCCAACAATCAGAAATATTAAGCGAGTCTGAGTCTGCCGATGATGATTATACTTCCCAGTTTTCTTCTAACAATAAGTTAGATGTAGATGCTGAAGCTATAGCTAGAGATGACTGTTTGATGGCTACAGAAGCTGTGGTTTCTCCTCCTATTGTGTTCTCATCTATGTTATCACAAACAGTTACTTTCTTACTTTTAATAAACGAAAAAATTGTCTTTGTCTTTTGATTTTTCTGTGGCTGAAATAAAAAAAATATAAAATATTTTTATATGAATCTCCAAAACATATACTAAGTTTGCACTGTTGCACATTATTAAAATTACCGAACTCCACAAAACACGCGGCAGTAATTAACTTCATTGACTCCAGCATGTGAGGTGGACACACGTAGTACTACCATATACGACAACTGATGAATGCTACTCTCTAACAGTAATTTATAAGAGTGGAGAACACCAACAGTGCACAGTAAAGTTTTGCTGCGAATTGATTGAATTTGAATAATAGAATATGTACACATTGCGCAATTCACTGTTCTTATTATTTTAAAACTATAGCAGCCACTACCATTCACAGCCTCTGGACAGGGATGCGCAGTAGCAAGAGAAAGTCATGTGGGTCCCTGGAATGAATCAGCATCAGCCAAAGTGTCGTGCTTTAGTAGAGTGGACGTTCCTTGTTATACTTGCGATATAGTTGTTTTTCAGCTTTAGTTTATGTGTATTAGTATAATACTTTAGGTATTATGAATGTTTATTTATAATGTTGGACGAGAAACACCCTAGATAAGTGTTACATAAGCAAGCCAGAGACCTTGTTTTCCATGTGCACAGCTACTTCTCGAGGGAGGAGGCAGGACAGCCACTTTGCGACGTTGCCTGTGTGCTGAAGCCTGCAGTGGAATACGGATAAGAACTGTGCGCTGTGTGTCACAGGGAGTGGCAGCATCATCGCAAAAAGTATATCCATCTCTCTCTGCGTGACCAGAGGCCATAATTGCTGGCGAGCACTATAACTAATATGCATAAAGTAATGAGTAATGCATAAAAATATGAAATTTATAAAAACATACGTATTTAAGTTTAACAACCTTCTCACAAACTCCGGTAAAAATAACAAACTGCTTGTGCGAGCCGGACCAAGCCGGCTTCAGCTCGTCACTGAATACAGCCACAAAGCTCCAACAATTAACAAAATAAAAAGGATCATTACTAATTATAAGATGTAACTAAGTATCAAATGTTTACAATAATCGCTAGCAGGCGGTGGCAGCTGAAAAATATAATTTTTAAAATACCTCTTAAATGTTTCAAACAAAGGTTGTAGAAAATTAAATTTCTTACATTTATTCCAGTACTTTTTATATTAATCAAATATTAAAGCAAATATTTCAAAAAAACTGATGTGACAAGAGTAAACACCTACTTCCGGTTGACCGATTTTTACCAAAAACTAATTAACTCTTGTAATTTTAACAAAAATGTCAAATATAAAATTTTGCGTTGATCTGATTAATAGTTTTTGAGTGTTAGCACCCACAAAATTTCTATCACATACACACATCATTGAGAAAATGGTCAAAATGTGTTCAGGGACCTCAAAAAATGTATTTCCATTGAAATCTGGAAATAGATTTTTTTCATGAAAACAATACTTTCCCCAACACTATGTATGGAGAAAGTAAAAATGAAGCCTATAGCATTCCTGTTGTTAAAAAATCAGATAAGAATGTTTCAATTTTTTAAATATTTCAAAAGTCATGTTCACACGTAAAGGTTTGAAAAGTTATGTTGGCAATTTTAAGTTCAACTACATTCATAAGTAATTGCATTATCCAAATATCTGAACCAATGAAAATTGATATATGTATGTTTCAATTATGTTAGTTACAGTTCCAATTTACAGTATGTAGTGGTATATTGAAAAAGAAATATTGCTGCAAGATTTAGCAAAGGTGAAGTCCAGGTAATTTTAGGTGCCATTTCATGCAGGTTCATGGGTGACAAATATTAGGATGAAGGGAGTGAAGAAAGGTGGAGTTGGCAGGAGGAGCCGTTCCACACACAAAAAATGTCATCCACATACATGAAACAATCGGAAATGTTTTTCAATGAATTATCACTCAAGTTCAAAATTTTCCTGTCCATATGGATTCCTGTCAGGAGGTGCAAAAACAATGAGCTAAGCAACAGTGTATTTTAATCAAACTTCCATTAAAAGAAAAGTAACTTTGTGAAATGCACACTTATAAAACTGCCATTAAATCTCTTTCTATATTAACTAACAACATTGCTGAGGGATCTTTTCTGTCATGCGTTGAGCTTCATCAATTGAAAGCCAAAGAAGAGCTTGGGTACATCAAAGGAGATCAGTATATGTATGGGGAGTAAGCTGAAACCATTCTGTTTATTTGCAAATATTACAGAATTTTTAAAGGGAAGTCAAGGAAAAGTGACGATACCCTAGAAGCTAGATGTGTGGGAGCAGACACATTAGAAACCACTGGTCTTATTATGGAGATGTTGGTTTTATGGAGTTTAAGTTGTATAGTCTTGGTGGGAGAGGACTTGGATTTATTAATCTCCACAAATCACTCTTTCAGAAGATAGCAGAGCACTTATGGATTAAGTCTTTGACATTTTTATAAAAGGCGGCAGTGGGGACACTCAGGAGGGGATGGATGATGTTATTATTTAGAAAATCATTATTAATACAATCAGCTTGGTCTAGAATTATCAATGGTTTCACTGGTCCTCCTTGAGGAGGCTATTTTATCAACACCCCTTTCTGCAGCTGCCTTCCCTTTCTCTTTTCCATCTGCCCACACACGTACTCCACTCCATGCAAAAATTTCTCACCCTCCCACCTTACTATTCTCTATATGAATTTCTCCCACTTTCAACCCCCTTTGGTATCAAAATACCTTTGTTTTGAGCATTCTCTTTTCCAAGCCTGATGATCATGTCAGGAATAGATATATTCTTAAAACAAGTAAGATACCCTTACTAAAGCCAGGAGGTGGAAGCATGTTTTCTTAGAATTTTTCAGGGTTCTGGTTTGGGGAGAATCCGCACCGTTGGAATGTAGATCCTCATTAGAATTTTCCCAACTGTGAAAAATTCAACATAGCACACTCGGACACGATGTTACCACTAGGGAGACTTGATGGAGAATGAGCTTTCGAATGCTTAGGATCCTCTCCTTCTTTCCTATTGGTTCGCTCAGTGTCTCGCCCCCGTCTACTTTCTCTTTTACCTCCCCCTCACTCGCCATCTCATCTGAAAAGCACTATAGTTCAAAAATAATTTTCCAAATATTTTATAAAACAGAAAAGTTGCTGTCCACAGAGACAGGGTGACCACATAATCATGTTTTTTTCTTTTAAGAAAGCATGCTACAAATATGGATCCTAAGTAAAACAATTCTTTATTTTGTATTACTAGTGCAATTGCCCATCAAATATGACAGGCAGGGCAGTCCCTAGCGTAGGGCACACTTTGGGGGGCCCGCACTTTGATATCATCTCAAGGAAAGCCTAAGTTAAATATGGTAGTAAATGTTAACAGGGTCCTGCACAAGCTGATTTTCCCCAGGTCCTGCACCTCACTAGGGGCATCCCTGATGGCAGATATGCAAGAATTAAGTATGAAGTTCAAACTGAAATAAAAATTTATGAAACCAACATTTATAGGCTCTATAAAGTAAACAATAAATATAATTGAGTGTTTCATACAGTAAAAATAGTTTTGGGCAAATAGAAATTGTATGACAAAGAAATACATGCTATACAATTCTTATATGCCCAAAATTATTTTTAGTTTATGGAAAATTTAATTTTGTCTCGCTCCTTTCTTTCTTCCTCTCTCATATTAAAGCATCCAAAGCACGCATTCTTTACACATATAGTATAAGGATTAAGGTGACAATACAATCTTGAGGTTTAACAATGACATGGTCAGCAAGGCAAAATATCGTTAAAAAGCTTAAATTTTTTCATATAAATATGATTTAAATGTAGAACTTGAGCGATTTTGTATCATAGGCAAAATGTTACGATAAGAGTAACAAACCTTGTTTATTGTTCTTTAAAATGGTCCAGATCTGAAGATCGCAGGGGCAATGCTTCCAAATTAGAAATCAAAATAATAATAACAGTAATAACTATAAAAGTTACTCATTCACAAGCGGAATTTTAGAAGCACACCTTCAGTAAAACCTTGCTATTGCGCAACATTTAAAAAATCCTTCTTGACAGCTGGTGCCACACAATGGCCGAAAATAACACTACTAGCATACTAGGAAGCAAGAATATTATTGCATACATGTTGATGAGCCATTTGCTGTAGTACAGTGTGTTCTGTTTTATTGAATCGGTGGTTAATTGAATCAGCCGCTTTATTGAATCAAAATAGAAAAACCCAAACAATTTTGTATCCAAAGTACTCCGAATTCTTCTCTTATTTGAATCACTTATTTCGGTTAATTGAATCACGAGTCAATGGATGGCTATAGGGTTTTAGGGCCTTCTTGGGATCAACCCAAAGAATAATGCCTTCCTTTTCCTAAGAATATGTAAATGTCCATTATCTCCTGACAAGAGAAGCAATTTCTGTGATCTGTCAAACATTTTTCTGTAGTTTCAAGGTCATTGATGCCTAGCTTACCCTCCCTGCAGGGAGTTGGTCAAGCGGCCAGCAAGAAATGGTCTCCAACTCCCAGCTAAGTGCCTCCAGGGGTCACTGTTCTTGAGAGTTTAGCATACACATGAAAAACATCAAAGGGTGGGTAGAAGAGGCAACGACAATGACAAACCACCTGACCTCCCACAGATAGCAAGGGTAAAGCTTAGTTTTATTGCAGCCCTCAATTTCAGGACTAGGAAAACCCTGAGGAAAACAAAACACACACCTTGAACGGTTGAGGCATTAGCCAATGAACTCTTTCTCCCCCCACCCTCCACTACAATTTTAGGAATAGGAAAACCCTGAGGAAAACAAAACATATGCCTTGAACAGTTGAGGCATTAGCCAATGAACTCTTTCTTCCTCCACCCTCCACTCCCCAAAATCTTTCTTCCTATTCTTCTCTCTGCTTTAGTCGTTATTCACTGAATGTTTCTGTAATTAGGTGGTGTTCAAGTGGTAGTCTGTCTTTTACCTCTCACTTCAATTTTGAATTTTTCTTTTGGAAATTATCAAAAGAAACCCATCTTTGGTAAAATGTTAAAGAGGAATTCATGGAGGGATCTTAGTTTTGCTGAGAAAAAAGCTGATAAAAAATTACAATGAACTTCCATCTTCATTGAGTCAGAGAGAGGCCTCCGAGAGATTGGGGATCTCGCAGACTTCACTTTGTAGATTTGAAAAATCATGAAGAAATTAAGAACTGTGAAATGTCCAACTTAAATTCTAAGAAGAAAAGAAAACGTGAAGGCAAGTGTCCCAGTGTTGAGCAGGCTCTGCTGGTGGTTTTCCCATGCTAGACTCCTAAATGCACCAATCAGGGGAATATTAATGGAAAAAGCAGTGGAATTTGCAGATCGCCTTGATGAAGAAGATTTCAAGCCAATGGATGGGTGGTTGTCAAGATGGAAAGACAGGAACAACATTGTGCACAAAAAATTGCATGGAGAGAAGCAAGATGCAAATGAACCAGGAGCTGAAGAGTGGAAAAGGTCAGTTCTCACTGACCTTTTGAAAGAGTACAAACCAGATGAAATCTATAACACAGATGAAACGGGCCTTTATTATAGTGTGTTGCCAGATTCCTCCTTAGCATTTAAAAACAGTTCTAATTTGAGAGGAAAGAAGCAGAAAGACCATATAACAATTCTCGTTACCTGTAATATGACTGGAAGTGAAAAAAGACCTCCTAGTTATAGGTAAATCCAAAAACCCATGCTGTTTTCGAGGTGTATCACTACCAGTTGCAAACAAAAGCAATCAAAATGCTTGGATGACAACCCAGATTTTCTCCGAGTTTTTACTCCAGTGGGACAAGGAACTTGTGGCTCAAAGAAGAAAGATTGCATTGCTTTTGGACAATTGTACAGCACACCAAAGTGTGCCAATGAACAACATCCAACTGATCTTTCTTCCAGCAAATACTACACCCATCATTCAGCCATTAGATCAAGGGATAATAAAAACACTTAAGACTCTTTATCGATGAGATACGAGAAAAATGATCCTTGAAATTATTGAGGAGAATAACAACGAGAAAAGTGCTTCTGAAATTTCCAAAAAGATTAATGTTAGATGCCATGCACATGCTAAGGAAGGCATGGGAGCAATTATCATCTACAACTATTGCTAACTGCTTCAGAAAAGCTGGTTTTATTCTGGTTGAAGAAAACAATGAAGCAGAAAATGATGCAGAGAATGAAGAGAGAGGAAGAGAGAGAGAGAGATGAAGAGATGGAATTCAATAGATGATGACATCGTTGTAGCTTCTGGATTGAATGAAAATGACATTGTTTGGAAATATTAAGTAACAACTTGAGTGTTGATGAAGATATCGAGGAAGATGATTAAGAAGTGCAATCATTACCAGCCGAAAAATCGGGAAAAGTTAAAAAGACTTACTGATATTGTTTGCTTTTTGGGAGAGCATGAACTTGGCTTTCGTGGTAATGACAAATCGAGTGTCTCTGTAAATAAAGGTAATTACATCACTTGGTCGAATTGTTTGCTAAATACGATGAAACTTTGGGAAACCATTTGGAACATTCCAGTGTTTTGCGGCACGTTCAGTGCAATAGAGAATGAATTAATTTCTTGTGTTGCCCAAGTCACACTGCAAAAAATTAAACCAGATGCATTCAACTCCCTCAAGAACAGTTACGGAAATTATTTCGACATAGCTGCTTTGCATTCTGAACTTTCGTTTTTATATCAAATAGAAGATATTGATAAAAACAGCATTAGCGATTTATATCATTTCATTAAAGAAAACAATTTAGCCAAAGCTTCAGCACATTCAGCATTTAAAGGTTAATGTTGATGTATTTTGTTATTTTTGTATATTTCTCAAAAAACAATTTACATAGGTTTACCAGTCCAAAAATGCAATTTTATTGCACTGGGACTGCTGCAGTAATTAACTAAATCCAGTTTTCTCAATTCTTATGAGAGAAAAGGATCCAAATAGCACATTTTCTCTTAACAATTGCTTTTCCTGAAACCAACTAAAAGTGCTAAGTGAGGGTTGCCTGTACAACACATTTAAGACAAAACTATAAATAACAAATCAAGTGTTACCCATGAACATAAAATTAGCAATTTTTACTTTCTCCATATACGTAGTATAGGGAAAAGTATTGTATTCATGAAAAAAATCGACTTCAAGATTTCAACGGAAATATACATTTTGAGATCCCCTGAACACGTTTTGACTATGTGATATCTTTTTAACATTTTTATAAAAGTTATTTTGAAATATTTGCTTTAATATTTGATAAATGTAGAAATGTATTCGAATAAAAGTTGTTGGAAATTTAATTTTCTACAGCCTTTGTTTAAAACATTTTTTAATATAATGCATTGTTTAAGAGATATCTTATATTTTAGCTGCCACCACCACACCACCTACCGATGACTATTGTTAACAATTGACGCTTAGTTACATCTTAGTAACGCTCCAATTTCTTTTCTTAATTGTTGGAGCTTTGTGGCTATATCCAATATCAGAAGGCTATGCTTGGAGTTAATTTCTGTTCTTTGCAGTGTAAAATTTTCTCGCAGTTTCTTAAAATATTTATTATTATCGAACCTATTTGGAATTTTTAGAAATATTACAGATATAGAGCAAGTCATGTGGTGGCCACCAGATTTTTTCTTCTATTATTTAATTCGATAATGGTTTAATTTCTCCAAGAAGACCTCTCATTAACCTATTTGACAAACCTGAGGAAAATTTGATCACCAATTATAGGCATAAATTTAGCTTATCTTAAATTATTTTTTGTGGTCACTAGAATCCTGTTTGTAAGTGGTGTCCAAGTGGTAATGTACACTCAAAATTTCAGCCTTCCATCTCTTTTATCTTTCGAGATATTAATAAAAAATTATTTATAATGGGCTCCTATTTGACAATGTATACTTTTCAAAACTAAAATCTAAAGAAAAGCAAATGGCAGCAGTCCAGAAATCTGCACTCCAAGTTTTAGCTCTCGTCATTTATGGTTTCATCACAACTTCAATTTAAGCTAGCGCACAGATGGATGGACAGACACCCAAGTGAAACATTAAAAAAAGAGCTAAGAAGTTTATGCAAGAGTAGGCGAGGAAATTTCATATTGTAAGAGGACTAAGTTTCAACAAAAAATAAATTTTTGAAAGAAAATTACCTATGAACTTTCACCAAAATATCATTTTGAAATAACATAACTTTTTCCAACTGAGGAAGTTTTATTGCATAGAATGTATTAACTTGAAAAATTCTACATTCAGTTAATGCTTTACATATTACAAGATTTCTCAATTTGCCATTCATATAATACAGAATAAATCCATCAGGATTCAAAATATTTCAAATCAATTAGACAATTTAAATATGTATGTTACAAAATTAATAATTAAGTAAACAAACAGAACCATAGCTGATAGAATGAAAATTTAATAAACTTGGGAAAAGACATTAAAATCTTTATTAAATTCAAATATTTATGACTCTAGATAGCTTTTGTACTCTGTTTAATAAGATATCTCCCTGTTTAATGGTTGACTGATACTGGGAATTTTTAGCATCAGGTCTATTAGTTTCCACAACCCCACCAACTTTATCAACTTTGCAATGAAGTCGGCCAGCGGCAATAAACCTTGATAATTCCTGATCCATGAAATCAACACTCACACCGAATGCTGTTGCCATGTACTGCAAAGTCAAGCTGCGATATGACTCCAATAGCTGTGAATAAGCCATTATTCTCATTTCCCTTACATAGTAACGATAATGAGGACTCAATAGATAGTCCGTTTTGAAGAAATTTTCAACCGAAACAAGATTCTTAAAAAATTCAGAATATTGGCAATTGTATAAGGAAAATAAGTAGTTCTTTACATCTGGGTTGGAGTGAAGCACTTCCAAAATTTCAGATCCTTTAATAATTTTGTCTCTCAGTTCATTCCTTGGCAATGAAATCATGCTGACATAGACTGTATACTTGACAAATTTAGTATAATCCATCAATTCATATGAAGTAAAGGTGGAAATGGTGTCTAAGAAAAAGTTGGCAGCGCCTTTAAAATCACGAATGGCTAGAGAATAAGTGCCCTGGTAAACTTTAAGTCGGTTCCTTCGATCCCAATCGCCACCTTCTTCAATCAGCTTTTTTGCTTGGTTAATACTTTTTGTTATAAGATCATGGTCCAGATAAAAAAGACCAATGCGAATTTTGTGAAAAACAATATCTAAGCGATGACCAAGTGACACCGTCTTATCATAAGTTTTATTAAACGCGACAAGGCTTTTACTCTTATCTCCAATTCTACACAAATACTCGGCTTTTGCCAAATATGCATCCCTAACTTCTACATCACCAAGATTCTTCTCAGCATCCACAATAGCATCCTCAAGCTCCTCTAGCTTCCTTTTATTTGCTTCTTTCATAGTTTCCAAAAGTTCTGCGTCACAAGTCCATCCCAATTCCTCAACAACTTCTTCATAAAAGGGGGCCATGTTGTCCATCTTGATTGCTTCCATAAGGGAATCACGAGTGCTTTTGTCATCACGATATTGCGGCAAAGTGAGAAGAAATTTCATCTGTGCAATATGAAGATTTGGATTCTTCTCCAACCCTTGTTCCTCCAGATTTTCAAGCGGCATGCTGATGTGATACCTGAAAATATGAACATCATCTAATCATGACCGAAGGTACAGCTATTTCAAGCTTGCCGAATAAAAACTTGACCCTACCTACAATAATAATGGCAGTTTAGGATTCAGAAAAATAAATAATACCAAACAATATGCATTATAATTAACTTTTTGATTGCTTATAATTGCAATAATTATATTCATATATTTATTTCACGTCAAATAACCCCAAATAAGGTTCATCGATAATTTTACGAGTATACCAATGCTGCCTATCCACACTTTTTAATAGCAAAATACATAATAAACCGTTTACTTGTCCTCGGCCACCAAACTACATTACATATTTTCAAAATTAGATAAAAGTTAAAACACAGAAAAACGAAAATTACAATAAGATGGCATAGAAGAAATTTATTACGCCAATATCTTAGACAGTAACAATGTAATATTATAATTCTTAATACGATGACGTTAAATTGCAAATTCAGTGACTAAATATAAACTTGCCTCAGAAATATTTAAATGGAAAATTATTAGTGTCCGATATAAATATGTAATGTTATGAATTGCAATTCATAAAGTATTATTTATATCAGACAAAAAATATCTCGAAGGTAAGGTTTAAAACGACGAGTAACGAACAATGACAACACTATTATGGCCCTTCAAACCATATGAATATCTATATGCGTACTGTATGCTTCCGCTTTCAATAATAATTTGGATAAGTCGTGCGTAAGTTTAAATTTTAAAAATTGTTTAAACAAAAACATCTACACTAGTTATAAATAAACAACATCAATTTTTTCAGTATACTTTATGGTTAACTAACAAACATATACAAGCGATATAATTGCAAGAGGAGCATCGAATTGCGCATGCGTAATCTCTCTCTTAGTGCCGACCTGTCGAGGAGGTAACTGGTGCTCTGCGGCTAAGAAATAAGTGAAATGGCTGGAATGGCTACGACCGTTTACAACGCGGTGTTTAAGCGCACATCAACATTTGCGTTGACCGTAGTATTGAGTGCTTTCTTCTTTGAAAGGACATTCGAATTAAGTTCCGAATATATATTCAACACTATGAACAAAGGGGTAAGTTTTGAATAGCAGCTCTTGGTAATTTCCATATCAGACCTATTAGTTAAATAAATTAATTAAATCCGCCACAAGTTGATGTATAGGTTTTTTACAAATTCATTTCTCATGTCATTTTCTTACTTTTCAGAAACTGTGGAAAGATATAAAACACAAATATGAATAAATGCAAACTACTATGGATGTAACTGGTGCGAAGTCATTGTAGATAATATATTTTATGTATGTTTTTCTGGTGTTCTTATGCTAGGAAAGGAATGTACTTTTAAATTAAATACAGCTTAACTAAAGTGCTTTTATTTTTATTCCTTTACAAAGTAAAAGGCTTTGCTTCATGCCCTACTTCATCTCAAAGATGATATCATAGAACCTTGACGCATCTGTTTCACCGAAACAAATTCAAAAACATTCACAATTAACTTTATTATTGTTAAGAAAGTGTAGACTTCACTGTAAACCTAGTTTAAAATACGTTATTACACAGGTTAAACATGAATTTTTGCATGTCGTTGCATAATAAAACGAATGTGAAATACAAAACAATAAAGAAAACATATTAACGGTACTTAAGGGGATACTTTTTGTTATATACCTCCGAGTAATTTACTTGGCTGGAAAACAATAATGTGAGCAATTTTTAAAGTCACTTTTTTCTAATTCAAGAAGGGTTTTTGAAAATTTGTTTCCTGAGGATTTACATTTATAATTGTAGCACTGCTATAATGAAGAATCATGGTTTTCATGATTCAAGGATCATTCAAAAAGCGTATGTGCTCTATCAATCAATCTTTCTGTACAAAAATCCAGCTGTACAAGACAATAACTTCTTAAAATTTTCAAGTTATCACCGAATGCAATGTTAAGCATTAATTTAGACAATAATCGGCCTAAAAGTAACCATTTTGTAAATCCATTTTGATCCACTTGTACATTTTTCCACTGTGGTGGTCCAAAATTTAATGCTTGATTCAGTAACGTATGCTAGCATAGGATCCTTTGCATATTCTCATTGAGATACATTATGGCGGAATTGCTCACTTGCTTGAGGGAGGTGGTGGAGCTCTGTACTTCTTCAGTGATTTAGACTGAAATTGAAAAGAAAATAGACATAATTCAACCAAAAATTATGGGTATAGGTATTATTTTTCTGAATTATTCACAGTTACCTTTATAGTAAAGATAATAGGAAAATATAATATGTTTTCACCTTAAACAGTAGCAATCTAAGAGAGAAGTTTAAAAAGACTTTTTTAAATTTACACCATAAAAATGTAATATCATTAATTACTACAAATGAGAGTTAATTACACAAAATTATCAGCAATATTAAACAGTGATCTCCTAAGTTAAAATTCACCACAGAAATGTATTATTAGTTATGTATATAAGATCATGGAAATTTATGCTGCTTAACCAGTCATCTGGGTATTAAATTTTGCCTGAATGCACAGCTGCTGGGGAGGTTTTTAAAATCATGACAATAATTAAGGGTTTTACTATCTATTTATTAATATATTGTAATAAATAATAATTAATGATGAATTGAATGTCAAAATCATAAACACGGAAAAATAATTTTTCTTTATAAATTAACAAAAATATCACGATGAAACGTTCTAGTCATGAAGTATGTTTTACTGCTATAAATCATATTAAAATTGATGAAATAAACAATTTCAAAAGGCTAAAAATCAAACATTTATAAAAACAGCAAATAAATATTTGTTGTTCAATAGAATAAAATCCTAAAAAATGGAAAACATATATTTGCTGGAGCAACATAATGCACCCTCCAAAAATCAGTCCCAATCACTATATTACTACGTAAAATGAAATTCACCCTTTCGTAATAGTAGCAATGCATACGCTTCGAGTGAAACTGCACCTCTCAACATTAAACAGATTTCAGTACTAAGTAAGACTGATTCTACTTTTCTTATAACATGTTTTTCAAATTATAATGTTAACTGATACTTGGAGGGAGTTTTATAACTTTCGGGATTCCACAGGAGTTAAAGGGAGTGCAAACTTGACCGTAAACATGTGCAAAAAAATATAAAAATCTGGCTTTCACCTAAGTAGGGGCAACACTAGGCAACCCCACATGACAAACGCAGGCCCTCCGTAAGACCCTTATATTTTTTTGACACGAGGAGGTATACCGCATCTATTGGCAGGGAAGTTAACTACGAGGATACCGCTATGTGATATACAAGCCACATGACCAACTATTTCAGCATATCCATAGTGATTGGGCGAGAAAATCATATGACGAATATATACAGCATACCCACCACGGGTGAGAAGAGCCATGATGAATATATACAGCATACCCAGTTGACTGGTTAATGCAGGCACCAGTATTAAACTCATGCGTACAAATACAGGCAACCTTTTACTAGTGTTCTTAATTGTACGACAACTGGTTTTGATGAATAATCACCATCAGGTTTTTTTCATTAAAAACAAAAATTAAAACCACACAGTTTTAATAACAATTCAACTTCTTCCACATAACACTATATAACAATGACTGGTTTTGATGAATAATCATCATCCACAAAGTCTCTGCCTCATCTATTAATTTTGATCTTGCAAACTGCAAAATGGATCCTTTTTCACCATAAGAATAAATTTAAGTAGTTATAATTTATTACCAAAAGCCCCTTCAGATTTATAAAAATACTATTTTTGGCCCTCTGAACTTACATGAATGTTACATTAAATTGATAGATATAGTACACATGCAATTATTAAATATACAGTTAACCCTTGATTAACATAGTAGTTTGGTCCCACAAAAATACTGTGTAATCCAAACTCATGTTAATCAAGACTAAGGATTAATACAAAATAGGGGGTTTGGTTCCCAAAAAAATGTTTTTTGTAGAAAAAACTTGTTTGATAAAATGCAATAATTGTTTTATTTGACATTTCTCTTTAGTTCAAAGTTTAATGTATTAATTTCGTGAATAAAATTTTTAAAAATGGATAAATTAAGCTCAAAAAATAAATAAATTCCATGAATTAAAAAATTAAACCTTGATTTAAAAAATTTGATAATGAAAAAATGTTAAGAAATTGATTTTTATTGTTTTTGAATGTTATTCTTTTCAATTTCATTGCTGAAGAAAAAATAAAATTTGGTTTGTCAGTTAAGTTACATTTTGCTAAGTTCTAACAAAGAAACTAAGTTTCACTTTATTGTTAAAACCACAAAATTGAAAATAAAAATATTTAGCAGACTTTGTCTCTATTGCTTTCACTCTCAAGCCTCAGATCAAGTCACATAAGAAGTCTCTCAATCATTTCAAGAATTTCGATCAAACTGACTGACCAGTGGCAAAAAAAGCAAAGATGGAAATGATTCTCCCTCATCAACTGCAAGGTATTCTGGGTTGGTGAAATCTCAATGCGAAAAATGGATTTCATTGGTTGAAAAGAAGACGAAAATATTCTTTACATACATGCGAGAGAAAGGAATCCCCTCTCTCAAGTGTTTTAATGATTCGGTCCTAACTTTCAAGTGTTGATTCAAGAAATGCAACGATAACTGTGAGAAAGGGGGGGAAGTTCCATCAGAGAACCCACAAACACTCGTGATAGCTGGAGAATTAAATTAATAAAATTTACATTTGCTCTGAGAGCAGTTGTTGTTTCCTAGGACTGGAGATGGACGGGAGGGATTGAATGTCCATTTTTAACAGACATAACCTGACATTAGTCTCCCTTGTCACTGCCTGCTTAGTTTACTATTGGAATCGTATCCTGTAGAAAAATGATACCGTTGGCAACTCTAACCACGGGACCAGATGCAATCGTGCCACTCTAATCGCTTGCACTCTTAGGCAGTGCCTAACCCTGCCTTAAGGTGAATACAAGATAATGCAAATCTTTCTATTCATATGTTTAATTTCTTTTCTTTCATGCAAATTTTTCAGCTTTATTTAAATTTTTAATTTTGCACAGTATAATAAAACTGTACCTTATCAAATAAATTTTCTTCACTGTTAACAGGAAGAGAACACATTCATGCTGCAGGTTGCTGGTCAACACCATCGCAGGACCCAAGTCAAAAGGAGACACGCACGCACAGAAACGTACAAATTCTTCGAAAGGCACTCACACAGTATACTCTAACCAAAACTTAAACTAGACACTGATGTTTCGACAGCTTAGCATGTTTCTGTGTGTGCATGTGTTTCCTTTTGACTTAGGTCCTGCTATGGTGTTTACCAGCAACCTGCAGCATGAATGTGAGCATTCTTTTCCTGTTTACGGTGAAGGAGTTTTTGTTTATTTACTATTGTATTGTTTTGCCATGTCTCGCAACCCTCCCTTTTCAAATAAATTTTGATAAAATCAAATAAATTTTGATAAAAACTTTGATTATAAATTTTGCATAGTAACACATTTTTACTGATATACATGCAATGTTTATTTAAAATCCATGGTTTTTGTCTATTTTTTGGAGCCAAAAATTAAAAAAGTTAAAACAAAAACATTTAAAATCAAGTCTCAAACAGTGTTAATCAAAAACGGTTGCATTTATTATGCGTTCTTTACACGAAGTGAACGCATATAGGGGAGGTCGTTTCCACCCGTCTGCATGTTAAAACTCTGAAACCGCTGGACGTATTATGATGAAATTTGGTATTGGGGAGTTTTACTAAAATTTACTGATCGATTTCAATTTTGGACAAACTCAGACAACAATGATGACCACTTTACACGAAGACCTACAATGTTTCTTTGTTTCAACTCGGGAACCATTGAGCGTTTTTTGATGAAATTTGGTATTGGGAAGTTTTGTTAAAATTGATCAACTGATTCCAATCTTGGTTAAAATTGGACAACAATTATGACCACTTTATATGACCTACAAATAGGTCACAATGTCCCTTTGTTTCAACTCAGGAACCGCTTGATGTATTTTGGTGAAATTTGGTATTGGGGAGTTTTGCTAAAATCAGGCTACCGATTCCAATTTTGGTTAAAATCGGACAACAATGATGACCACTTTACATGACCTACATGTAGTTTACTATGTTCCATTGTTTCAACTCGGGAACCGCTTGACGTATTTTAATAAAATTTCGTATTGGGAAGTTTTACTAAAATTGGTCAATCGATACCAATTCTGGTTAAAATTGGGCAACAATTACGACCACTTTACATGAAGACCTACATGTAGTTTACAATTTTCCTTTGTTTCAACTCGGGAACTGCTTGACATATAAAATATTGAGAACAATGTGAAATCTCAAAGAATGCATTTGGAAACTCTGTGTACTCCGACATGGAGTACACCTTTCCAATCTTGTTTGGTCAAAGTAAAACCAAAACCATGTAATTCAAGTACCGTGTTAATTGAGGGTTACTTGTAATTAAAAAAAGGAGCCTTCAAGATGGCATAACATTCCTTAAATGGAGTAAGGGTAGGCAAATGGCATTTAGTTGTAAAACATTTGGTATAATTTCTATCGATCTGTCTTGTTCACCTCGCCCTCAAGGGAAAAAACGGTAATATGTTTGGATCTGGCCATTGATCCGCTAGACCAGGGGTTAGCAACCTTTTTACAGGTTGGCGGACTGTATTCGTAGATGTAAATGTTTTGGCGGACCGTATTCATAGTCACAAGTGCCTCACCAGGCTTACACTGTAGCTTACGCAAGAGATCACATGTGAGGCTACAAATGAAAATCAAACGCATTTAACAAATACAAACTTATCTGTAGTAAATATCACAGACTGCCCATAGGTTGTATACCCCTTTGCTCGACTATATTAACCACTCATCTGGGTATTTAATTTTTCGAAACTGGAGGTGGGCATTTAAATTGCAAATCGATTAAAAAATACGTTAATTATTCAGTATTTGAGTTGTTTATTCTTAAAATTTGTGCTTTAAACTATTTTTACCGCAAGACATGAATTAAAATGTTAATATATATTTATTATTACAATAAAAATTGAATTTGCTAATAATATTTAATGAACACAAATTCTTAAAATATGGTATAAAGACATTAAAAATTTACACAATTACTAAGTGATTAAAAAATAAAAAATGATAATATTATAAATAACATATAAATGTTGTTACTTTTAAAATTAGGGTAACGGAAATGCAACCCGCAAAGCAAAGTCAGGGTCTAGACACGAGAAGCGTATCTTTTCCAAATAAAGAAGTGAAGCCCATTTACTATCGAGATGGTAAACTAAAAGGATGCAGCTAGTTGCCGGAGAAGCTGCATGACAGAATATTATTTATTATCAATCGAGTCCAAATACAGCACGAAGCCAATTACAGTGGATGACATAACAACATTAATTAAATATTAACAAAATAACAATAATGAATTAATGTAACAACAACAACAAAATGGTGACTAAAAACATGAATGAATGGGGATGAAAGGGCATTATGCAGTGGTATTAGCGAAGGGGTCAGTGTTGGGGAAGCGCTTAAGCAGGCTATTGTAGGAACTGGGAAGGCGGAATAGAAAGGAGCGCTGAGTGAGTGAGAGGCGGGGGGTGAGACAGTGGAACAGGTCGTTTAACTGAGTGGAACGGGGGGGACCCTTAGAGGAAAGAGTGAGACAAGATCGGGAGACCTGTATTTTCCGTTTATTATTTTGGTAAAAAAGTTGTGGTCGTTTTCAGAAAGACGATCCTTTAATGTTGGAATATTAAGAAAATTTTGTGTGTGGCGGAGTGTGCAGTTACG
Organism: Tanypteryx hageni; assembly: GCA_028673005.1. NCBI lineage: Eukaryota > Metazoa > Arthropoda > Insecta > Odonata > Petaluridae > Tanypteryx > Tanypteryx hageni. The sequence goes on from CM054117.1 coordinate 8,245,963, forward strand.
AAGGGGGAGATGGCGATAGCGAACTACAGATAGGAAGAAGTTAAAGGGACGGTTTGGGACGTTTGAGGGCAGAAGTAGAAGCCGTGCACCAAATTGGGGAGCAATAATAAAAAATGGGGAGAATGCAGGAAAAAAAGAAGGTGCGGAGTGCAGATATATTATTGATGTCGGTGTAACGGTACATTAAACCAACTAAGGGCATAGCATGGGAGGAAATCATTTTTATGTGATCGTGGAAGAGAAGTTTGGTGTCGAAATGAACACCAAGATCCTTGTGGGTGTAGACTGAAGGGATTAATTGACCAGAGAACGTGTATTGATGAGGATAAGGTGATTTGCGGAGAGTGTATGACATGATATTTGATTTCAAAGGATTAACTCTAAGTAGCCATAATTTTGACCATGCTACTAGAGCATCAAGAGCTTTTTGCAGGTATATGGAATCTTGAGGAGAGTCAATTTGCTTAAAAATTTTACAATCGTCTGCGTAGAGGAGTATATTGCGGTGGGTTGGTGTGATGGATTCAACCAGATCATCGACATACAAGTTGAAAATTAATGGCCCAAGTACACTCCCTTGGGCGACGCCGGACGAAATTGCTGTTGTAGGGGAAGAAATTCCATCAAGTACTACTCGCAGGTGCCTATTGGTAAGGAATGATTTCAAGATGGCCAAGAATTTGCCATGGATGTTGTACCGGTTCTCCAGCTTAAATAGCAAAAGTTGGTGGTTAAGCGGGGAGCGCAATTCAATTACTGCTAAATTATTGTCAAGAAAATTTATTTGTAAAGTGATGATATATACATCATCACTTTACAAATAAATTTCATATATATATATGTATATATATATGTATATATATATATGTATGTGTGTGTGTGTGAGCTTACATTGTAAGAAAAAAAAATCGAAGCCTTTTTCCTGTATTTTTTTAATTATCTTTTTTTTTCAAATATCAAATCAAAATAAAGTTTACGTAAACATCAAAATAAAGTTCACATCCAAAGTCAATATGTAAATAATTTACTTTCAGTGTGACACTTGGGCTTGTTTCTTTTTGCACAAATGTTGAATTCTTGGCCGAATTTTGGACGAACACACTCACAGTCCTTCCTCTACAGACAGCAGATGATTTCTTTCTTTGCTTTTAATGTTTGTCAAACATGAGAAAGCTTGTTCGCAGAGGTAAGAAGTTGAAAACTGGAGTAAGATGTTCACTGCAAGATCACAGGATACTCTCTTCTTATTGAAATCCAAAACACAGCAGGTGACACTTCATTGAATTTTATCTTCAAAGTTCGATCATACTGTAGTTCAGTCAGTTGTTCTTCTTCTTGCAGACTGAGTAAATTTTGTGAATTTGGTGAAAACTCAACAAAAAGGTTCCTAACCCAGTCATACATTTTTGATGACAAAGAAGGAAAGTATTGGTCAAGCTCTTCTGTCAGTGATTCCAAATGAATGGTAATTAACGGGATGACAATCTCTCTCTAGGACCTAGAGAGAGATTAACGATCCTAAGACTCCTATGCATATCTTATGGCAGGCATGTCAAAGAGGTGTCATCATGGCCACATTAATGCAATGGATGTTATGGAAGGGCCACATTAGGATTATAGTTGATTAATGAGGGTCAGAGATGGAAAAATATACTTTTTCTAGAAGACTGGATTGCAAAAAAACAATAATTTAGAAATCAGGTTCTATTATTCTTGTTTAATTTCATTTAAAACATTAAAATTATAGTCTTTTGGCAATGCAGAATATGTCCAAGGAGAAGAATATAGGGATTCCCCAAAAATGGGCAGGATTTCTTTGAATTCAGATGGAATACTGACTGTGTTGTGTTCAATCAGAGATGCTCTTAGAAAGCTTTGTGCATAAAATGCTTAAGTGACTGAATCTATGAAGAAGTAATATAGATTTGGATTAGCTAAAAGCAATTTGAAAATAAACATTCGCATTAGTGGACCTATGGTAAAATGAAAAACAGAGTAACTGGCTCTTTGCTTAAACATGGAGTTTTAAATACTAGGGTGGCTGAACAGATTTTAGACAAGAAGATGTATGTTTTCATAAGACCTGTGTTAAATCTTTCAGTATAAATGAAAACTCAATCAATGGCTGATACCCACTTCATGCAATTCTCAAAAATTATGAATCAATGGATGTTTGCAATGTTGACAAGTTGGTACTGTACTATAACTTTCTTCTGGACAAGTCTTGCATTAAGGGTGATCCATGCAATGAAGGAAAGTGCAGCAAGAAGCATCTGACTTTATTCCTCTGTACTGACATGGATGTAAGTGACAAGATGAAGCCATTAGTCACAGAGAAGCATTTCGAGATATCAGACATATTCTTCGCACTTGTAAGGCTAATAAAAAATGACTTCCCATCTTTTTGCTTGAGGGCTTAGAGCTTATGATGCAAGAGAGAATCAGGAACCAAAAACACATCAGTGCATTGTACAATGTCTTTAGTTAACTCTATTACTAATATTTTAAGAGAAATTTTATTCTATACATACATTCTCTACATTCTTCTTGGCAGCCAATCAGATTCCAGACAGACAAACTCACACTTGCTACATTATAGTATGATATTAATACATATTTAAAAAAATAAATTTATAAGAATAAATAGAGTAATTAATAGGAGGAAATAACTGCCAGTAAGAGTTTTAAAAATTGAATTGACAAAAACATCTCTCCAAAATTTCCTTAACTTTTCAAAGCTTTTGGAGAGATATAGTTTGTCAATTTGATTTTAGTCGTAAGGTAAACTTAATAATTCTCTTTTGAATTAATGATTGGCTTAATTCCAGTAAAAATAAACTTTCTAAGATTTGTATTGGACACAATGAGACAGGTAATTAAAGTGTATTAGTATCCAAATACTGGTATAGGCAATTAAAGGAGCACAGTGGCGTAACAATAGGGTGGCCAAATGCCACGGGCCCGGAGGACCTCGAGTATTTTCGAATATAGAGAAAATAAAGATTTCTTTTGCAATTTCTCTTTTTTATCCTAATTTCTGAACGAATGAATCATTACTTTTGGACAGAGCAATTTAAGAAGCCTAATCTTTTCAGCATATTCCAGATAATTGATTAATAAGGGCAATTTGGTAGTCTTTGCAATGAATTTGTTTTAATTGACCATATGTATTTGTTGGGTGAGGGGGGGGGTGATGGACCATCGATAATAATATGATGCGGGCCCCTCCGCTCCTAGTTGCACCACTGAAGGAGCATGCTGGTACTTTTTAAATTCTACATCTTCCAAAATTAAATCATGCAAATGCTATTAGTTAGTACACACAGGCAATGGGACTTTTGCTTGTTCCTGCCTTCTGTTTGGGAATGGCTCCAGTTGTATGACCACTCCGTCCGGACTGTGGATGACTTGGTGAAGATGCAAAGGAACCTAAAGTATGTGAACTGGAAATAGAACAATTGCCAATAAATGGCACAAACAATAATATCAAGAAATTTCTTTTGGCCTCTTGAATGAGGGGTTTTCAAATCATCATTTAATTCAAATGCCAAATTTCATAAGTGTAAAAAGTTACATAAATGAATTCAGGAGCAGATATTGGTGATATAAAATTTATTATATTATTTACTTAAAATCTGTCACGAAATAATATTTAAAAAATATATTTTCGTCTATCAAAATGCTGAAGAGTTGAGAATGTTCAGGATTTACTTGGTCTTACCCCTTTTAAATTGTCGACAGTTCAAAGTCTACAATAACATCATGGGTTTGATTTCAGGAGCGCTTCTTCTCTCCATTTGAATAGCATAGGAACAGCTGAAACAGCGTGCAAGCCTTTTTTGTTACCATTTTGAAATTATTTATAATCATTGTACTAACTCCAAACTTAAACCAAGGAACACCTAAAAGAATGATAATTTATTTTCCTACTGTTGATTATCGAAAGCACGTCCACAAATTCGTTTTTAAGGGCAAAATTTCACATTTTTTGAAGGAAAAATTGTTTGCTGTCACGGCTACCCTCATTGTTATATCTTGCGCTAAATTATGTACTCCTAATGGGCCCGGCATTTAGTATGGATCCTTTTGCTTATCTAAACAACTATATAGATGCAGAGAAAGGAGGACAGGATGTGGGGAGGGAGATAGGAAGGAAGGTAGATAAGGAGGAAGGGAGGTATAGAATTAGATAAGGATAGGAAGAAAGAGATAAACAGGGAGACGGAGAAAAAGAGGGAGAGCAATGGATAAAAATTTCTGCTAGTTTTATAACTTTTTAATTTTTGTAGGAATCATATGTAATTAGGCCATAAAATCTTATTTCTGTTTTGAGAGTCTAGTAAAAGCCTTAGATTAAGGATAGTCTTGGATTTGGGTAAACATGGTACTTAAAACTTCACTTTCATAACAGAATTAATGATAACATGAGTAACAGTATGTAGTAAATACTGCTTCAGAAGAATAGTTTCAATTATACTTATTAAAACAGTCCAACTGGATTTTATTTTTTCATTTTTATTATTATCTATTATATATTACTTTTGCAATGAATAATCATGCACACGATCAAAGCATTTACCAAATGGGTCTCGTTTTTGAACCATTTTGTTTGTCTTTCCAGACAAATGACACACAGGCATTTTCTTCTCTAAAATACCTGGGTTTGTGCCCAGGTGCAATTTTATTTTTGCCTGTGGGATTTGCAAACAAAGCAGTCTCAAGACTTCTCAAATTTTCAGCTCTGAAATAATGTTGTAATTATAAGCTCTCACAGAATTTTTTGCAGCAAATGATGTCCTCAATCTGAATAATTTTTTAAATTTTATTGATTATGTAAAAACTAGGGACAGGAAAATATGGTTACCATATTTTTCGGCATATAAGATGCACTTTTTTTCCCGACAAATGACCCCCAAAATCAGCCTGTCTTATACACCCAAAGTAAGATTATTACTGTTCTCAATACTGACACTAGTAAACAAACTCATTCCCAAAAAAGAATATTTAGCAGTAATTTGTCACAAAAACAAAAATACCCATTGTTAACAATTAATAGTAAACATTTTGTTAATATATACACTAATACGTTATGCAACATGAATTCCAACAACACATTCTCATTATTGTTCTTTATTATACCGTATTAGTCCGACTATAGTCCCTCCCTGAATACGGAGGCAGATGAGAGTTTTGCAGAGCCCCACTTTGGAGAAAAATTAGAAAAAGGGCATCAAATGTGCAAATTGAAGGCTATTTTCATATTAAATGTGAATTGGGTAAATTTGATAGAAACTTAATTTAGTTGTATGATTTTTATTTTTATTATATTCTAATTCATTCTTAAACAAAATTCTGCATTAATAATTAAAAATTTTCATTTGTATTTAAGTCTATTATAGCTGTCTAGCTCTTTTGGCGGCACATTCTTCTATTATGTCATTAAAGTCCATTCCTTTGCACAGGTCATTTTCAATCGATATAATCGAAAGACCTGCAAAACGCTCCTGGCTCATAGTAGATCTTAAGTAATTCTTTATTAATTTCAATTTAGAGAAACCTCTGCCGAAGCTACTGTCACTGGACTAGTTAGAAGTATCCTAAGAGCGATACAAATATTAGGATATGACTTCTATATTATTCAAACAAATTGTTTTCAAACATTCATGAACTGTAATACAACTCTCGGGAATAATTCTACAGAAGTTCTGCAACTCTTCGTAAAGATCCAAACCTTCAATGTCACCATCTTGTAGATTGACATAAAGATCCATACAATATTTTTTTAGTGTGTACTTATCCATTTCTTTGATGTTTTTCATATCTTGTAGAAAACCAAATATGTTTTTGTGATTTTTGTACAACTCGAATCATTTCTTCATAGAAACAAGAGCAGAATCGACAATTTCTAAAAAGTAGCTTATTCGGTATGACTCCTCTGCATTTTCAATAGGTTCATCATTTCCCTCGTATGAAAACTTATTCGTTAGACATTTTTCCTGAAATGTGGGGTTGATGCTCAATTCATCACACATTTCTTTGGCTGTATTTAATGCACCTTGGAATTCTGAAAATCTGTGTTCCTCCAAATATGATACAAGATACTTTAAATGATTTAAAGCAATATCCATTTCTATATTTGTCCTTGCAGAATTTTGCTGGTACTATTTACTTTAAGTACTACATCATACCAAATAACAAGGCTGATTAAAAATTCATATGTTCTTAGATGCTTTCTAACAGCAAGTACTTCACATTTGATTTTGTGATCCGTTACCATATTTAAAAGTTCACTTAAAGCATTGTCTAATCCAGTTGTCTGAAATCGAATTGCTTTAACGCTTTCAATACGACACTGCCATCTAGTTTCTAAAAGTGGTTTTGGTGAAAGTAGAGGAACATGTCTTTTAAATACATCCCATCTTGCTGTTGATGCCGCAGAAACTGTGTAAATCCTTTGTATTATCGCGAATAATGTCACCGCTTGCGTGGACGATTTTGCAACATATTCCAACACTAAATTCAAATTATGACAAGCACAAGGTACATAGAAGGCTCTTCGATTTTCTTGTAAAATTAAAGCCTGTACTCCTACATTTTTACCCTTCATGTTAGCCCCGTTGTCATAAGATTGTCCTCAACAGTCCTTTAAATCTAATCCTAGAGCTTGGAGTTCACTTTTTAACCTTTCTGCTAACCCTCTTCCTGTTGTATTATCAACAACTAAAACATTGATAAACTTTTTATCTACTCGTATTTTAAAATCTTGATTTTCTATATTCACAAATCAGATTATCATCGATAATTGTATATAGCTACCTAATTTTGGGGAATTATCAATGGAACTGTGCACTTGAACAGGGTCCTAAAAGTACAATATACAATAACCTCCAACTAGAATTATTAACAAAAAACAAAACAAAGCATAAATTCACAAAACAAAACAGCATGGTCTGTATGTGCCATGGCCACAGCCGACAGGTAGTAGTGCATGCGCAAATCAGTTTCAATCCATCGCCCGTTGCGTATTCACATTACTTAATTACACATGTTTTGCATATAAATATTAAATGTTCGTTATTTTAAAAATTGAGATAAAAACACGTGCCAGCACGGGGCTTATTGAAGCGTGAGGCAGCCGTCCCGCACACCCTGCCATATATCCGCTGCTGCCTGAATATAGTCTTTCTGAAGCCTCAGTTTTGGAAAAAAGTTTGAACCCCATTACAGACCTCACTTTTTAGCCCACTTTCCAGAATGGAAATAGGCTTATAGTTCTGTCTTGTGTCTGTCTGTCCGTCCCCCTATTAACTTTTGAACCAATAGACCGATTTCCATCCCGAGGATAGTTTTTGTTGCAAAGTATGAAGTCCTGGGTTCGATTCCAGGAACTATCCTTCCCATTTGATTTACATGGGATATCTGAAATCCATCGTGCAGGATAATTTTCTCTTGTACATTAAAATATCTTAGAATCGTAATATCAGAGCGAGTTTTGTACTATTATCTGAGGAAAGGAATGAAGATTCTCATTTTATCGAAGAATTTTGCTTATTGATTGTATTTCTTAGAATTTTGCGTAAATACTGGCGATTTTGCAGTTTTTATCACTCATTACGAGTGTTGCCATAGCAACAACTATTGTTGGACTTAGATTTGGTATATTCTAATACATACACGCGTTAGTTTTGCCGCACAAATACGCATGATCAATTTAATATTCCGTTCGAATGTATTTGTAGTATTTTATAATGCTAAATTATGAAATTTGGGAACACAAAGAGCTACATATCCGCGGTGACTTTAAAGCTATTAAAGCCAATATAAGTATTAAATAAATGATTAAATGGAAAGTTGGCATCAAAGTTCTGTTTGGATCACCTTGTAATATTCTGAGGATCGAATTTTAATATGTACGAGCAATTTAGTTACAGCTATCAATTTACAATGAAACGGTGACATCACGTTTTGCGTGTTAAAGTTGCAGGCGTAATTTAAATATGTATCAAGTGTTACTGGACTAAATTCGAAAATTTTGATTTATGAATGTTATTTAAATTCCATTCGTATCATTCAGATGCCGCTAACAATGTCTACTTGAATTGTGCCTGTATAAAAAAGTAATTATCACCAGATTTCCATTTAACATATTTTTTTCATAATTTATTTTACCGGTATTTTCATTACTTTCGATATTTATGCCTCGGAATATCACATTAAGGAATACATCCTGTAGACCAGAGATCGGCAACGCGGCGACCACAAGACATTTGGGTGTCGCCCGCCAGCCAAAAAGAGATCTCAAGTTAAACAATTACGGAAAACTCTCAGAAGACCAATAAGTTGCAGAACAAGATGAAGAATAGAACTTTGTAACCAACATCAACATATCCGAGCCGAATCGTATGTCTGTTACAAAATAACGTCGTCAAGGTCAGGACTTATAAGCAAACAGAATGGGGACATACATTGTTGGATAAAGACATTGTTGTCATTAACAGAGTTCTTTTGATAATGACTCCTCCATTACCCCTCTCTTGTTTGTCCACGTCCCTTTCTCTTCTCCCTACCCTGCCCTAGTATAAATACATCCTTCACAGCGTTATACTCGATGAGAGTAGGAGAAGCCGCTATCGTGTTTGTATGATTGCCGTGCCTGTGCTGACAATTCATACAAACGTTCTCGTACGAACTGTACGAAAAGATAGGGAATTCTCCACCCCTAGTTTATTCTAGGTGAAGGTGTCCTGTTGCCTTCAATCGCTATTATGGGTGCAAGGCTAACTGAGATCCTTGTTCTCAACCTGTCTTGTACTATAGCTCCGTTAGCCGGTTCAGGCTATTTGGAGGTAGGCGCTCAATACGGGAAAACTATTTCCCTATGTCGCGTGAAACTCCCAAGTTCTTGTCAAAAGTCGTTGGTTTCGGAGTTCTGTCCTCCGTCTTGTAGCATAACTTGGCTCGAGTTATTGTTGTGAGTCGTTGGTTTCGGAGTTCTGTCCTCTGTCTTGTAGCATAACTTGCCTCAAGTTATTGTTGAAAGTCGTTGGCTTCGGAGTTCTGTCCTCTGTCTTGTAGCATAACTTGACTCGAGTTATTGTTGTGAGTCGTTGGTTTCGGAGTTCTGTTCTTCGCTTAGTACAAAGTACAGGGTTTGGGAGATTTTTCTTCGTCTCTTACAATATCAGCCAGTGATAGCTCATTTCCCTCTTCATTGGTTAAAAATAAATCAATTTAAGTTGACCAACAGTTCACAATATTTCTGATATTTTCCCGATATTCAGTGTGTTGTGTTTATTAATTCATTTGTAGAAAATTTCATCCCCATTATGAGTAATAAGAGGCAAAGGACATATTACTTCAATGTTGACTGGGAAGAACAATTCTGTTTTATTGATTTGAAAGGAAAGTGTTTGTTTACTGTGCAATGCTAGTGTCGCACTTTCAATGAAAAGTAATGTTGAAAGACATTTTAATATGGTCCACGGAAATTTTAATACTAGTTATCCGTTAAACTCAGAGATCAGGAAAAAGAAAATTTCTGATATGAAATCTCCTTTAACTAAACAGCAGAGCATTTTTACCAGACCAGTGCAGCAATCAAAAAGAGCAACGATTGCATCACTTAAAATTTCGCATTTGTTGGCCAAGAGGAAAAAGACTTTTGAAGATGGCGAGATTGTAAAAGAAGCCATGTTAGCAATTGCTGACTCACTTTTCGAAGATTTTAAAAATAAAAATGAAATTAATTACCTCAGCAATCAACACGATTCAGTTATCATCAAGAACAGTTACAAGAAAAATTGAAGTTATTGCAACCAATATGGAGAAAGAGTTGGCAAATGATTTACAAAAATGTATTTTCTTCTCGTTGCAACTGGATGAGTCAACAGACATATCAGACACTTCTCAATTGACTATGGTTGTGAAGATGGTGTTTAATGATTTTTCAGGAAAGGAAGAATTTCTTAAAATTCTTTCATTAAAGGGACGAACAAGAAGACATTTTTTCAGCTTTTAAAAAATATGTCCAAGAAAGTAATATACCATTAATGAAGTTGACCGCAATTACTACAGATGGTGCACCTTCGATGACAGGTTGTAAAAATGGATTTTTGCGCTATGTTAAGAAGACCCTCTCTTTCCAAAATTTATTTCATATCACTGCATTATACACCAAGAAATGTTATGCGCAAAAGTTCTTCATTTTCAACATGTCATGAAAACAGTAACAAAAATAATAAATTCCATAAGAGCCGTACCAATGCAACACCGATTGTTTAAACTGCTTTTACAAGGTGAAGATGATGAATTCGATGATCTCCTTCTACATACCGAAGTTAGATGGCTCAGCAGAGGCAAAATACTTGTGAGGTTTATAAATCTCATAAAGGAGGTAAAGGAATTTCTCACGTCAAGAAATGAATATTATGCACAGTTGGATGACAAAGCTTGGTTGATGGATTTCGGATTTCTTGCTGATATAACTATAAAATTGAAGGAACTGAATACGGAGATGCAAGGGAAAAATCAACACATTGCAAAAATGATAAGTGCAGTAGATGCATTCAAATGTAAATTGGCATTGTGAAAGTCTCACCTAGAGAGAAATTCATTATCACATTTCCCGAATTTAAAATATATTATTGCGAGTCTGACTGATGAAAATGTTACCACTGAACCATTTTCACAACACATTGAAACTCTCCTGAAGGAATTTAATTTTAGGTTTCGTTACTTTTCTGAAGTAGAACCCATTATAACATTCTTTGCTAATCCGTTCAATTTTATGGAAAATGATGTCTGTTAATATTGAAACTTACTTTAATATCGTTAACAACTTAGAAATGGAAATAATAAATATGCAGAATGATATTATTTTAAGGTCACATAGAAATGATGAAAACTTTTGGAATTTAGTTGACGAAAATCGCTATCCATTATTAAGAAAATGTGCCCTAAAAATATATTCTTACTGTGCTTCAACATAGACTTGCGAGTCCATTTTTTCAAGCATGAAACACTTGAAGTCGAAGTACCGATCGAGACTCACCGATTACAATTTAGACAACTGCCTAATATCAGGTATCTCGAGTTATGTGCCAAATTATAGCAAGTTGGCTGAAGATATGCAGTCCCAAGTTTCACTTTGATTTATTTTTCATGTTTATATAATAAATTCTTTAATAGTTCTCCTTTTATATATACAAAAATATCATTTTAATAAATATTGGTACACATCTACTATTGTTACTTCACTTCACGCCCCCAATAATTAAGTTGCCCTCATAGATAAAGAGGTTGCCGACCACTGATACAGAGAGATATCAACTGATCTTGCTTATGCGCCCTTCACGTCCTCAGTAATATAAATTGCGCCCTCATAGGTGAAAAGGTTGCCGACTCCTGCTGTAGACAGTTGAAACACCTTCAACACCTAGGTTTGATTTATGTAAGTAATACTTTTATAATGCGATTGCATTATATACGATCAACAACTGCGCAACTGGACATTCTGATCAGCTGACAGGATTGCATACGGCACTACAGATCTCTATGGATTGACGGGTAACAAAGATACATAATTTCTTTCGTCGTAGTGACATTTTCTCTAAAATAATGATAGGTGGCACCACTACATATCAATATTTGCAACTTAGGGAAGGAATGAAGTTGACCAATCAACGCTTTCAAACTTCTGCAAATCCTGCTATTATGAAAAACGAACATTAAGGCAAGGATTCCAAAGAGTGAACAAAAAGAATTGAGTTACTGAGACATATGTATCAAGAAATTCTCCGTAAAACAATCAAATCAAGTGAGGGCAATACTTACTACCAGCGGTGATATTTTCATTTGCTAATTTTTTGGGCGTAAATATAGCCTCCCCCTTACTTTTCTTACTAATATTTTGGCCAAAAAGGGGGGACTATATTCAGACTAATACGGTATGTCCACTCGCAGTAATTACAATTTTGATGCACTTTTGACATTAGTCGTATGTTTTAGTTCCTAATGGACCTGTTGAATAGCATGATTAATGCCGCGGAACATTATAATTGCAGTAGATGTGATAAAATTTTTGTAAATATCTAGGATAAATAACGTTATGTGTCATTATGTACGAGGCAAAAAGAGTTGAGGAAGAAAAAGGACTAGTTGAGTGTACATATAATCATTACATATACATTCCATTTATTATTTATTCCATTATATTAAAATATCATCTTGTACTTAAGTTTAAGTAAGTACTAGTAAAGGTTAGTATCTATACATGCGCGGTGCACTCCAATAGCTTTAATTAATACAACTGCCGAGTTCATGCAGGGCACATTTAGCTATACAAGTCTCGAAACAATTGTTTGTTTTAGATCATCCCTATTTATAATATTTTACAAATTAAATTTATGTATCTAAAACATTATATTTAACTGTAATCATGCTGTAATATTATCTGTAAATGTTGCCAGATACGGACCTAGTCACGGCTGGATATGATACACGTGGCCTTTTCTAACTGCCTTGGTGAACCAAAATACTTTTTTCCTGAAAAATCTTCTAAAAAACTGAGTTGCGTCTTATACCCTGGTGCGTCTTATATCCCGAAAAATATTGTCAAAAAAATCTTCGTGACAACCATTACAAACAAGATATGTTATGCTTTGATTACCATCAAAAAACAGTTATAAATAAAACGAAATTAAACTGAAATTGATATTACTGTTTTTATTGCTTAATAATTTAGATCATGTTCGTAGTTTTGTTATAAAATGTTTCGTAAATGTTCGATTTTCTTCTTAAAATTATAATTATTACTTTTAAAAGAGCTTAATTGTTTTTAGTCATTTGGGTTCAGCAATTTACAAACAGCAAGTTTAATTTGCCTTAGTCAATTTCTTTGTTTAGTTTTAATGAGTTGGTTTAAATGGCCACAACTAGAGGATGAAGTGATGGATAGTAGAACAGAGGAAGTTTGGTATTGCTGTATCGATCAAAATCGTTATGTATGAGGCAAAAAGAGTTGCAAAAGAAAAAGGACTAGTTGAGCATAAGTATCGTTTTACATGCATTCCATTTATTATTTATCCCATTATATTAAAATATCATCTTGAACTTAAGTTTAAATAAGTACTATTGGTAAAGGGTACTACCTATACATGTGCAGTGCACTCCAATAGCTTTAATTAATAAGACTGCCGAGTTCACGCAGAGCACATTTAGCTATACAAGTCTCTAAGCAATTATTTATGTTTTAAATCATCTCTATTTACTTTACAAATGAAGTTTATCTAAAATGTTATATTTAACTCTTATCACGCCGGATATTTTCTGTAAATGTTGCTGGATACGGACTTAATCACGGCTGGAAATGATATACGATATGCTATGCTAAATGCCTTGGTGAACCGAAATACTTTTTTCCTGAAAAATCTTCTAAAAAACCAGGTTGCATCTTATATGCAGCAAAATATGGTACATAATAACTGCTGCAAGAAATAATTTGTTTGTTGCATTTCTTTTCTAGCAATGTCAACTCATAAACTTGTGCTCAAAGAAATGCTTGTGACTGTCTGTTAACTTTCTAGTAAAAACTCATCATTCGATATCCTTCGTTTGACTACATTTTGCCAGATTGGTATTACATAGTTCCTTTTTCTTGTCACTAAAGGTATTATTGTGAAATGTAGCCTTTCTAATTTTGGGTGCCTTAAAATAAAGTTGTCGTCGTATTGTATTTATTTATTTTACATCATTTCTATGTTAGTATATGGTTTTATTAATGATCTGATGCCATTTATATCATACATGGCACCATAAACTTCCATTAAAAAAAGTATACAACGTCTTTTTGTATTCCAAGAGGATTGAACCTGAGGTTTTGGAACTGATTATATTGTACAACATGGGTTCTTATGGGAAATATTGATTCATTTAATGTTATTTCATTCAACATTACAATTTTTCAAGAACAAATTAACAACGTTAATTGAGGAAACACTGTATTTGCTTTAGACACCTTATGCAAAACAATAATATGGTTGTAAATGAAATTAACAATTTTTTTGTCTAAACTAAACAAGAACGTATTTGTTTGGAGCAACTGAAAAATGGAATTACAATGAAAATTTCCAATATTAAAGCATTGGACTTGGAAATGTGGGTTGCATTGGCAGTTAAAATCTTTCATTATAGCAAAGACGAAAAATTGTTGATTTTTGAATTCCAAAATAATACAGTGAAACTTGGTTAGTATGTTCCTCGTTAACACATTTTCTTCTTTAGTACGTCAATTTCTCAAGGTCACGATTCTATTCTATTAAATACTTGTTAAAAATATTTGATTAGTACATCTTAAAATAATGACGTTTCCTGGTTATTATGTTCAATGAAACGTCACCAAAAATGCGTCACTCCATAACTTGCCTCTTAAGTAAAGGAAAAACAATAAAAATGCAGATGGAAGTTATAAATCATTCAAAATGAAATAGGTTTCTCAGTTTTATGATCATACTAGTAGATGTACCTGGCTTTGCTCAGGATATTAAAGCAGCACAGTATTTATTCTGTTCAAGGTTAAAATAACATAATTGAAAAAGAAGTCCAAGAACGAAATAAAACACAGATACTGGAAGCTGTCTGAAAATAATCTAAAATAGTAATATATGATCATACTTTATCTTTCGTTTATTATAATTCCTTGTAAACAATATTTGTTGTTTTTCTTCCAGGTGCTAGGATGGTTAAGTTACGTGGGCTTAAATCTAAAATAAAAATCTAACCTGGATTTATTCCTCAACTTTGGCGCAAATGTAACCCTCTAAAGGACTGGTGCACTCTGGGGGTTACCACCTTTTTAAAAAAATCCAAAATTTTCTGCCTGCAATACACACGGGTGAACCATACAATCAAACTTATCTGCAATTAATTAAGTTGCAATCTATTACGTTTGACGTTGATACAACAATAATTTCTTAAAAAGCGCAAAACGAATAACGTAATTCTTTCATCTATTTGAAGGTTTAATCGATGCTAATTCAATCGGAAGCGATAAAATTTCGAAAATAAATGCGTATTTCTGTCAAATTTCTCCGTATAATACCTAAACATTGCAAGTTTTAGCTGTCGAATAAAGCAAAAATGGAGAAAATTGGTCGATATTTACGTATTTTGATGAATGAAAAAATAATCTTGCACCTTGAAAAATCGAAAATCCCATGTAAACTTATGGGAAAATATAATTATCTCCCGGAGTCAAATCCAGGACTTTTTCCGGGATGTTTGATTTTTCTAGAGACCAACTCATGGGGGTTTAACGTTTGTGAAAATTTCAGCTCATTAGGCTTAGTAGATATGAAGATATTAAGTGAGAAATATTTGAAGGAAATGGCAGACTCCCAGCCAGCAAGACAGGTTGAGTCAAATACTACCCCTATGGGATTGAGTTTTCTCTATCTATATAAAACTCAACCTGCCTGGTGCAAGATTTTTTCTTTCATTCATCAAAATATGTAAATATCGACCAATTTTCTCCATTTTTGCTTAATTCGACAGCTAAAACTATAAAATAGATGACGTTCCATTCTGCACGTTCTCAAAGCAACAAAAGTGTTTACATAAATTTATCCCAAATGCAATTCATCATGAACAAGAAAAGGGTAAGCAGATTTCAACTGCAGAGAAAATTAATATTCATCAGGAAGTGGACAAAAATCTGCACATATAGAATAGAAGCGTATAGAATTAGCGAGTGGCTATACTAAAATTAACGAGAGTTGGGATCTGGGCATTTTGCCCTCCGGGTGGAGGGAATGCGCCAACAGGAAATCAGGTAGTCTCCCTCAGGCGGGTCCTATGTTGCCAAACCTCATGGAGCGTCCGAGCCTCTGCCTGGAGCCCTGGAGCTCAGTGTACTGTCAGCCTTCACCTCTTACATTACCATGTGTCTTTTTGCCTTTTGAGTTTTCACGTCTTTCGAGTTTTCTGGTATGTATTTTGAGTTTTCTCGCCTTTTGAGTTTTCTCGACTTTCAAGTTTTCTTGTATTATGAGTCTTGTCTTTTGCATTTTAGTTCCAGGTTTTTTCACGCAGTGGACATGTCCTATTATCCCTTCAATAAGGTTATCAAAAGGACATCAGCTGCACTTAATGTTAGCTCAAATACCCTGTGGAGAGGGTCAAAAGAAAAGAAAATGCCATCCAACGAACCAGGGCCATCTACTCGATCAACCCCGGGCAAGAAAAGGCTCCGAGATTCAAAGATCACCAACTTGGACTCATTCAAGAAAGATGTGTTTCGTAGACACATCTACGGATACTATCGGAGGATAGAGCACCCAACATTGCTCAAAGTATATCGATCGCTTAGGGAAGAAAATTTGTACGAAGGAAGTAAAAGCTCGTTGAGGACAATATTTTTGAACTTGGATTTGAGCACAAAAAGATTAATGGCCAAAACTTACTTCTGGAGAGAGGAGATGTTATTACAAAAAGAAGTTTATTCTTGCACCAATTAGTCGGAAAAAACTTCGACGATAACGTTTGGCTGGATGAGACATGGGTGAATGTGGGACACACTGTTAAGAAGGGATGGACCGACCATACCAAAGAAGGAATGCTGGAGGTACCATCTGGTAAGGGAGGAAGGCTCATTGTCTGCCATGCTGGGTCCCCAAATGGCTTTGTTCCCAACGCTAGCCTTGTACTTCGCTCCAAGAAAACCGGCAACTACCACGAGGAAATGGATCATAAAAAATTTTATGAATGGTTCAAAACAGCACTACTGCCGATTATTAAAGAGCACAGTGTGATAATAATGGACAATGCACCATATCATTCTGTGCAAATCAATAAGCCTCCCACAGTTGCTAGCAGGAAGGCCATGATAATGGAGTGGTTGGCAGAAAACAATATCCCTTTTGATGAGGGAATGACGAAGGGAATATAACTTAATTTAGTGCATAAAAACAGACCCCAGTTCCCTTCATATGTAATAGACAAACTGGCCAAAAGTGAAGGATATGAAGTGGTTCGTCTTCCCCCCTATCACTGTCATTTCAACCCCATTGAATTGATATGGGCACAGGTTAAAGGTCATGTAGCCAGAGAAAATAAATCATTCACTCTAAAAGAAGTGGAAACACTGCTCAACAAAGGCCTTCATAAAGTGACTGGAGACTGGAAAAAGGCTGTCGACCACGTGAAGAAAGAAGTAGAAGACGCTTGGGAAAAAGAAGGGAGTTTCGATGCAGCTGTTGACGAACTGGAAGAAGCAAGTTCTACTGAAAGTGAAGTGACTTCTGATGAACATAATAACCGTGAAGAGTTTATGGATGGTGTTGAACTTTTGAAATAGCGTAGAACAATGTGCAAAAAATTATTTGTGTAAATTTTGCAACTTATAATTAATCACTACAATAAAAATTTAGTGCATAAAAACAGACCCCAGTTCCCTTCATATGTAATAGACAAACTGGCCAAAAGTGAAGGATATGAAGTGGTTCGTCTTCCCCCCTATCACTGTCATTTCAACCCCATTGAATTGATATGGGCACAGGTTAAAGGTCATGTAGCCAGAGAAAATAAATCATTCACTCTAAAAGAAGTGGAAACACTGCTCAACAAAGGCCTTCATAAAGTGACTGGAGACTGGAAAAAGGCTGTCGACCACGTGAAGAAAGAAGTAGAAGACGCTTGGGAAAAAGAAGGGAGTTTCGATGCAGCTGTTGACGAACTGGAAGAAGCAAGTTCTACTGAAAGTGAAGTGACTTCTGATGAACATAATAACCGTGAAGAGTTTATGGATGGTGTTGAACTTTTGAAATAGCGTAGAACAATGTGCAAAAAATTATTTGTGTAAATTTTGCTACTTATAATTAATCACTACAATAAAAATTTAGTGCATAAAAACAGACCCCAGTTCCCTTCATATGTAATAGAAAAACTGGCCAAAAGTGAAGGATATGAAGTGGTTCGTCTTCCCCCCTATCACTGTCATTTCAACCCCATTGAATTGATATGGGCACAGGTTAAAGGTCATGTAGCCAGAGAAAATAAATCATTCACTCTAAAAGAAGTGGAAACACTGCTCAACAAAGGCCTTCATAAAGTGACTGGAGACTGGAAAAAGGCTGTCGACCACGTGAAGAAAGAAGTAGAAGACGCTTGGGAAAAAGAAGGGAGTTTCGATGCAGCTGTTGACGAACTGGAAGAAGCAAGTTCTACTGAAAGTGAAGTGACTTCTGATGAACATAATAACCGTGAAGAGTTTATGGATGGTGTTGAACTTTTGAAATAGCGTAGAACAATGTGCAAAAAATTATTTGTGTAAATTTTGCTACTTATAATTAATCACTACAATAAAAATTTGTTATTAATATCTATTCTATGCTTGCATACCAAACAAAAAATCATACCAAAATCCTGTCTGAAAGTTCCTAAAATATCGTATTTCATATTTTACAAGTTTTTAAAAGCATTATTACTGGAATAATTCACTAAGTAGCTGATGAGTTTTAACCCTCCAGTACTTGCGTGGGGGCTGTGGACACCTTCGGCATATGTTTTATGACAGGGTTCCTTTCCTTAGGCGTTTTATGACCCCAACCCTTCAGTAGCTGGAATGACATGTGTTTGGAACCTATTCTGCTAAACATTTTCAGTTTTCTGTGATATTCCTTTGAGTTTAGATGTTTTTTCTAACAATAAGAGAGTGCTGCACTGTACATTATGGAAATCAGCACTTTTTTCTTTGTGCGGATGTTGTTCATATTTTATTCTAAAATTATTGTTATTATCTATAGAACTTTTGTTATTTCACATAATTGGAGATTGTCTCTGAATAGTTTCTCCACCGAGTGTTATTTTCCGAAATTGGAGATCACATCTCAACAGTTTCTTCGCTGACTCTGATCCTACAAGGTTTGTAGATTTTTATTATTTGTGCTCAGTTAACTCCCAGTCAACTGTTTCCAATTGATATTTGACAGAACTATTATAAATATTATAGTGAATTGCACAAATATTCGAATTGAAAAAGAAACTACAGTTTTCAAGGTCATGATGCAAAAAACAGGGTTTCTTCTCGTGTACAATTACTATTTCTGTTCTATTGTGGGATTTCTGATTTATTTAATTGAACTGATAATATTATAAGTATATTCCTAAAAACTGTCAACTGACTCATAGATTGACCTCCGAAAGTATTCATGAAAGTGTGCCTTAATACTTTTTCTTTTTGAAATAGATTAATAATGAAAAAATCATTTGGAACTTCTCAAAATTAACTTATAAATGATTATGAATAGAACAAAATAAAGAATCAGTTGAATAATAGCGCTATTGTTTTTATAACAAATAAAAATTATGGGTGTCAGAACCCCACGTGAGTACTGGCGGTTGAAAAATTAACGCGAGTACCACAGGATGAAATTTTAACGTTGTTTCTGAATGTGGTTACGATTCCCTGAAAATATTAGATTTCTTGCATTGCTAGTTTCCGAAACAATTTGAGAATAGAGGAATACGAGTCGTTTGGACTGTTCGAGAACGGCTGCGCGGTGGGTGAAATGCAGTGGAGGGGATGGAGTGGAAATGCGGTGGAGGGCCAATCAGCAGAAGTCTAGGCAGCTAAGCATTATTAGCTCTGTCTTCACAAATCCCAACTCTCATTAATTGAAGTATAGTTTTGTGGTAGGAGACGATGTTATCAATCTAATTACAAAGTTGGACTAAAAATCTTATGAACTGGGGATTCAAATTAAAAAACAGTACTGTGGACAAGTTTTTTAAGTAAATGTAAACATTTTTGTGATTTTTGTGCAATAAAAGTTCACCATTTAACTAGCCTTTGATTCGATATATCGATCGATATATCGTTTGGTAGTCTATAGCCTCTATAGCAGGGGTGCGCAAACTAGGGGGCGTGCCCCCATTTGGGGGCGCGATTATAGCCATGATTTAATTTTAACTGAAAGAAAATTTAGTTCTTTTTTCATATTTCATATATATTTTTTGTTTACAATGTTATATTTCTGTAATCTTTCGTATTTACGAGAGTAACATGCTGGGAATCCCCTCACTCTATTCAGCGTGACCGTGACTTTGTTTACAGTGTGCGTTATCACACTATACTGCAGTACGTTGTTGAACGAAGGTTGTCATGTGAATACGTCTATTGTAATGTGCAATGTTTAGTTCTGAACTGGTGGATTTATTCTTTATTGTTTTACAAATAAATTTAATAAAATATTTGTCAGTAAGAACACCATGAATCAGAATTGAGAGTGGCGATTCCATCAATTAAGCCGAGACTGGAAGAAATTGCCAGTAAGAGACAAGTCCACAGATCCCATTGAATTAAATCTATTCATACAAAAATCAAGTGTTATTTTTCTTTTTTTTGTGCTTTTCTTATTGTTATTTTAAAATGTGATATTTATTTTTGTATTCATATTGCTGTATAATTTCATTAATTTAGTGATATTTGATTTTATTCCTATTAGAATGTTCATTTTGTGTATTTATCTTGAATTATTTTGTTATTTTCAGTTTTAATAAAACATACCATTTTTTGTAACATACTATTTCTCAAAATTATCATCGACATAAAACCCCTCCCAAATACCAAATCTTGATCAAAATCTTGCCAGCCATGGTAGAGGGCCCAAGTTTGTATTTTGAACAAAAATTGGGGTGCGGCATTAAAAGTTTGCGCACCACTGCTCTATAACACAGCATAGGTACCTACGGAATTCTTTCTATGGACAAACGTGATTCAAGTAGTCTATGTGAATGTACGTAACTTGCATAGCACATTTTCCTTGTTAATACGTTCATTTGTCCTGTTCCCTGCAAAAACATACTAACCAGGTTTTACTGTATTTGGGCTATTGAGAATGGATTTGAATTCTTAGCAATAAAAATAAGCTTCATTCTATTCTCCAAACATACATTTAAAGCTATACTTCTCAACTTAATACTAACCCATTTTAAAATGCAAATTAAAAATATTCTACACTTGCACCAATGATAATCAAATTGAGAAAAAAGGTTCCTGGAATTGAACCTGGGACTCTTTTCTGTGATTTTTGGTGTTTCTTGGTCATTACCCACAATCACCTGTGAGTGCACAAAATTACAGCAAAAAGTTCCTACTGGAAGCATCTAAAATGTCACTTGTTATTATGAAAGATATTTGATCAAGAACATGAAAGCCTGAGTCAGAAGCCAGCAAAAATCTAAAATTCGGTCAGCTGTCACTCATATGTCTTCAACTTTATACTGTAAAGAGAAACAGAAAAAAAGCCATGGAAAGGAAAATGTTAGCATATGCTTGATAAAAAAATAAAGTAGGTAGATTTTATTTTTATATCAAGCATATACTAACGTTTTCCAATCCATGGTTTTTTTTCTGTTTCTCTTTAGAGTATAAAGTTGAAGACATATGAGTGACAGCTGACCGAATTTTAGATTTTTGCTGGCTTTTGACTCAGGCTTTCATGTTCCTGCTCAAACAGCTTTCATTATACTTCACAAGCGTCCATGACATTTTTAGATCTTCTCAATGTACATACCCAGGCTGAGGTCTGTTAAAATGGTTGGGCTGCTTACGGCGATGAGCTGGCTGTGGAGGCAACTCAGGAACAACATGATCTGAAATAGAAAAAATGAAATTATCACTGCTATATACATATATCAGTGTACAGAATGCATATTTTCCATGAACAGCCTAGGAAAATGTACTGTATTTGCACGAATAGAAGCAATGTTTTTTGTCAAAATCTATCATGAAAAAATCACCCTTGGCTTAATGTGAATCCGAGAAAAAATTTGGGTTAGGATTAGGTTTCATAGTCATTCATGGATGGCAACATGTCTCTCATTGCCATCGTGTTCAAATGATACTACTATATTTTTTTGTAAAGTAAATATCTGATCTACAATGAATATTAACGGATAAATAATAAAGCTAGAATATTGAATTTAGCAGTATCTGTGTTTTGTTACCATTGTTACCTGTTCTTTCGTTTTTAAATGCTATTGGATATTTTCTTTTGTTTCTCAGGGCTATGCATATGCATCATTAAGAATAGTTAGCAATTTGTATTATTTTTCATTAGCCATTAAAAGAAGTTCCTACTTAATAGTTTTACTTGGCTATTGTAGTTATTGTTATAGCCATTGTAATGTTTGTATGCACGTTAAAACCTCATTCATGGAATCTATTACGCAATTACGCAAAATGAGATGATGGATTTGGATGCTCAACTGTTTGAATTTCGGTAAAACTTTACATGGAACGTGTATAATTATAAAAATGCAATTTCTTAAGGCAATGTAAATGCTAATTTCATTGGAAGAAGACTTGGATGAAATATTATCTTGGCGAGGTCGCTATTGCTTTGACCTTTTGCAAAAATTAAATGAAATTATCGTCACTGAATGTGGAATATCACTCAACAATGCAAATTATTAATTGGAGTAATATTTCAAAATGTCAACAAACCATTTCCCACTCTTTTCTTCAATTATAATTATTTTCACAATTTACTTTTGATCCAGTGACAAAAAAATCAGTCCAATGAATGGAATTCACATTTATTATAATTTTAATTAGAAATAATTAAAGAGAGACAGCACAATATGATGATGACATGTTACATAACAAATCAAGTAAGACACAAACACAGCATTGCTTTAATTTACTGCCATTCAGAGTAGTTGCAATAAGACTTCCATAATATACGCATCCATAACTACCATGTATGCCAGTCTACAAGTTGACCTTTGAAGCTTAAAAAATCCCATTATATCTTGGGGTTGCCTTACACACCAGGTATAAAATGTGAACCATAAACTCCAATGTATTTTTCGATTCAGGTGACCGCCATTTTGAATCAATTGTTCAATTGTTTACCATTTATTTAACAGACATAATTTAGAAGATTTGTAAAATGATAATTTAAAACAACAAATAACTAAAAATTGAAAATTTTCCTTTTAATACATGAAATAATTTCTCAAAAGATAACAACATATGATCTATAGAAAATTACAAAAATGGACAAAGGTGATGTTAAAAACTTTCAAGAATGGTATTTTTCTACTTTGCAGTTTAAAAACCATGAAATCCTTTGCCTTCTGCATCAGACTCATAGAAATTGTCAAATTCATCCTCTAGAACAGATGTTATAATATCGAGCTCATTGCGATCTGCAATAAATGAAATATCAAACAGACAATTCGACATCTTCCAATATAAAATTAATCGGAAGGTTAACAATTATTATTTTGTCATGACCACTTTACTGATTATAAGATTAATCGAGTGAAAAAGTGACTTGACTTAAATAGTGAACATATAAAAAAATGAATTTTTAGTCAAAAAATTGTGGTTGACTTAGACACCCGGTTGTCTTAGAGACCCACATATACGCTATATGGAATTACAGCTTTAAGTCAAGTTAAATGGAAGCATAGTTTTAAGAGGATTTGTTCCAAAAAAATATAA
This sequence comes from Tanypteryx hageni, assembly GCA_028673005.1. NCBI lineage: Eukaryota > Metazoa > Arthropoda > Insecta > Odonata > Petaluridae > Tanypteryx > Tanypteryx hageni. The sequence continues at coordinate 8,269,469 of CM054117.1, forward strand.
TTATTGAGAAAAGAGTTTCATGGAAAATATGATAATATAAACTCATTACTGACATTTAAGATCATATGGAATTGGTTGACTGAGAAAGCAAGCCTAAATGTGTCACAGAGATCCTTAAGATTTTGGAAATAATAGAACAATACAAAACTATAATGACATACAATATTTGATTTCAAATTAAAGTTAGAATTACGAACTAAAGTTATTAATCCTCTTTCATTAAAAATACACCTAGAAGGTGTGTGATGTTTATAAGCTTACTTCTTTGTGATGTGGAAGATTCTTTCATTCTAGCCATTTGGCTATTGATTCGTTCCATCATGTTGGCTCGGTTGAGAAGAGCTTGCCTTCCTTCGTCATCCTCCAATTCTTTAAAATCAGGACGCATTTGATTCAGCGAAGGAGACCACACTTTGCTTCTCAATGTTGCTGGAGCTAATCTCTCCTTCTCAAAGGAATGTTCTCTCAAATCTCTAACTCCTCTTCTACTTGTTGCTGGCACTGTTTTCATTTCTTTTGGCAGCCTATTCTGCCTAACAGCATTTATCTTGAGTTCCTTGTGCATTAGTTTAGAAGCTCCAATCTCCAAATTTTTCTCATTGCCATGGGAACCTAGAGAGGAAAATAATACATTCTTGCACTAACTCATTTAAAATATATACAGTAAAAGCCTGTTCTAGCAGCACCCACAGGACCAAAGTCATGCCACTAATTTGAATATACTGGTATAGTACATGGCTCACCAGATAATGCAATGGAAACAAGTATAAATAATATGTACTAATCACACAGCATAATTTACAGGTTAATCAGAATCTTTTTCTGCAAAAAATAAACATCTACTGTATGCAGGGCCAGCAGAACAGGGTAGCAAAACAGGCAATTGCCTAGGGTGCCAGAGGAGATTGAGGGGCGCCATGAAGAGCCAATGTTTTCATTTCACAACACTATATGTGTCTGTATTATTTTTTTTAAGTAATGTATACTTATCTTTCATCTTTTATTGATTCATTTTGTTATATTTTTCACACACATTTGTGTTGTATATACCTTTATATTCAAAATGATTTTAATTCCTCTTCAATGTTGTGCACTATCCTAATCCTAAAACTATAAGAAGTTTAAACTAATGACTTGAGGAAGATTTGAAAAAGGTTAAAAGAAGATAGATGGGGACCTCGTGGCAGTCAATCCCTTGGACCGACATTAGCCTGTGAGATACCTCAAGTCCTCGGCTGTGCGAACCTTTCCTTGACGCCCAAGCTCACCCTTTCCCAGTGGGATACACTCTGACCGCAGGGATGATTAAGCATGAATTAATCAAAACTTTTTAAATACATTTCTGATGAGAATGCATCTCTGTTTAACATTGTATGTAGTTTCTTGACTATGCATGTCTTTTAAATGGCTTTCTACAGCAAATATTAAGGAAGTTGACATTTTTCCCTTAAAGGTACCAACCCAGTGGTTTTATGTGGTTTCTGCCACATTTAAATGCTCTTATATATCACGGGCTGTATACCAACTCAGTCCCGGGATGTTGTTGTTCGAAAAGGTAGCATACTAGCTCAGTCCCATGATTGTTATAGGCCTATACTAACTCATTCCCCCGCACAAGCACTAGATTCAATGGACATAAAAAGTAATCGCCAAGAGAAATTTATGTTTATAAATGACAGCGTCAAAAACAGTTGGTTTTTCGACCAATTTAAACTTGGAACTTTTAGTTAGCATGGATACGATTTTCGTTGATGGTACATTTAAAAGTTGTCCAAAATATTTGTCATCTTTTTACTGTCCATGGCATAATGGACGGCACTTACCTTTGGTATTTTTCTTGCTTCCTAATAAAAGTGTTGAAGTGTATGTAGAGGCTTTCCAATATTTAGTCTCCGAATGCTATGAACTCCAGTTAAATTTTTCACCAAGTATAGTGTACATACATATGCAAATTTCGAGAAAGCTACTTTTAGTACAGAGTCCTAAGTCTGTGAAAAATGGGAAAGAAAATTTTGTTTAGTGGTCGGACTGAGTTAGTATGTCCTTCTGAAAACCCTGGGACTGAGTTGGTATGTTTTTTTGACCACTGGACTGAATTAGTGTACACCGATATCACGAGGCGACATGACACCATTATGTTATCATTCCAACTACCATGAGTTTTAATTTTGTCCCGCTTGATTGTCTCGTTTCCCTAACAATAACAGATGTTGGATACTTCAATATCGATGCCAACGTCACTGATAGAAAAATATCTATTCCAACTTTCTGCCCAGCAAATATGGTCCTGCTCTGATGGATATGCACTTCCTGCAGATTTCTTTCCGCATCTGTACTGTGACTCCCTCGTTTTCCCCTTAGATGAAAAAAATCGTCTGTATATAAAACAAATCGATTACATTTTGTTATGTAAATTTAACTTACATTTGACCTGTTAAGATTTTTATGAGATGATCAAAAAAGATAAAAATTTGAATAGGGCAGATAGAAGAACTCTAAAATAAGACTGAAAAAACCTTTGGCTACTTTATTGTAATACTGTTAAATTATTCATAAAATATATAAATTAATTTGTTATTAAAATAAACAAATAAGTGTACTTTCTCCTTTCTAAACGTTTTATTTCAAGTATAGAGCATAGAACATATAAAAATAGCAAAATTCCCATTGCTCCGTTTTTTCCAAAATGTCCCCAATTTTTTCCTTCAAAACTCATTTTGTTGTGATGATCAGCATCTGATCACCCCATTCCAGTGGTTCCCAACCTTAGGCCGCGGCCCATTTTTGGGCGGGGAAGTCCTCCTCAGGATTATTTGTCAAATTCAGCCGGAAACAAATTATGCCTGAACGATCAATGATAACAGTGTGACAAATCATGTTATAGTGCCTGTTAGTGCAAGTACGAGCTTCTAACATTGGAAATTGGCTTACATTTGGCCACTAGATTTGTATATTCGTGTGCATTTTAGAAATGTTAATTCATGTTTGTAAATGACTTGTTGCTCTCATCAAAGGTAATTGTAGTGTTAGTTTAGTTAGTTTCTAAGTTATATGAATTGGCAACAGTGGTGACGTCATCATATATTCCATGTTAGTATCTTTCTTACATTGTGTTGTCGTTTCTTGCTTGTTAATTACTGTTAAGCTTATTTTATATCGTTATATATATTGTGTATTGTGTATTGTTATTGTTATTATATTTATTTGTTATAGTATTGTTATATATTATTGTTTATTAAAGGCAACGATTTATTGGATGAACGCCATAATCCAGAGTCTTTTCATTCCTTCTACTTGGCATAACGGTAATGTTAATTATCACAATTTTCATAATAATATATATTGAATTTGCATAGATACCATATAGTAAAACTATGTATTATAATTTATTCATAACTAAAGTAGTAAAAGACTCGAATAATTACTACTCTCTTAATTTTTAGAACAATATTAATGACCATGCCTCGGCCTAAAAACGAATTTAAAGAAGAAATCATTAATTTTGGCTTCAAAGAAACAAAAGTGAACGATGAGGCAAAACCACTGTGTCTTCAATGCCATCAAGCTCTTTTGGACAAAGCTTTGAAAGCTTCAAAACTTCAAAGACATCTTATGACAAATCATCCTCAGCTCAAAAACATGTTGGTTGAATTTTGGCAAAAGAAGCTAAAAAGTGTTAATAGAATGATGCTTGATGCACCCCATAATGTTGGTGTTTCTTTAAAAAAGGTAACAGAGGCATCCTTTGAAGTAGCCTGGAGGATTGCTAGAGCCAAGAAATCCCATAGTATTGGGGAAGTTTTAGTGAAACCAGCAGCCATAGCTATGACTCGCTTAGTCTGTGGTGACGATGTTGCAAAGAAACTGGACCTAATTCCTTTGTCAGACAATACAATCAAAAGAAGGATTGACATCATGTCTGAGGACATTTTGGAGCAGGTTATCCAAAAAATCAAAACTGCAGGAAAATTTGCATTACAAATTGATGAATCTGTGGATATTGCGGGCTTTCCTCAGCTCATGGTATTTGTTCGTTTTAAAAACAATGATAACATTCAAGAGGAATACTTATTTTGTCACAAAATGACAACAACAACAACAGGAGAAGATATTTTTCAGCTGACAACAAACTTTTTAATCAAGCATGGCCTGTCATGGTTGAATTGCTCTGCTTTGTGTACTGATGGAGCACTAGCTATGATGGGAAGTCGACTGGGGCTTTGCAAACGCATCGAAAATGAAAATCCGGATGTTATCATAATTCAGTGCTTTTTGCACGGAGAAAATCTCGCTACTCGGGAAATGCAACCTCATCTTCATACTACCCTCCAGGAAGTCATAAAAGTCTTAAACTTCATCAAGTCAAAAGCCCTGAATTCCAGAATTTTTAGAGAAATGTGCGAAGAAATGGGTTCCCAGTACAAAGATCTACGGTACCACTCGGAAGTCCGCTGGCTATCTTGTGGAAAAGTTCTTGAGCGAGTTATTAAGTTGAGAACAGAGATAGAAATTTTTTTGCAAGAAAAAAACACATGAATTAGCTGAGAAATTTAAGGACTCCATATGGTTGGCCCAGCTCGTATATTTGGCAGATATATTTGGACTGTTGAATGAACTCAACAGAGATATGCAGGGCAGAGATAAAACAATGGCTGATATTGCCAAGAAGATTTCTTCATTCAAACACAAGCTTAATCTGTGGAGTATGAACATGAAGAAAGGCAAAATTGCTACCTTTTCTGTACTCAATATTTTTCTGGAAGAATCAGACCAGATTGTGCTATCGGATGTTGAGCCAGTCTTTCAAGAACATCTGCAAAACCTGCAAAAAGAGCTTAATAGATACATACCAGAACTGCCTGAAAATTCGGAGTTGGCACAAAGCAGTTGGATATGAAATCCATTTGAAGTTGATGCAACTTGGTGAGAACAATATTACATTTCAAGAACTAATTGATCTTCAAACCAATCAAGTTTTGAAGGAAAAATTTTGTCAAGTTTCTTTAGGAAGTTTCTGGTGCCAGCTTAAAGATATTCCTGTGCTATCTGCTGAATCTGAGAAAGCTTTGTTTCCATTTCCAACCACTTATCTGTGTGAAGCAGGATTTTCGGCACTTGTTACAGTAAAAACAAAACACAAGGAATCGACTTGATCCTCAGCATAATTTGTGCTGTGCTCTTTGCATGAATACTTTTCCACGAATCAGTGCATTATCTGAAAAAACTCAGCACCAAGGAAGTCACTAATTATGTCATCATTAAATTTTGAATTTTACAAGTAAATTTGTCCAAAATTATTTTATTAAATTTATTTGTTAACAAATACTATTATTCATCATATAACCTAATACCTTAATTGAAGCTTTATAAGCTCATATAATGCTGAAATTATCAATTCACCTATTAACTTAACTTAGAATGGTATCCTGGGCCGTCAGTCATATTTTTTACAAATTTTCGGCCGCAGAAGAAAAAACCACTGCCCTATTTACATGGGGTCTCCCATCAGAACATAAACTGGAACATATGGAGGGTTGCGATAAATATGGCAATAAGTTAGTTGAACTTGACCATTGATCTTTAAAATCTATTATTTTTATAGCGTTTAAGGGGCCTGCAAAAATTTAGTGTCACATTTTTTATATTTCAAGAGCAAAGATCAAGCGGGACGAAACTAAAACTCATGGTAGTTGAATGAGAACATAATGGTGTCATGTCACCTCGTGATATATAAGAGCATTCAAATGTGGTAGAAACCACGGGAAACAAACCCAATGGGTTGGTACCTTTGAGCAAAAATATCAACTTCCTTAATATTTGCCGTAGAAAGCCGTTTAAAAGACATGCATAGTCGAGAAACTACGTACAGTGTTAAACAGAGATGCATTCTCATCAGAAATGCATTAAAAAAGTTTTGATTAATTTGTGCATAATCATCCTTGCGGACAGAGGATACGCCGCTGGGAAGAGTGAGCTCGGGCGTCGAGGAAGGGTTCGCACAGCCAAGGACTTGAGGTATCTCACAGGCTAATGTCGGTCTAAGGGATAGACCGTTGTGAGGTCCCCGTCTATCTACTTTTAACCTTGGAAAATGTGCAATTCTTGAAGATGTTTACATACCAACTAACTTACAAGCCTAAAGTTATGCTTTGCTTAATCTCTTGCTAAAAAATATTCTTCTTAATACTATTACTAACTATGAAGCTTTTTAATGTGGAAAAACATTGTTTTTAGTAATTATGATAAAAATTATTTAATAATAAAAAACGATCTTTTATTAATATTATATTTAAGTAATATCGGTGCTTATAGACGTATTTGTGTAATTACTACTAGCTGCTAAGTGCAGCGTTGGTTGCAGCATCAATAAGATATGTGCTTACTTCCACCCGGCATGGTAAATTAATGCAATGGGTGTTTATTTTTATAAATGCATTCCAAATTAATACAGAACTTTTCAACTATCTCCGACAGTCCTGCATTTAAGGTTATACCAGTTCCACATTCAGCCCTGAGATGGCAGTAATAGAAAGATCCACGATATAAATATTTTCTATCAAAATTTTCTGTTCAAATTATGTTTTGCAACAAATGCTGCTATTAGATATTCATACTTTTTTACTTTAATGGTTTTTACGACATTAATGTAATGCAATGGAAATCAATAATGTGCATGGGTATAATTTTTAAAAATGCATGTCAAAATACTACAGTGCCACCTGGTAAAGAACACAAACTATCACTGATGCTCCCGCATTTTAGGTTATATGTATCAGTTTCTTTGACTGCCAAAAGATGGCAGTATGGTAAAATTGCACGACATTAGTATTTTCTATCAAAATCTTCTTTTCTAATTAGGTTTTCCAACAATTGCTTTTATTAGATACTGTTTTAATTTTAATGTTTAAGGCGATATTTACAACAAAAAAAAGAAGTATAAATATTATTAATGAAATTTCAATAACATAGTGGATCAGTGTTGTCCAATAACCATTCAGGGGCAAAATACAATGTTAAATTGTCACAGAGTGTTGACATTTGCATATTTTATGTGAAGTGTCATCGGTGTTTTATGACACACTGACAAAAAACACTTAATATATAGATTAAAAATAATTTTCATCTATTAGATTTTTAGTATCAATTAGATTGGAGTAGGGCACCCAAAAAAAAGTTTGCCTAGGGTGCCAAACTGCCTTGTGCTGGCCCTGACTGTACAAACATCACAGGTTTTCAAATTCATTTGCTTTACTATTGAAATATACTGATAGGTTATGAGTAAGGTAAATGATAATAATTGTAGTACAGCGAAATGTCACTATAACAAAGTCATGCAGACTAGTGCTTGTCATCCCGGGATCCCTGGGGTAAAATTGTTTTCCTGTTTCCCGGGAATTCCCAGTATATCATAAAGAGAATTTTACTCTCTAGCCTTTATTGTCCATGTGGTTCCTAAAGGGACCACTAAGATTCTCTTTGTTTCCAAGTAGCTTAGTTTCACTTCCAATGCAATAATAAGGAAGAAATTTATATACAGCACTCACAAATGCTTGCATTCTCGTGGGAATATATACAGTGAAACTTCGATTTTACGTACTCCAATTTTATATTTTCCTTGAATTTACACATTTTTCTTTCGGTCCCGGTGTTTAGTCCATGAGAACAATGATAAATTTTAATGGATTTTACGTTTTCGCGATTTTGCGCTTTCCTTGAATTTACACAGGAATTTCATGTCCAGATAATATGTTTACGTTTATAGTATTCCCAATTACAATTTAACTGAATCATTTTCCATATTCCCTAATTAAAAAACTATATTGGTGTATTCCATATTAAAAAAAAAATTAGACGGAAACAAAAACGGCTGAAGACCACTGTGCTATAGGGTGAGTTGGCATTGTTTACAGATTGTCTCCCAAATGGAGCATATTTTGATAAACTGTTTGGGGTATCAAAGTTACGGTTTTTCTCACAACTGCAGCTGGTCTTTTCATAACCAAAATATGCACAACACTTGAGTGATCGTAGTGTGAACACATTATGTTTTCTCGAAAGTTACTATAAATCAATTACTAATAGGAAATAAGAATTAGAACACTGTTGTCGATATGATTTTGTATTTATGTGAAAAATGTATGCTAATGGTATAGATGTTTCAATTCATATTTTATTTTACATACCGTGTGTATTGGTTATATTTTTATAATCAACATGATAAACAAATTTCAGGTCAATAAAAAATGCCAATTTCAATTATTTTTTATTTTATTCGTGTAACCCATATTTGTAAATGATTTTAACAAATTTCTTTGAACTTCTCAGGGTCCCGGGAGTGATTAAAAACCGGAAAACACAAGCACTAGTTTAAACATCAATATGTAAGCGTTTTGTCTGATACGAGGTCCAAATAAAAAAAGGAATAATTTTCTACTAAAATATTAAATAACCTGAATGAATTGATAAAAAATCCTAAAGCTAGAGTAAAATTACTTAATAAGATTCTCCTGTTCATAAAAAAAGTTGAAACTATTTTTATTTTATTATTCCTTTTTATTATTTTTAAATGGTTTTATATCAACCCTGGGTCATAAACAAGCAATTGGTAACCTTATTTTTATTTTCCCCTTCTTTTTAAATGATTTTTAAATTGTTTATTGGAATCTCGGGAATTATAATTTTGAATCCAGGAAAACCGGGATTGTGAAAGAACCGGGAAATGACAAGCACTAATGCAGACAATGAAAATATATTCGTTACAATGAAACGCAATTCTAAAAATTCAGAGGAAGCACAATATTTCCTCCCCCCTGACAGTAGCGCCAAAAACGGTAACTCTGAGAACTGCATAGTTATAGTTGTAATCATAGTAGGAAAAGGAACTTGTAAAAATTTAGAAATAGTATGAGTAATATATTAATATAAAGTGAAGATGTAACTACAACAACCCAACCCAAACCCATCTTAACAGAAGGTTTTATTGGAATAAAAAGGAAAAGTTTTTCAATATACAAACAGTGTTTATTCATACAAAGACATATTACTGTAGGACATAGTTCCATATTTGGACAGTCATTTGTGGTGCCAGTCAAGGGGAATATATTGCACTTTAGCCAAAATTTCAGAACAATGGTTACATATAACAAAATAATTCTAAAGAAAGAAACCATGAATTAGTGTTTACTTCTTAAAAAAGTCTGTAACCCGAGTTTAAATCACTGCAGCATTGCCAGATGCTAAAAACCAAACCCAGTAAAGATCAAAAAGTGTACATTGTATTGTTTAAGGAATTTCTTTTTACAAACTTTGTTATAATGATCATATTATTTTGTACTGGGATGAATTTTTATTGCACTAAACCGATATTTTTGTTACAATGATATTCATTAAAACGAAACATTTTTACATAATGTTACATAGTAAATTGGCAGGGGACAGAAAATATTTTTGTTTTACTGAATATTTCGTTATTCCGGTGTTCGTTACACTGACATTTTACTGTATTATGAACAAAAATACCACAAAATTATACATGAAATTCAAAAAGAGTACAAGGTGAGTCTTTTAAATGTTTAAAAGAAAAAGCCGCAAAAAAACGTCATCTTAAAAACCTTGGGGAATGAGAAAATGCACATTACTGTAATGCTGGTCATGTTAGTGGATGGCATAACATTACCACCATATTTTATTTTAAAATTTGGTATTACAAGTTTTTTTCCTGAATAGCCCTTGTTTTTTATAATGATCGTCTTAAATTCGAAGTCGCTTTCCTTTTGGGTTAATACGGTAATTATACAACAACATTTTAAATTTACAGATGTTAAAATCAAATAGCAACAGAAAGTCTATGCATATCCAAGAAAACAATTGCCTAACGATATAGAACTGTAAGTATCAACTACAAGAAAGAGCATGCAACCATGGTGATTGTGATATGTGTTGCATCCTTACAAATTTCTGCTGATACATACAACTACGAGCAAAATTTAAACTCAAATTATAAAACATAATAACTTACTTAAAAAATTACAGCATGTGAAAGCGCTACTGTAACATGTTGTAATGAAAAATGCAAGAAGGGAAGTTAAGATACTGTAAAACACAACAAGGGGCATGAAATACAGACAATGAACAAAAGTCAATGGCACAACATTTTAGGCTATTCAACTGAAAGTTAGTAAAAGGACCAAGCTTGCTATCTGTTGCCAACATTGGCTTGTGAGAGTAAGTAAACATTCAAATCTCCTTATGTAAAATATCCTCCTATATATAATTTCAAATGTAAATTCGTACGTACATACGTAAACTTGACGCTGACGTCATCAATGGCACTTTTTAATGCGTTTTTAACAAACTGGGTTCATTTACGGTTCAGGAGTTTCAAATTTTAATTCCAATCGGTACACCATAGTCTCCATTTCCTTTTTTAACAAACTTCCCGATTAGTTGGAAGGTTGAAATTTTGCAGGAATGTTTGATTCAGATATAGAAATAAAATGATGAAAAGAAAATACAAAAACAGACCCGGGTTCAACTCCAGGGGGACAATTTCCATTTTCTGTATGGTGACACGTAAAAAGCGACTTTTTAAAGCGCAGGCTTTTATTTTTTTGGAATTAAAAATTGGAAAAAATTGACGTACAATCTTCAAATTTAAACTATGATTTAGGAGAATTAATGAAGTTTCTTATTCTATTCATCTTTTTCCGCCTACCATTCGAAATCTCTCATATTAAACATTTAAATCACATATTTTGAGAAAATATCAGCTTTTAAATGGGATGTTGCCTTGCCGACCACTTCATTGTTAAACTTCGAGAATCAATTGTTGTCTCAACCTGCATATGTGTAATATATATGACTGCATAGTAGATTGCCTTAAATTTGGGACTAGAAAGTATTTTTCCAGAGGGGGAGGATGGGAGGGGGGAGGATGGGAGGGAGGAAGAAAGAAAAGGAGGAAGAATGGGAAGTTCCTTAAATTTAATACTTAATCCATGCATACCTGTCATATTTGATGGGCAATTATGCTAGTTTCTCTATGATTCACAATATGTAAAATGGCCATCAAAATAGAGGAGAGAAAATGTTATAGTAAAGTAAATTGCATTAGGAATTCTCCAAACAGCCAGATTGGCTGCAGGAAAATGTTAGTTAAAATTTCCAAATAGTTCACGGTAAGCCTCCTTTGTGAATGTGTTAGTATACACATGCTGGTTTCAACTATGTATTTATGATTTCAACTAATGACACTACATTTCAATGATAATGGGATTTAAAACATGCTGGGTTATAAAAGCTCTTTATATCTATAAAGAAAAAAGCCAAAACATGAAGGGCATCATTCTGAAGTTTATGATAAACTGCTAAATTTAAGAGCATTCTAAATACCAGGTTACTTAAAAAATGCTGGTGATTGAAGCTTCAATTTTCTTGAGAAATTATTAAAATAAAAAATGAGAACAATAATAAAGTGGTTTTATATAGACCAAAGAAATGATAATATATATCTCACCAGATTTTATATTATGCAGAGGATTTATCTGAGATGGATCAGCTGCAGCAGCTTGGCTGTTCGGGCTAAAATCATCTGGCCATGTTAAAGTACATCGAGTCTAATGATAAACAAGTAGAACAAAAAACATATTTCATTCAAAGTATCGCAAAAACCTTTAAATCTCAATTATTCACAAGATGAAAAAATAATGTCCTAATTTAATTGTAAACCATATTAGTCGAGTTGAGTTAAGAAATGCATTCTTACCATCATTAACACATAGCCAACCTGTCTTTTCCTGGCTGAACAAAGGGGACCATTGAAGATTTCCAACATTTGAATAGCTACTTATCTTTTGCTTTTAATTTAATGTTGTATTATTAATGATTACTATTTAAACATATTTATGATACTTATCTATTTTTATGAATATCTATGTATATATATATATATATATATATATATATATATATATATATATATATATATATAGTTCTCTCTCTGTAGCTGAAGAAGGAGTAGTTCCGAAAGCTTTACGTTTGTGATGTTTCTGTGTTTTTGTGCTATTTTACGTGTGTCGCTTCGACATCCCCGGGGCCTCGCCAACCTGAAGTCGTCTGATTGGTGAGTGCTCACTGGGTTTCCTCATCCCAACACCTTGTTGACATCCATATATATATATATATATATATATATATATATATATATACAGTCAAACTCGGATATAACGAGCGCCACGGGACCGTCTAGTTTTGCTCGTTATAGCCATTAAACTTAATATCCGTGAAGGCAAAAGCATGCATGCGTATGGTGAAATAAGACATAAGAAGTAAAAGTGAATATATAAACAGAAAGTTTATTTAGTAAATTTATGGAAAAACATAAAAATGAGAATAAACTAGAAAATTTAAAATAAACATTTGTACATATAAAATTTACTCACAGCTGCATCCTTAATCACTCCCCTTTTTAGAAAAATAACTTTGAATGGTAGCCTGTTTCATAGATTTCACTTTGAAGTCTCTTAAGTTTCCTCTTATTACACTTATTGCACTAAAAACACCATCGGAAATGTCAATGTTTTCAAAAAAATCATTTAATGTTTCCACAGCATCCTGAGCTTGAGAGTAAGTTGGCACGGCTTTCGTCGGGATTGTGTCTTCGACACATTCAACAATGTCTTCATCACTGTCTGCTGTGTTTTGTACTGTCTCTATTATTTCACTCTCCGTAGGAATTCCACTGGTAATCAAATCATCATCAACATGAACAAAATTGTCAATGTCATTTACATGGTCAAAATTCGCAATTCCATTTTCTTTAAGCCATTCTGACAGAGGTAGATCATCTTCATCAACGTTATGGTTATCAATCGAAAATTCTCCCAATATTAAACCAGACTTCCGAAAACAGTTTATGATCGTTGTAGGTGAAACATTGTCCCATGCATTTGTCATCAAATGAATTGCATCCAATACAGAGACGTTGCCATCTAAACCTCTTTCCCTCCTTTCAATCAACTGTAGAACAAAAAATCGCTTGAAATGGCCTTTAAAACTTTTAATTATCCCCATGTCCATTGGCTGCAAAATAGAAGTCGCATTTGTAGGCAAAAACACCAGTTTTACATTGGATAACTCCTGCATATGTGGGTGTGCAGGACAGTTATCGACAAGGAGTAAAATGTTTCTATTTTTCCTCCGTAACTCGTTGTTCCACTGACTTACATATTGCTGAAAAATATTGGAAGTCATCCATGCCTTTTTATTAGCTGCATATTCAATGGGAAGCTTCTTTACATTATTGAAGCAACGCGGCTTTTGTGACTTACCAATAACAAAAAGTTTTTTTTTGTCACTCCCATTCATGTTTGCGCACATTAAAACTGTTAAACGATTCTTAGGTCTTTTGCCACCAACACATTTGTCACCTTTGAATTTAAACGTTGCATCAGGCATCATGTTGTAAAACAGTCCAGTTTCGTCGGCATTGTAGATGTCTTCTTCTCTGTAACCTTTTCGACACTCCTCCCAAACACTTTTCACCCATTCACTTGCCGTTTTTGAATCTGCTGACAGGGCCTCTCCACTGACTTTCGCATAAACAATGTTATGCCAATTTTTAAAACGATCGAGCCACCCATTATTGCATGTGAAGTTTTCATGTCCTAACTGTTTTGCAAATTTATCTGCCTGTACCTTTAAAATGGGGCCGTTGATGGGGAAACCAGCATTTCTCTGCGTCTTAAACCACTCCAGCAGTGCTTGATCAACAGTACCCAAGTCACACTTCCTCATTTTCTTGTTCGTTGTTAGGTTGTTCTCTAGTGCAGATAAAATCGCTTCTTTGTTTTTCCATAAGGTTGAAAACCGTAGACGACGATAAATTAAATTTTTTGCACACTTCAACATTTTTTTACCACGTTCTAACTCTCGAATAATATCAACCTTTTCGCGAATAGACAGACACTTCCTTTTATGTACGGACATGTTACTCGTTCAAGGGCAAAATCTAAACTGTTTTTTGTGATCAACGCTACGAACTTTCTTTGCAAACTGCGAGCATACCAATTCCAGGAAGAGTTAATGAGGAGACGGATTAAATCTGGGATTTCCCATCTTTACGTGGGAAAGGGTGTTGGGTGCATTCGGCTGAGCGACGGGGGCGGGCGCCATTGTACATGCCCTTAGCCCCTTACCCCCCTTCCAAACACAACCTCCTGGCTGTAAAAGAGCTGTGGGTTGGGAGGAGAGGACAAAGGACCTCCGCGGGTGCCACTGTACCTGCAAGTTGGGAATTCTTGGTTTGGACGAAGGGATTATTTTTTTAACAACAACGCCGCGGTCTTTAACCTCCCCGAGGGATAGGGTGTAGAGGCTGGACTCGAGAACACAAGGTTACATATCTTGGGTCACTATGAGGATTGAAGGGGCTGACCGCCACCGCGTTTGAGACAGTGAGACGTGGTCGAAGTTTGCTCGATATATCCGTGAAGCGTGCTCGTTATATACGTGAAATATTTGTATGTAAATACTCGTTAACTTATCTTGGAGGTAGCATTTGCTCACTATACCCGTGACCTCGTTACAACCGTGCTCGTTATAAACGAGTTTGACTGTATATATATTTTTTTTTTATCATTGACTTATCCTATATTTGTATTAACAGATCACTTGGATGAATAAAATTATTATTATTATTGCTTTTGATTTAATGTTTTATTATTAATGATTACTACTTAAACATATTTATGATAAGTTTTTACAATATGAAAAATACTTTTTGTTGAAAATAACCCATGATTGCTCTGCATCAGTGGTTCCTACACTGGCTTCCACTGCACACTGGGGTGCTGCAGATGATTTTTAGGGGTGCCACGAAGAATTATGTTTAGTAAACAAATAGATAGGTAAAGGTGAAGACTACAGCGAAATTGATGTTAACTGAGAAATCTAACCCCTTAACCATAAAGTTGAAAAATTAGAGACACAGAGGTTTATGTGCCATCAGGCAGCGACAGGGATTTATCAGACGAAGCAATCATGCACACAAGTACTCAAATACACATACAAGATCTCCAATATTGAGGTAAATATAATAGATAGGTATTTTGAGAGCAATGCTCTCATCATCAGTAGCTGATGTGTAATGAGGGGGGGAGTGACGTAGTGTTGTAGGCCATATTTATATGGTTATTTGCTGAAGTGAAAGGGGAAGGAGGTTCAGCCGTTACAACGTACAGAGGTCTGATAAGTCCCTGTCACTACTGGACGGCACAAAAACCTACAGGCAACTGTGTGCGATACTAGGTCCCTGGCGTGGTTTAATTTCCAATAAACCTAGCAGTATTTCCACTTTTTCCTTTTATTTTCCCTTACCTCTAGGTGTGTATATGTGCGCTTGTCTGTCGCTGCCTAGTAGATCCGTCGTGGTCATACAGACTCACAAACCTTCTAGCAACAGTGTGATTTTCGGGTCCCTGGCGCAGATTAATCCCTCTCAAACCCGGCTCCCTTTTTATCCTTTTTCCATCTTTAGGATTAGTGCTTGTGCGATTGAGTGACTTCAGGTCCCTGGCGTGGAATAACACCCCCTAAATCTGTAAGTTTGTATTTTTTATTGTCTTTGACTTTTCAGCTCATTTCTTTTTTCCCTCCCTTTTTTCCTGTCTCTAATTTTTTAACTTTACAGTTAAGGAGTTAGATTTCTCATTTAACAGTAAATAAATAAGTGATTTGGAAGTGTCAATAGGTCATTAGGACAATAATTTTTCCTCTAATAAATTATGGCATAGTACTAATAAATGGATGCATCCAAAGGTTGTGATAGCAGTATGTATGGATATAAAACCTTTCATCAAGGTGGGTGTGCCACGACTTTTGGGTTATCTTTGAAATGGTGGCACCCCTACAAAAGGTTTGGCAACCGCTGCTCTAAATTGGATTGTTTCAAATTATCGTATTTACCCAAATCCAAGACAAGGTTTTTTGCATACTGCAATCACTATACACCAAGATCTAAACTCGTAAATAAACCAATGTGATCTCCAGGGCAACACCACTTGAGCCAAGTGGAGCCCATATGTATTAGATAATAAATTCCATGAGTTCTCGCAGAATATTTCACATTTTTCGCAAAATCCATAATTTCCAAATTCTCTGGCAATTAGCTTGCGTCTAAGTATTCGTATTTTAAGTTTCGTAACTCATTGTCCTGTATTAGCAATAACAATACTCTTCATTAAGACAATAGTCTAGGTGTTGCACTAAAATTTATGGAAAAATTAGGATATTTTGTTCATTAGGATTACTGTGCCACTACTACAGGATTCAAACTGGGTGTCGGTGTCGCTTTAACAGATCATGGCGGGGACAACACTCTAACCACTACACTACTGGCTCCCCCAAGATATGCCGAATTTACGGTAACTGTGACATTCATCTGCACTATAAAAAGATTCAATTTCACTATTTTGCCATACATAAAATATTTAGTCTAAAATTGAGAATAATTGTTAACCAACCTGGTGATCGTAAAGCTCACTGACGGAAAAACATTCATGACAGAACTCGCATGGCAGCAGAGTGTCATCCATCATGTTTGTACTCATTTCTCTTCTAGATAATGGAGGCGATGATGTCATGAGATTATTGTGGATTTTGTAGGTAGAACTTGCAGAATATATTCTGGAACGCTTCTCAAGAAGACTGGAAGTGCCAGGCAGTTGTGCATTTAGTGGACTAGCAGCAGTAACCTCACCTTCATATCTTGCCAGATCTGGTCTACATGCCGTCTAAACAATCAATGAAGAGAGAGTCTCAATATTATTAATCATATAGCAATCCAGAAATGTTAAAAAAATAAGGAGAAATTCAAAACACCAATCAAATATTTAAAATTCTGCTATAAATATGCAACTACACATGATAAAATATCAGTTGCTTAAGGCTTGCAAACAATAATTATCGACAGAGAGTGGAAATTTTATCACTTTCAAACAAAAAGCAAAATAAAAATCAACTTTTATCAAAAAGTGGTTGAATATAATACAATTAGCTAATTTGAATAACTTCTAGTACTATTTTTAAAATACTTAAAATATTATTCAATAAATTCTAGAAATTGAAATTACAATAAAGACTAACAAGATGGATGGTAAATAACTTGTTTGAAGTGCTGGCAGAAATCAAATTTCAAATGTACGAAATATGAAATACCTGATGAAGAATGAGCTGGTTGGCAGGAACCAGAGCTTCACAAAATTCACATGGAAGAGCAACCAAGTCATCTTCCTGAGTGTATGTGGTGCGTGTAGCTGACGTAAGTCGTGAATGTGAAGGCTTCATCAAATGCAAGTTCTCGCTGAACAAAGCTGCTACATCACTATCCACATGATCTCCAGCATTAAAATTTCTCAAAGGTTTATCTGATTCCCCTGAAAGATATAACTTACTCAGAAATCCCTAAACAAGGTAGAAATTCTATCTTAATATGGTTAGTTTCCCACATATTCTTAAATAAATAAAAATTTATTTGCAATAGCATTCGTTATGCAAAGAGTGGGATCATATATCCCTATGCAAGAGGTATAATCTGGAGTATGGGAGAAATTAGAAATAAGGAGAAAAATTCTGCCATAACCAGGAATCAAACAAAGGTCTTCTAATTAACACCACTGCTGAATTACCATGGCAGCCTAATTCTCCTATTTGAGAATGTGGATTCTTTTCTGTGTTGTATGATTAAATGGCAGAATATATGCCTGCCAAGTGGAATACTCAGGTTCGATTCCTGGTCATGGCAGAAATGTTCTCCTGATTTCTAATTTCTCCCATTGAATAGAGATATTAAGATCCACTCTTTTCATCACGTTCTGAAGGCAATCTCCCCATTGAGAGGGTATTAGGCTTTCTTTGATATATCTCATGGAGGACATCTATTGAAGAAGGTAGATACTAGATTGGCTAGCCTAGCCCCAAAAAAGAAATTAACCAACATTCAGAAACAGGAGAATTACTCTGCCATGATACTTCAGTGATAGAATATCTGCCTGGAAAGTGGAAGACCTGGGTTCGATTCCTGGTTATGGCAGAATTTTTCTCCTGATTTCTAATTCCTCCTCATATTGTTCATTAAATGAGTTTTTTTATGTTTTAAATGTATGCATGCTAATGCATCAGGTCATCAACATGTATATTTATATTCTCTAATGATGTTCTCTGAAATTTTATTTTGATTAACTAGGTCTCAGCCATATACAGCAATGTTTTCTCAAGGTCATAACTATGAGAATTTGAAAATTACAGTTTGTCCTTGATTAACGTTATTAATTTATTCCTGAAAATCACTACGTAGAATTAAACATCATTAAATGAATCAATTTTTCCCATAAGAACCCAAACAAAAAAAAAGATGTACTATTCTAAAATAAGAAAATTTGTGATTTCCACTTTTAAAACTTTCATTTTGACCATGGTTTTGACGTGTAAAAATGTCATCTTCAGGGTAAATAATGGAGAGATTAGCGCTGTGCATATATATGGAGCGAAAGAGTGGGAGGGAATAATTTATAATTTCAAATTGTTCCTATGCTGGTGGTACTGTTTTGTTCAATGAATACAACGTATTTACTCACATAAACACAACTTTTTCCCCAAAATTTTCCTCTCCAAAATGAGAATGTGGCTTATATGTGAGGAAACAAAACTGGAAAATCAAAAAATGTGAGATAATCATTGAAACTCATTATGACTTCACTAAATGGCTCGGCAATTCAATGTGCAGTATGTGATGGATAAAAACATAATATAATGACTGAAACAAATAAAAAGGAAAAGAAATGTTATTATAATTGTTGGCGGAGTTACTGCCATCAGTTTTTGCAGGCGATCAACAAGGTAGCGCCAGGGCCTGCGAGAAAAATTCTGTAGTTTGACGGATATCAAGGCATCGTCAGTTTAGTCTCACATTCCAGTAATTCTATTGTAAGAAACATTTCGGTGGCATTTCTTTCAGTTCGAAAGTTGTTGTGATTTTTCGTCGCTTTCCATGTGCAGCATGTTTGGGTAAAATGCACAATCCGAGATTTTCCGTAATATTGTACTTCATATCCCGCAAAATGAATATATTGCTGATCAGTTACAAACAATACCAATACTTATTGATATTTGTGTACAATTAATGATAAATATTGATAATTACCCAGAATGTTTTATGCCTAATAGCAATTTCTGAAGCGCGGTTTATTCTTGGAAACTTTTTTTCCCCTAGATTCAGGCTACATTTCACAATAGTATCTACTACTAGATAATGATGAGATTTTACTAGAAAGTTTACAGACAGCCACGAACACTTCTTTGAATGCAAGTTCATGAAATGACATCATTAGAAAAGAAATGCAACAAATTATTTCTTGTAGCAGTTACTGTACAATTAATGAAAAATCTACCGTAATAGAAGCAAGTAAAAAATTTATTTATTTTTATTGAACTGCGAGTTTCATTAGGCACAAAGAAGGATAACCACTCCTACATCGAGCTATAACTGATAAAAATGCAAATAAAATCGAGAAACATTAAACTCAAGTTATCCCAATGGTACAGAATAATTTCAAGTTTGTAATTA
Organism: Tanypteryx hageni; assembly: GCA_028673005.1. NCBI lineage: Eukaryota > Metazoa > Arthropoda > Insecta > Odonata > Petaluridae > Tanypteryx > Tanypteryx hageni. The sequence continues at coordinate 8,289,090 of CM054117.1, forward strand.
GGGCACTCAGCAGATCTTTCTTTCTGCTTAACTCACAAAGCTTGGAAGGTTTTTATTAAAGGGGATTAAGAGATTTTAATGACTGCTGAATGAGGCCAGAACTACCACTCTGTGGACCCTTTGCTACAAAATATTACCATGCAAATGATGCAAAGTAATAAAAATATGTCAAGCCAAAACACTTTTCCTACTTAAATAAGGCCATCGACCATAACTGGAGAAGTGCTGCGCAACAGATGCGCATGAGTCATCTGCACAGTGTTTTTTTCATGCCTTATTTCAGCGCCGAGTCAGGATGTTAACTCGAATGTTAATTCGAATATGGTATTAATTTTAGTATGATGTTAACATGAATCAATGTTAATCCGAGGACACACTGTATAGTCAAAAGATTCTCATATTTCATTTACAAATTTTTCTGCTACTTAAATTTTTGACAAAAATTAGCATAGAAGCTCAGAGCTGGCTATGAAAATCGCAGGATGCGGTTTAACGTGTGCATGCGTGAAACATTTGTAATAGTAAATTTTGATAAATAAAGCAACCTCTCTCACTATTATAGCATTAAATATTTTTTTCAACTTTTAAAAAATATATGTATTTTATAAGTACAACAAATATCTTTTAGAGAGCATGAGGCACTGTGCAGTTGCACCGTTGGCACAGCCATTAAGCTGGCTCTGTAGTAGTGGATGTGAACTTTATCACAAGCAGATACCACCAAGTTATATCATTATGTTACTGCAATAAAAACTTTACTAATAAAATAAAATAAACAAAAGACACCCAAACTCAAACCCAAACCAAATTAGCAGAATAAACCCACCCATTATTGCTGCTTTGTGCACAGCTTTTGAAGTGTGAGGAGGAGGGACAGAGTTGACCTGAGGCATATCATTTGTCCTCTTACTTGGAGACGATGTCACAAACATTGGGTTACGTCCAATCACTCCAATGCCCGAGGCCGAGTTTAGCACCTTCCTTTGCGAGCGGAGATCATTATTAACAGTGCCTAAACCATTCATTGCTCCCCTATCACTGATCTGCCATGATGGTGTTGGCCCCGGCTCTGCAAGGATTAATAAACCCTTTAAACACCATACAAGTTTTCAAAAGAAAACAAAACGGTAACTTTAATTACTAGCAAATGATGACTAAATTAAAACTTTGAGATACATTTCCAAAATTATGAGTTGAATAAAAATAATTAAACCAAAACACTTATAGTATGAGGGACTCGCAATAGCATGACCCCGAGACCCTGTTGGAGGGCTGCATTATGGGTGAGATCGCGTTACAACATTTCAAAATTTTGAAAGCCCCATGATATGCAGAACTAAAGGTAAACTGATTAACTGTTCTTAAAAACAGATGAACCACCTGATCTGATGTAAAAACGTAAATCAGGTAGAAAAAGAAGAAAATTCAAATCAATTTAAATTTTATTTTAGCTGAATTACCCCATGTAAACATTAAACGAAATTATGTGGAGAAATTTGAGATTTGCTAGACACAGTGTGATTGCAGCAAGTCATTGGCATCTGTAGTGCAATCCAGTCTTGGAATAATACAGTTACAGAATCATTACATCAATACTTTGCACAAACCAACTGCAGAATGACAGCAAAAACCTTACTTTGTCTTTTAGGTGACATTTACAAGTTTTATTTCAGGTTAACCATATCTCTAGGCAAAACGTTACCAGTTTTCTGAGAAGCCACTTAGAAGTCTTTGGTGCCATTATCTGTCTCAGCTATTTACTGTGATTTGTATAACAACAGTTTTATAGTTATTATAATCAATGTACAGTCATTTGTAAAAGTCTGTGGGCAAGTTCGGTCATGCCGCTCACAGCCAAACAGTGAAGTTAAAATTTATGTTGGCACTACGTGATTCTCAGCGAGAGGGGGGAAGGGTGGTGTGGGGTATATGTTTTGGAAGTTCGAGCGAATGAGGGGAAACAAGAAATGGCCGTAGAATTGCAGGCTATCAGGGTTGAATTGAGACCGCTCCTCACCCGAGGAAAGGTCTCGAAATTGATACCCAAAGACAGAAGCGTTTTCCATGCTCATGCCACACCTGGTTACGACTCAGCCCAAATCCTCGAGGATATTCCACATCTGAAATGATTCACCAAAGGATGTGGCTTTTCATTTCCGCTGGACTAACATTGTGGCTGCGTTGCCGTGATCGCTAGGGACTTGAACCGACAATAGAGTAAAGGAAGTGGACACATACGTTAATACAAAATTTTCAATTTAAATTTTCGCTTATTTCATGGAATTGAGATTGTATTTTTAGTTATTTTTTAATGAAAACCGAAAAGATGATTTTATATGGCAGAAAATTGTAAGTTTGAATAACAATAGATATAATAATATCTGTTATTTGAATAAGTATTCCAGTTTACTGAAAGCAAACATTAAATCGACTTTGGCACTAGAAATACATAATAGATGAAAAATGTAGTATATTTTGTTGCATTATTAGAATTATGTTTCATCTAATCAAATTTTTAACATTACCAGAGAATTTTGAGTTCTTCTTTCCAACAAATACATTAAATAGAATTCAATTATTTTATAAGCAAAATGCATTTCCATTGCATTTTTTAGCATTAATAACTACTAAACGTCTTAAATTAGTGCATTTCGGAAGAATATGAAGAATTCGGCATTGTAACAAATTTGCTACCACACTTTCACAAATACCAAAAATCCGCTCTCCCGAGGGTTCATGAAGATATTACATTTTTTTTAAATTTGTCGCTTGGATTTTTTAATTTGGAATCAGCCTCTACGCAATCCGCCTCTCTCTTAAATTCCTATTTCTCTCTTAAATATGACTGCGCAAACGTAGGGGAGACCAGGGCTAGTTGTTACAAGGGCCAGTTGTTACATCTTAGTTTAAAAATTCTCTATTAACAGTAGTGAGACTCAACTGTCTCATTTTACATTAATCTCTCGTAATCCTCAAAGTACTTGAAATGGAAAAACGATACGATACCCCTTCGGTGACACTGCTGCTGCCAACAGGAAGTCAAATATAATACACTGGCAAAATGACAAGAAATATGCTAACAACTATATTGGAGTGACATAATACAAAGCAGAAATATAGTAAGATACTTAATAGAAATGTCCACTTGGAGGGATCACAAACGATACGAAAAGTATTCGACTCGCAGGGAAATTTTCCCCAGGCCACGGCACAGGTGCGCGTCTCTCCAAGTCCTTCCTCGTTCTCTCCCCCACTCCATCTCTCTTTCTCTCTCTCAGCTGCTCGTCCGCGATGTTGTCAGATCGGAAGTCCCCTAGTTCGCTCTGTATTACGAATAGAGAGCACTGCACTCGCGAAAGTCTATTGGTTCTGGCCCTCGATTGGGGCGTTCTCTTCTGGGCTAATGTCTGTTGCTATAAAAGGAGGAACTCTGTACGTACGCGCAAAGCCAAAGTACTTGTGTTTGCCGAAGTACTCGCGTTTGCCGAAGTACGAGCGCATGCCGAAGTGCGTGCGTATGCAGCGGTGCATCATTTGCTGGAGTTCGTCGTTTGATTGAGTTCGAACACAAAAACTTCTGGTGAACACGAAAAACTGAGGAGGAACTCGATAAACTGTCAAGAGAGTAAAATGCTGCAGTAGCAACTCTAGGTTTGAGCGTGTAATGCGTCCCTGCAATGTGCACATGTGTTCATGGCCCCAACTTAGTCAGAAGTGTTTATTGTGCTTACTGCTGTTACAAGTGTTTTTGCTACCTGAAAGTAAAATTCTTTGTTTGACTTACAACTCACCTCACTTCACAATTGTTATAGGCACCTCTTTAAAAAGTAATATAGAGGTAAGCATAATTGTATGCAATTCTACGGCCATTTCTTGATTCCCCTCATTCGCTCAAACTTCCAAAACATATACCCCACACCACCCTTCCCCTCTCTCGCTGCGAATCATGTAGTGCCAACATAAATTTTAACTTCACTGTTTGGCTGTGAGAGGTGTGACCGAGCTTGCCCACAGACTTTGACAAATGACTGTACATAGTTTTAGTGTATATATTCTCATTTTTCTGCAAGTTTTAGCTCTAGAGAAAAAAATTGATCAACAGTGAATCTTCATTGTGGTTGTACCTATTTCGTGAGTAAAAAACTGCAAATAAAGTTGTTACCAGCTTCTTATATTATTACGGATATTCTGCTGACAGTGAAAACCATATATATTATATAGCAGGATATTGTAATTTGAGAAGCATTTATATTTTTAACAATATTCAAGACATCGTAAAAACACTGCAAATGTATTCTGAAAGGATAACAAAAACTATAAGACTCAAGATATGTTATACTGCTTTCTAACTTATAGCAGGCCAAGCTATAGCAAGTCTCTAGTGTAGTTCAAAACAAATTGGTACAATTCTCATTAATTTTACTTTTATCCTATTAACTATTTATTACAAGGAGTGGCTAAAAAGTTCCTGGCTCAAACAGGAAAGGGTTGATTTCAGATTTATTGAGAATTAAACGAATTGGTAAAAACAGTGATGCCTACTGCATACTTCTTCCAGCTATTGAGGTTGGGGTAAACATGGTAATTGGAAGGTACTAAATCAGCTGAATATGACGATGTCTACATCCAACTTTTTTGGCTGGGTTTCAGCTACAGCATAATGAGCTTGGAACTGAATCCTTTCAGAAAAAGGTAGTCAATCATAAGTCAGTGATCAAATTTCTCCACATAAACAAAGGTTTTACACAAACACAATAAACAATTTGCAAAGAATGAACTGGTGCGAGTATAGTCATAAAAATCGTGGCACAAAGTCAAAATATTTTGAGCTACAACGTACCGTGTATATCTAAATATAAGACGAGGTTTTGTTCCAATTTTTATGGCTGAAAAATCGCTAGTCGTCTTATAATCGCGCGGTGTGTAATAATGTGACTGACAGAGGAGCCGAAGGCAGAGATAGGCACGTGACGTATTGTTTTTAGGATTACGACTTATGTATAGACGCTTACTGAGTGAATGAGGTAGTTTCACATTTTTTAAAATAATTTTTATCTTATCGTTTTTTACCTAATTACGAATCTGAAGTCATATCGAAAGATATATCGAATCGTGGAAAGGCAAATAATCGGACAATCGATACTTCGTGCCGTCACAGGTCGTGCCGAGATTCTGACTGACGTCCATACAAATAAGCACAAATACATTACTTCTCTGACAATTACGTTAAAAAGCAGTATTAATTATAAACCTTTAATGCATAGTTTATGATTTTTAAGGTCGCTTTAATTGATTTTGTTTTTTTAAATATGGCGGTGCTGAAGAAAACTCGCAAAAAAATATGTCTATTGTTTTGTTCCTATGTGCAAAAACAAGTTTCTCAACTGCCAATATATTGGTTTGTTAATAAATCCCATTAAATCTCAACAAAGACAATACATCTCGCAAGCACAAAACACACTGGTCTCACGAATGGTGCGATAGAAAGTGAAGCTATCTTACAGGATTTCGGGATTCCGGTAGTAATGTGAATGCGACCAATAACATCACATATCTTTGCGTGTCATGAACGACTGATCGATCCTTATAAACTTAAAAAAAAGTAAAAATACATAATATAAACTAATATTTTTGTTCTTCATTCACATCATATTCGGTATGGTGTATTCTACCATAGTAATAGGTTTTAAGAGATATGAAAATTTTATGAAACTACCTCATTGTCATTGTGCATAATAAATTTTTTCCTTTCATTAGGAGGGGGGGGGGGGGTCACCTTATAATCAGAGTCGCCTTATATTCAGGTATATACGGTACATAAATGACAACCTTCCCTTGTTCCTTACTCCTTTGGCTGAAAATTTTTAGTCATCCTTTGAATATTAAAATAGAGATTTACATATTAATTTTCTCACAGGTCAGCATGTTTCAATTAGTACCTTATTACAAACAATGAAAAACTTATAATACTTCAAAAATCTGTATGAAACTTAGGTTATTGCTTAATTAATGACAAGTGATATTAAAAATAAAAAAATCAATATTCCATTACTATAAAAGATTTTAATAAGTGAGTTACTAAGGGAAAGTTTTGTAGGAGGCCAAATCATGAGAATACGGCAAAGATCATAAAGCACCCCCATAAATACAATAAAAAGATTTCCAAGTATAAAAGGCATATGGAGAGCTACTTAAAATGCCAAAATTTACTTTCACATCAATAAATTGTTATCCTTTATATATATAAACAGCATTGCTGGTATTTAATAGTCATAAAATACACAACTTTTTGAAAGTAAATTATTGGAGTAAAAGTCTAGTTAGCAAGCTAAGCAACATACCATCATCCAACTTCAGAAACCCATGATTTGACTCAAGATGAAGTTTCTGATATTTTAGCATCACATATTCACCACATTCATCACAAAGCTCAGTACGACTCCCACAGTAATTTTCATGTTCACTAATTTCTGAAGCAGCGAGCTCTAATTCACAAATTGAACAGTTAATTCTTCTTAATGGACATGAATCGGTCTGTCAATATAAAAAATGGGTGAGTTTTAGAAGCAGTAATAAATAACTGGGTATTTATTATAAGTAAAATATGGAATCCACATGCTTAACACAGTAACATGACTATAGTTACTGCTCATCACAAAAGGAACTTCATGAACTATTCAAAAGATTTTAAAGAAAACATAGCTAAATTTAACTTTATTTCTTTCAATATGATAAAATAACAAATTTTTATATTCACAAAAACAAAATTGTTATATTTCCATTTTTCAAAAGCAACCTTTTTTTCTTCCATGACAAGATAATGCAAAATGTAGGCCTCCTATTTCATAATATGCCTTCATTGCAACAATAAGAGTATTCATAGAATTATTACAAAATTGAAAATATATTAAGAATAAAGTGAGAGGAGACAGCTACAGAATTTATAAATGTATCATAGAATACTAGAAAAAGAATGAAACACACAAAATATACTATACAATGTTTTTTACACAAAAACAAATATGGATAAGTGATTTCAACCATTATAAAGATAATAATAATATCAGACTAAGCCAGTCACAGATGCAACTTGAATAGAGTGGACTTTTCAAGGAAGGTAAAATATCTAAAAGACAAGGAAGAGTAATTCCAGAATATGTTATTAGGATTAACTTAAGAGTAGTATATTCTCAAATAACCATGCTAATATAAGAGAAAGAGAGCATGGGCACTTAGAAGATATGAAAAAAAATCGAAAAATATGATTTATCAACTAAATTAGGACTGAGCAACTGTTAACACTTAAAAATTATCAGTATCTTTTGATAAATTTAGATGAAACTGACAAATTTATGTTAGTCTGTACTCAGTTTGTGAAATCATTTTACCAGCATAGAAGACTAGGTTGTCAAAGCAATCTATTAACCCTTAAACAGCCGAGTTTTTCACCATGTCAACTGCCCTCAGTGCTGAGTGTTTTGGGAAAAATCATAAAAGAATTTTTATTACATACTTAGTAAAGCAAAGCCAGTACGAACAGTTCAGAACAAGTCTCCATAAACAGAAGCACAGACAAACAATTGTTTGCATCGAACAGGCACCCAGGAAAATTTCAAAGAAATGCAATACTTTCAAACTGGCTACCCATGCGTAGCAGTGAGGGCTTGCAATGCTAGCCCAGGTACACCTGGGCATAGCACTTAAATAGTTAAGTTTGTTACTGATAATATTATAATAATAAACTACATAGGATTAAAAATATATCTATTCCCATTTTAATGCTGAAAGTATTCTAATTAAGCCATTCTTATGGATAAAACACATTATGTAATTGTGAATAGCTTCTCATTTAGCCTCTAAGATAAGGTGACCAACTTTTCAGGAAGCCAAGGAGGGACATTTTAAATATTTTCCGACTATTAGAAGGGACAGATTAAAGTGGCTTGTTTGTGGTGAATTTATTGATGAGTCAGCCTTAGATGCAATAGACATCAGATAGCTTGGTGTGACCAGTGAGGGCATTAATACGATTTAAATGACAATTTGGGATATTGATCAAGATTTTTCAAAAAGTGGGACACAAGTTGTGACATTTAACAAGGCGAGATGAGTGATGAAAACGAGGGAGTCCCTCCAAATTTGGGACGGTTGGTCACCCTACTCTAAGATAGCTTTCTGAAGAACAGCCAACTGCAAGCAGCCTGCTTAGAGCAGATCTTTAACTCTGTTTACACCTCTTGAACTATGGATGATAGATTACTTGGACAATTAACTACAATGCCACTGTTAAGTCTCAAGAGGCAATGCTGGCAACAGCTTAGTTAAGGTCCTTTATTCTCTCTCAGATTCAACTATCCAGCTGAAAAAGGTTTGGAATGAACAGACTATATCAGCAATAGTTTTTGCAATAGTTGTTTGCAACAGTATTTGACATTTCCTATTTTAAGTTATTCTGAGAAAAAACTGACAAATTAACTGTCTATTATACAAGATATTTTAGTAATGGTTCATTTGGCTCAATAGTTTAAGTTGAAAATTTTCATAAAAATTTCTTGGTAAATGTATGTGATTTGCGCAGGCATGAAAAATTTGAGAGGAAATGAGTCATACCACCTATCCAGATTGCCTTGCTCCACTTGTAACTGGTACTCAGCTATAAACCCTTTACTGATGGTTTCATAGATTATTCAATTGCCTTTATTTACACAAAGTTGTTTTAGAATTATATTCACTCGAGACTATTGCTGCAAATAGAAAATTACTGAAATAGTATGTCCAACAGGGGCTCCCACCATTTTACTGCATAGAAAAAGTTATGGTATTCACTCATTTATGCCTGATCTTTCAAGATGACATATTCAACCATCCACTTGAATACTTTTGAAAGCAGGAAAAATTTCAGACCATTACTCAAAACACTGCTTCAGAGGTATATTGCCAAATAAACATTTTAATGATAAGGCATTTAATTTTTATAAGAACAATTTTCTATTACACAAGTATAGATATACATGGTGAAACAAAAAAAAAGAACTCAAATTGTTTTGTAAATCCCAAGTTATTTTTTTGGCTTAAATTGTCTTATAAGTGTAGAATCAAAACTTGTAGAATAAAAACTTGTAGCACAAAAACTTTCTTTAAATAAACAGCACAATATACATTGCACAAACTTTCTCATATACATATATTCGTTTGATCTCACTACACTTTTTGCCCCGAAATTTATTGTGCTTGGCAATTCAATGCCAATTATGTTAATAATGCATAGCAACAGAACCAAAGTGACTGAAACCATCAACCTCTCACGTCTAATACCTCTCACTAATAAGCGAGTGGCATTAACAGTGAACTACGGAATTTTAGACTAGGGAATCCCCGGGTTCCTCCTCCCCTCTGATGCGTGCGCTGTGCGTTTTGTACAGAAATAATGCCACTGGATGATATATAGTAACATTTTTTGGGACATATCATAGTTTTTATTATTATTTGTGACATCAGAGTGTACGTTTGGATGAATTTTAAACGAAATCCTTAGAGCCATTTTTGAGTAAATTGAATTTTGTTTCAAAATATCAAAGAATAAAGTACCCTTAATTGTTGCGCAATATAGTTTATCTCTTCAGAATGTCTTTTATGAATGATATTATACATAAATATGAGATGTCATTCGATTTAATTTAACTATAAGGTTGTATTAAGAGCTTGAATTGATCGCGGTGGAGGCATGACATCATAAGGTTTAGGTAAGGTAGCTTAGCATACATTGTAATGTCACTGGACGGCAATAGAGAGTTCAAGAGATATATGGCTTACGTAGTATTATTTGTGACATTAGGCTCCACAATTGGATTGATTTTAATCAAATTCTCTGGAGCCATTTTTGAGTACCGTATATGTATAGTTCGAGTTTTTAAGACCAAATTTTTGTGCAAAAAATTGTAGGTCGAACATACACGAGTAATACTTTTGAGGGTTTAAAATCTCGGATCTAAAAAATTATCTTTTAAAAAATATCATAATAAAAATCAAGATATTTTTTGGTCACCCACCTCGCTGATTTAACTTCTATGATATAGCTCCAAAACTTCCTATTTACCTTTAATTTTATCAATTTTCATTAGAACTGTTGTGTTTTTCATTTTTTTCTTTTTCGAAGACTTATATACCTGTCCTGCATTATCTCGAAATTCTGATTTGATTGCGACCCAGTAGTATTTTTCATTATTTTTTATATGTTCTGTGGTGGGTTATAGTGCATTTTAACCAAAATTCGTAATATAACCATTATACTGACCTTTTGTCGTCATAATGTTGTTACGTGAATACTAAAGCTTGTCCCATATTCACAGATTGTTTTCTTGATTTCTATGCATATCTTTCTTGCGTCTTATAATGACAGATGAGTTGGAATGAATTATATTAAAATGAGTTTTATTTCATCTTGTTAAACTATCATTTATAACTTTTATTAAAGGTTTTATGAGTAATATGCATCTATTAATTTTCGTTATATAAGCTTAATTTTCGTCTATTTGCTAGAAATTCTGCTACATGTCACATCTTGTAGTTAAAAAGTAATAAATATTTTTCTTCTCAAGATCGTGCAATAGGTTTACAGTTTATTATTAGTATAGTATTATTATGATACTAAAAGCTGTTGAAACCCAAGATCGTTCTATATACCTCGATTGTGAGCTTCGAGATATTGAAATGAAAAATGTCGATCCTGACGGAAATCTAGGGTAAAAGAGTAAGTAGAAAGCTAGGGTCGAATTATACACGAAATATATGAAAAAATCTAATTTTTTCGCCGAGAAATCAGAGGTCGAACTATACACGAGTATATACGGTAAATAAGAATTTTCTAAAAATCGCCAAGAATAAACTATCCTTTATTTTCGTGCAATATCATTTTTATGAAAAAAATGTTCGCCGAGGGCAAGCCGATCTGCTCCCGGCGAGATGCCCAAAATTTTTTAACAATCTTTTCACATCCACAAAATTTCATCGAAATGTGTCATTTGTTATTTCCCTGATTTGTGGCCCCACGAAAATCCCTTCTTTAATTTTTGCATCACTTATACATGGGAATTTTGTTTCAGGTACTGAAAGTCTTGACCATCTCTATTCATGGCCTTGACAAAATTTTTCATGAGGCCAAGTTTGATATGCAAGGGTGGGTGGTAAGAGCACTTTTTTCAGGTCGACCAAATTTTCTTGTACTATATTTTTCTATCCTGGTATTAAGCTGTGTCTTGGAGACCAGTTCTTGATCTCGTAGTGAATTTTTTTTGCATGACTGTCCCACTCTCAGAAAAAACAATACAGTGGAGCCCCGCTAAAACGTGGTAATTGGCGTCCAAAAAGCTCGATCGTGATAAATGCAGGGTTTCGGTATTTTAAACACAAAAATATGTTATAATTTTACTCATTTTATTCTTAAAAATTAGATCAGCACATAAAAACAATTTAATTACATGTATATGAAAATGCAAGTACAGTATCTAAAGATCACAAAAATTACAGGCAAAAATTACATGTGCATGTAATTACATGATTGTTTATTATGGAAGCACATGCTATGTGTTCTCACATTCTCCAAGTGCTTCTTTGACTAAACTTACATCGTCTTCAGTGAATCCTGTAAATTCAGGCTCGTCATCATTACCATCATCATGTGTAGATCACAGAAAAGCTGAGCCAAGACACATTATCCAACATCGTTCAATGAAACTCACAGAGATAGCATCCTATCCTTTCTCGCCGAGGCGACAGACTTCTTTCAAGTTGTGTGATGCCAGTGATGTGTTGACGGAGGAGTTATGATCCTTTACCATCCACTTGATCATGTTGCGGCAATAGTTTCTCTTAAAAACTGATATGATGCCTTGGTCTAGTGGCTGGATCTCTGACGTAGTGTTTTTCAGAAGATAAGAAACTTTGATTTTGCCGTCACGACTGACCAGATTTTCCACTCGGGGGTGGGCAGGGCAGTTATCCAGCAGGAGGAGAGCTTTTTCCTCTTGCATGAGTTTTCGCAAATGAGACCGAATGGCTGGCACGAAAGTTTTATGGAACCAGTCTTAAAATATGGAGCTATTCATCCAAGCATTTTTGCTGTACGTGTATTCAAAGGGAAGGACCTTCATATTAACATGATGAAAACATATGGGATACTTCGATTTTCTGATCATCAGTCTGACTTTATGGCTGCCAAACTTGTTGAAGTAAAACAAGAGAGTGACTCGGTCCTTCCTCTGCTCAAAGCCTTCTCATTTGTGATTATCAGTCTTGGTTGCAAGGGTACGATCAGGTAACATTTTAAAGCATAAACCAGTCTTGTCGCTGCTATAAACTTGATCGGCTGTGTAACAACCTTCTTCCAGCAATTTTTTAAGCTCAATTGGGTAGGAATTGGCAGCCTCTTTATCAGCTGAGCAGATTTCTCCAGACGCAAGAACTTGACTGATAGAGTGTCTTTTTTTGAACCTGTCCAGCCAGTTGTTACTCGCCTTAAATTTGGGTTCATAAGGTTATCAAATTTCTTTGCTTGAGCTTTCAGAAATAGGAACTCCTCCTGAGCGAACCTGGACAAACCATTGGTACAAGGCTGAATCTAGGTTTTTGTCATTTGCAAACTTCATCTTTTTAAGCTGTAAACCAGTTTTCTCTTCTAGAATGCAGGGTAAGCTACGGAGTTTTTTTTCTTCATTTTTCTACCTTCCCAGAGTGGACTTGCTAATTCCTAGATCTCTTGCAAGCAGAGTTTGTCGTTTGGCCTTCTTTAACTGATCCAGGGTGTACAATTTCTCATTGGCAGAGAATGACTTGCGTTTGCGAACTGGCTTCTCCATACTGTATTTTTTAATAAATAGGAAATTTAAGAAAATTTATTTTTTAAGAATAAATTTAGGATGCAAGGGGTTAATACTAATAATAATTAATAATAATAACAAGTTCATAGGAAAACCGTGGTTTCTACTAAGCGCGGCTTTCATATACTTACCTTCCTTGTCGGGCACTGATGTTTGAACAGCTTTTTAATAGATGCACAATATGTACTATATGTATGTAGTTTGTGTGCAAATAGAACAACCTTCCAGAGCGCATAGGGAAAGTTCCACCTTCCACTCACTACTGTAGCACATGCTCTTCTTGAGAGCATGTAGTTCCTTCTTCCACGCACATTGGTAGCGCTGTGTTAGCAACTGTCAATTTTGGCACCATTTCATTTTCTTTTTCTATGAGATTCTTCTGAAATTATTTTGAAATCTTTTTGGGAGCCATGTCACGATCGCGTTATACCCAAATTCGCGTTATAGTGGGACTCCACTGTATTTTGTATAACCTGTATCTAATCCAAGTAATAAACCTATAACTTTTAAATCTCCACAGATCTTCCAGCTGTGTATTGTATATTTAATGTACTCTAAAATATTCTTCATGTTTTCATACAATTCTTTGATGTGAGCACCATGTGCAATCAGAATAGATGGATCGACATTCCCATTGTGTAACAAAACTGCCTTCAGACTTGGTTTGGAAGAGTCCATAAAAAGACACCATTCATCTGGTGAATGCTCTAGTCCTAGTGCATTCATTAATTCATTTACATCAATGCAGTAACAAAACTGATCATTTTTTGGAAAATACTTAACTAAATCCTTCTCACGACTCCTATAAAGAGTAATGCCCATTTTTTGTAACAGGTTCCACCCTTGTAACCTGGTGCCGAGTAGTTCAGCTTGATTTATTGATAAGTTTAAATCTCTTACGAGATTGTTTAATTCTCCCTGTGAAATCAAATGAGGCATATTTGATTCCGCTTGATATGCTGGATCCGAATGCATGTCAACTTCATTTCCTCTTCTAACGTTAAATTTTCGGATCTTTTTGAAACTGGAAGATCATCACCATGAGGTACAAGTCTTGTTGCTGATGGAAAATTAGGATATGTGATGCGTTTTTTTGGTTTTAGAAGAAAATCCAAACACTTGAGCAAGACAGAAATAGCAGTCTATTGCATGGCCCTTGGGCTCCCGCCAAACCATAGAAACAGCAAATGGCATGGAGTGACGACTGCCTTTCAGCCACTCAGATTTGTAGCACACATTACACAACAAATATGCGGTGCCCATTTTTTATCCTGGTCTCATAGTTTACATCCAAAGTAAAGTTCATGTGCTTTCTTTATCAAAGGAGAGGTGGGTCGCTTTTGTGCTTTCACTGTAAAATTACCACAAAAATAACACCAACTGTCAGGATTGTTGACACAAGATACATTAAATTAAACAACTATTTAATCGCTTTGTAAAAATTATACTTCAAATAACTGTACTAATGTATTACGAATCAAGAAACATGTCCAAGCGCTGATGCAGCTTACCAGATACTGAACTTTGGATTTCACGTGGTTGAACATAGGATAGGATGACAATACCTATTGTACATTAAGTAAAACAGAGCTAGTGGTGCATCATCTTAAATGAAATATGAGTCATATGATGTAGTTATTTTTTAATACAAGAAGAAATGCAATTTCTTACCTTATGAATGCAACATCATGATTATAAAATCATTCAGCACATAAAAACTACACGTGATAGAAAAAACTAATTACATATTTGAAATCAGCATAAAATTTTGCAGTTGTATGACCTTATTATATGTCTGTGGCAAAAATTATGTTGTGTAGTGTAATTTTCTGTAAATGAGAGGTACATTTTGTGAACAAGGCTGTTGCATGGAAATCTATTGCCTGAGGCAAAAATACAAAGCGATATATAGGTGCAGATCGGAAGTGCCATTTGAGGCAGTCACTTCTCCAACTCACCCCACATGATGACCCTGTTCCTGGAAAAAATCTATGCGCACAAAAGGAGAATCGTCTTGTATAGTCACTCAGCCACATCCTAAATTTGGATTAAAAATGCAGCAGTGCTGTGATCTATGGCCGATGACCCAGAGAGGCAGCACTTGTTCACTCTGATGGAAAATGTATGTGATCACTTAGCAATGTTTACATTGGATCCATGTATGTATGTGTTTTCCCGTCAGAACTCGGACATCAAAAGAACACTCCTGTAGTCAAAGCAAGGACTGGTAGTACCGCCAAGTTGCATTAAATTGAAGTCGATCAAGTGGTCAAAAATGTATTACACTAAAACAGGGTAAAACACTAATTGAGCAACACTAATTCGAAGAAAATAATACATTGCTTAAAAGGAGGGTGTTTGACAGAACTTAAAAAAATAAACACAAAAGTGGGAAAACATTAAATGCAGGACTCTTAAATTGGAGTTTCACTATATATATATATATATATATATATATATATATATATATATATATATATATATATATATATATATATATATATATATGGCAACAAGGTGTTGGGATGAGGAAACCCAGTGAACACTCACCAATCGGACGACTTCAGGTTGGCGAGGCCCCGGGGATGTCGAAGCGACACACGTAAAAGAATACTAAAACACAGAAACATCACAAACGTAGAAGCTTTCGGAGTTATTCATTCATCAGCTACAGAGAGAGAGAGTTTTCTCCAATACTTATGTTCAGATTCTCTTCTTTACCCGATATTCGAATGACCTTGGATTTTTCTGTATTTATTTCCATACCGTATTTTCTACCTGTTATCACTAGTCTATTTATCATTTTTTGTAGCTCCTCTTCCTTTCTTGCTAGAAGTACTTGATCATCTGCGTATTTTACTGTTCTTATAATCCTACCTCCAATTTTGAAATCTCCTGTGCCTTCTAAAGATTCTTGCATTAGAAATTCTCCATATATATTGAATAGGGTTGGCGATAGGCAGCAGCATTGTCTTACTCCTCTACCGATATTTATTCCGCAGGTGTCCACATTCTCAAACCTGACCTTTACAATTTGATTCACATATAGATTCCTAATCATTCTCCTGTCTTTCCAGTCTACACCTATATCCTTTAATATCTTCATCAACTTTACCCAATTTACTCTATCAAAGGCCTTCTGCCAGTCTACAAAACATGCGCAGATATCTTCACTGTACTCTATTGTCCTTTCTGATATGATTCTAACTACTCCTATAGCATCTCTAGTTCCTCGTCCTTTTCTGAAACCGAATTTATCTTCCCCTATTATTTCTTCTGCCTTTTTCTCCAGCCTTTTATTAAGAATCCTCATGATGATCTTCGATGTGTGTGACAGAAGGCTTATCGTTCTGTAATCTTTACACTGCATTGCCTTTGACTTCTTCTTTAGAGGGATCATTGTTACTTCTAGGAAATCCCAAGGCCACTCTCCTGTGTCGTAAATCTTATTAATTAATTTCGTGATCGCTTTTAGTCCTTCTGATCCTATGATTGTAAGTATCTCTGCCGGTATTCCATCGCTCCCCGTGGCTTTCCCCTTCTTTAGTTCCACTATCGCTTTTCCTACTTCGCTCTCCATAATACTTGGTCCTAAGTTGTCTTCTTCAATGTTTTCCTCATCTTCCAGTTCTATTTTTGCACTCCTACCTGTTTGCTGTATAATTCCTTAATGTATTCTTCCCATACCTGTGCTACATCCTTTGTTTCTGAGACTATCTTCCCATCTGTATTCATAATTCCCATACCATGAATTCCATTAGATTTCTTATCTTCTAGCTCGAGTGCTCTAGTGTACATCATATCCTACCATCCTAACTTCTCCATTTGTTCTATTTCATCACATTTTCCTTTTATCCAATTTTCTCTAGCTTTATCTGTTATCCTTCTCAACTCATTGTTTATACGTCTATAGTTGGCTCTACCTTCTTCAGCGTTAACGTTTTTCCATTTTTGTCTCTCATTCATTTTCTCCAGCATTTCCTTCGTGATCCATGGTTTTCTGATTTTCTTCTCTTGTTTTCCAATCTCTTTCTCCAAGATATCCTTGATACTGGTTTTAATTTCATCCCATTCTATATCAATGGTCTTCGGTTTGTTTTCCAACTTTCTTAGGTTATCTTCCAACTTCATGCTGACTACATCCTGCCTTTCTTTCAGTTTTTCTAGGTCCCAGGTCTGTCTTTCTCTTCTCATTTTTCTTATTTGTTTGAACTTTGTACTCATGTCAAGTATTAGAAGGCTGTGATCTGAATCAATGTCCGCTCCTTGAAATGCCTTGGTGTTCTTTATGCTGTTCCTGAATCTTTGTTTTACAAGGATGTAATCTATTTGGCATCTCATTCTATCTCCTGGGCTTTTCCATGTGTATAACCTTCGTTTATGGTTTTTGAACCATGTATTGGTCACTACAAGGTCGTTATTGATGTAGAATTCTACGAGTTTCTCCCCTCCTTGATTTCTCTTTCCAAGTCTGTATTGCCCGACAACATTTTCTTCCTGTCCTTCTCCGACTATGCTGTTCCAATCTCCCATTATTATGCAGTTTACCTTTCCTCTTCCGTCTTCTTCGTAAATTTCATTAATTTGCTCATAAATCTCATTGATTTCTTCATCTTCATGAGCTGAAGTTGGCATGTACACCTGGATTATCAGCATGTCTACTGGGACTGCTTTTAGCTTTATTGCCATCAGTCTATCATTCGTTGCTATTATCTTTGTCACGCTTTTCATCACATCTTTCCTAAGTACCAGAGCTACTCCCCCTTCCCCACTATTTCCTCCAGAATAAACTACCATGTATTCTTCTGAGTCGAACTGTCCTTCTCCCTTCCATCTAGTTTCGCTTAGTCC
Organism: Tanypteryx hageni; assembly: GCA_028673005.1. Lineage (NCBI taxonomy): Eukaryota > Metazoa > Arthropoda > Insecta > Odonata > Petaluridae > Tanypteryx > Tanypteryx hageni. Next base: position 8,306,816 of record CM054117.1, read on the forward strand.
TATAATGTCAACTCTATTTCTTCTTTCAAGTTCTCTAGCTTTCCTGCCTTTCTCATAGTTCTTACGTTCCAAGTCCCTATTCGTAAATTACTTTCGACAAATGTTTTTCTCAAGGCAGTCCCCACCCGGAGATCTGATTGGGGGACTATTTTACCTCCGGATTGTTTTACCTCAAGAGAACTCATATTGTCCAACCATATAATTATTACTAGGGATTTTAATGTGGTAGTTTCCCTCTTGCTTTCCACATCACAGTACTGTAGCCGTTCAAATCGTCCTGATCCCGCCTACAGCTGTATTGGATATAGACCCAACCAACATCATTTGTTTTCGGCTCTATACCATACTGACAGTACTGCTGCCTACTGCCAGGCACTGATGATAGTTTTTTTTTTATAAAACCTCCATTCGAGGGGTTTGAACCCCCAAACTTTGCAATAGAAAGCTGACACGCTAACCACTACATCATCATATATATATATATATATATATATATATATATATATAGGTAAAATCTCTCAAACCCATATTCACCTTTTACATGAAATAAAATAAATAATCTTTATTCAGAAAGTCTAAGGGAAAATTTTTCTAGCAGGTTACGATCACTGACATCAAGAGAAATTATTTCTTAATTCTGCAGATATACAACTATGACTTGGTAAGAACAATTTTCTTAAAATAGCAACAAAGATAGAGATCATTAGAATTATTTTTAGGGATGAACCTGAACATTAAAGAGTAATTATTAATGAATTTAGATTTCTTGAATGCAAGATTAATATTTAGAAAAATGAATTAATAAGTAATCAGCAAATCATCTTTGGTTTTCAGTTGTGTTGCAATTCAAGTACAGTGAAAATAGCTATATAAATGCTAAAAAATCTTTGATAGAAGCAAAGCTATGCTAGAAAAATCCATTTTAGAGCATTATCATTCTGAGAAGCACCACTTTGAACATGCGAAGTGCTATCCTATGGAATAGGAGACACTTTTTGATAAGATGTTCCATTCTATTTGCATCAAAAAGCTTCAATGCAAGCAATAAGTTACATTTAACTATAGAAAGTGCTAAAGCATTAAATTCAGAAAAAGAAATTTTATATATCAATGCCAACAAACAAGGCAGGGATCGCAAACAATTACTCACTTTATTTGAGCTGAAAACCACAGTTCCATTAAGAGCAGAGAAATTGCAACAAGTGGCAATTTTGTGATCAATATATTAGTATGATGTAAGTTAAATAGAGAGTTCTTAATTTCCAAATACAGGAGGCTTATCAAGTCTACATCTTCCTTAATGCCCTACAATGGGAGAATCGATACTTTTATTTTTCTACAAGCATGACTTTTCAACACAACGAAAGTTACCAATGGCTAAATAATATGAATCAAAGGCAAAATTCTATGAGATTGAAATAAAAAACAACCTATCCCTAAAATAACCACAAGAGAAAGCCAAACACTATATCTTACTCTATGAGAAGCAGAAGGTAGATAGACCTTTCTCAATAGGTAAGAGACAGAGATCAGGAGGCAGACATGACAAAAAACCAGTTAAGAAACTTGCCCATATTTCTTAGTCTAAAAATAAGCAGAAGCTAAAGAAAATCCAGCTATCTGACCATCATAATATTCTATAATTTAATATTGTAAAGATACAGCGTACTTCAGCTTTGGATTCTGAGGAATAGCTTTCAGGAAAACAAGAAAGTTTGAATCAAATTTATGTCTTCCATACAGGTGGGCATTATAGATGTTTAATGGGCATAAAGTTACAGATATTTATATATGTTATATTAAACACTTTTACAATATTGGAGCAGAAAATAATATTCAACCTTGTTTTCTGAAGTATGGCAGAAAAAAGGAGATTAAACTTGCATCGTCATCATCTACTTGTTGATGAAAAGAGAAGAAATACCATAAAGAGCGGCATATAGGACACCCTTTTTTCCACATTTTTGAAGCTAAAAAGTAAGGTGCGTTTTATACATCATATTTCTCTCTCTACGAAATGTTTGATGAAAAATGAAAAAGAAACAGCTGCAAACTAATATTTATTAACCATCAAAGTGTTTTAATTAAGATAAAACTTCTTAATATGAAAAAAGATTGCACTTTTACAAACAATAATTGTAAATACAAGATATTAGCCACTCATACTCATACATAGATACTAAACATTTATCGTTCTTTCTGTACGGAGTCTTCAGTTAAAATGAAATACCTGTTCAATCAGGAAAACAAGTCAAACTTACCAAACAATTTCCCTAAAAGAAATTCGCCATCATCGGAGTCGTCATCGGTAATATGAAACTCGTCATGAACTTCATTTGTTTCTGAAGCTTCAGATTCGTCTGATTCTAATTTTGTGATCGTCGGGCCATTGTTGTCATCATCTTCCCATAATATGTCATCTTCACTTCCATCTAAAGCATTACTTATGCAACATTTTTTGAATCCCTTAATTATCATTTCTGAGGGGTCATTCCATGCTTCCACGATCCACTGACAGATTGCTTTTATATCTACTTTACGAATGAGTCCACCTTTAGTGAATGTGTGTGCCATCCACCATCCAATCAGCCCACTTCTTCTTCAGTGCCGATATAAACAGCTTGTTAACAGCAACATCTATAGGCTGCAGGATCGAAGTCATTTTCCCTGGGATAATCACCAAATTTGTTTTCATTTCAAGGAGTTTCTTTTCTACTTCAGGACGTGTGGCATCAGAATGCATCTAATTATAAGACCAAGAGAGATCTTTGACGCATTCCACCAGACCTTCTTTTCCAAAGTCTTGATCCAGTCACTGGTGATGTTTTCATCAAACCAACCTTGCTGTTGCACTATGATGCCATGGGGAAATTCGCATTTTGGCATTGTTTTTCTTTTAAAAACTACATATGGAGGCAGTTTCATCCCATCAGCCATACAGGCAAGCATGACAGTGAAACAATTTTTTTCATTTCCCATTCCTCTCCTCGTGACGGTTCTTGCACCTCTATCATTTACCGTTGTATCAGACTGCATATCAAATTTTAATGGCGTTTGTTCGGCATTGTCTATTTGACTAAGTGGAAAATTGAATTTCTTTCTTAAGTGTATTATATAGGACTGGTATGCAATTAATTTCTCCTCGCGATCTTCGGGTAAATGTTGACTTATCATCGTAGTATGTCAGCGGATTGATAAATTGTGTCTTTTGTAGAAACGATGACTCCAATGCATAGATTCTTTGAAGTCTTTAATGGTTAATTCTTTGGATAATCCCAAAGCTTGCGCATGAACAGCAGCCCCTTCTTGTATCTCTTATCCATTTCAGCAAGGATTCTTCCAATTCAGGATGGTTTGCTTTACTACGACGGTTTGCCTTTTTGGTCTTCCCCATATTTTTATCGTTTCTTCAGCCTTTCTCCATTTTCTTATAAGACGTCCACTGGGTCCAAATTCACATTCAGCCACTCTATTACCATGTTCTATAGCATACTGACACACTCTTAATTTATAATTAGCATCATAACTTTGTCACTTGACTTTCATTTTTTTATCATAGATAAGGGTAAAAATAAAATTCATTAGTAAGTGATTAATAATCCGTGCTGTCATTTGTAAAGTAGGAATGTAAGTTCGTTTTACGTACGTAGTAATACTTTAAGAAATTTACCTGTGAATTAGCTGGGTATCGCAAAAGTAGTATCAATGTAATTTTTAATCTTCAAAACATCAAATAGGTAATTGCGGGAACTCAACAGAGGAATAACCATACCTGCCCACAGTTCAACATTTTGTTTCTAGATGGCTCTCAACCTTCTATTTTGCCTGAAGCGTCGTTTGGAAGCACCATGAAAATTATAGTCACTATTAAGGGATGGAACTGAAGAAATCTTTATCAATAATTGAAATAAATAACTTGTTAAAATTCAAGATATTTTATTTTTACTGAAAGTTTCACAGATGATCGCAAAAATTTTTACAGAGTTTTTTATTTCAATTGGGTAGCAGTCACGAAAATCTGCTACATTTTATCTTCTACATTGTTTTCCAAAGTGTTTTACTATATCCTGTAATAAGTAGTTTCAACATAAAGTATATTCGACAGAAATCATCTAATAGAATGGATATGAATCTTTCATTGCAACTTATTGTTTATTCCTAGAATTTTAAGAGAAAACCTTCATGCATCCTATGCATGGGAGCATAGAAAATTCTCAGAATTTGAGCTGAAAACCTCCCTGCACCCTATACACGGGTGCGTCCTATATGCAGGTCTTTATGGTAGCTCCATTCACAAGCTTCCCTGACAATCAATACACAAGCTTACCTGACAATCAATACACAACCATGAATGTTTTATTGCAATTTTGTCAGTCTTATTTAATTTTTCTGTAGAATTTTCTCCTTAGCACAGATGTATTTAAATTAAGATTACTACAGAAAAGTAAAAACAGGAAAGGAAGAATTCAGTTGGATATGAAAAAAATTGTTAAATAATGTCCATGGATAAGAAAAAAACCTATTTACATGAAAAGAAATGCAACAAGATTAGAATTCTTATCATTATTCTTTCATTCATTTGACAGCCAGAAATATAGTTTGGATTGACAATGGAAAGGTAAAAGATGAAATATTAGTTCTAGAAAATATCAAGGGAAGTTGCTTCAAGTGATTTTATCTGTGATACAGAATAATACAGATCAGAGATTAATTTTGCTTTAAATGCTGGAATGGCTTCCTTTTAAATTTGAATACGCTGGCAAGTTCTAAGAGTAATTTACCTGGTTTATAGCAAATGAAAATGGATTAAATTCATATTCTTTTATATCGAATGTATGAAACAAAAACCTTGGTAGAGGAAAGGTTAACATGCTAGGGTCCAAATTCTGCCCAGGGCATGGTATCATGTGATCCTCTTGTCATCATTCTTATACCCATTTAAAACTCACTACTGTCAGTAACCGATGTTTATGAGCTAATTAAATAAATATAACACTCACTGTACTATGGCAATCTTAAATAGTATCATGGCTAAAAATAAATTCGCTGACAATACTTTAAAATGAAGCAATTATAGTTACTTAAATAAATAAATTATAAAGTATATCAACTATGCCTTTCCTAAGTTAAAGCATTAACTCCAAGAGAATTTTAATCTGTTTCCGTACCTTATGCTTTTTCAGTTGATTAATATCCAGTTTTTCTCCACACAAGTCACATTCTTTAAGTGAATGAAATTCTACTTGATGAGCGTCCAATTCAGTACGGGGAACCGGTTCCTCGCATAATGCACAGAGAGTAATATTCCTTGAGCAATGCATACTATGCATTACAAAATTTATGGAAGGAATATCTCTTTTGCTGAAAATTAAAATAATAGACGTGCCTCTAAAAAGCTTTCAATAAAAAATATAAATTGAGAGTACTATAAGTACTTAATACTTTAGTTAATATAAAAAACGAACGTACATTCATTTGCTTCGAAACGTATTACCAAGTTATAGACGTTCATTATTAACAGACGGATAAAAAGTATTGTAATTTAAAAGTATTACTTACCAGTTAACACAATACGTGTTACCGTCTTCCATGGCTGTTTTAAAACTCTAATCTACAAAGAGAAGATGACTTAATTTCCCCTGGAAGATCATTTTAAGAGAAATTAATTATAAACATTTTTAATGAATTATCAATACAAATAAATACACTTTAATGGGATGGTAGGCGAAGAGAACTAGTTTACTGAAGTTAAAATCATCCCTGCCTACTAATTTACCTCCTATTTATCATTAACTCATTATCAATATCATCAGTACTGTAAGTCTACCACGGAGATCTGTAGAATTACCAACATAACAAACATTTAGTAGTGTTCATCTACCGTATTAGGTTTATTTACTTAAATTAAAACGCTTACTTGAATTATGGGGAGTAGTTTACGTAATTGAAACTTAATTATATAATTTTTTAGTTCTATTTTATAATTTTCCCAATAGACACCATTATGTAATGCAATACTGTTCAAGATAACTTGAAATTTTTAAATAGAAAACATTTCAAAAATGTAACCAATATATAGAATTAAAGTTGATTTGAATCAAATAATCTCGTCTAAAAGTTATAACTTCAATGTTTTTCGTTGATGATAATTGAATGGCTTCGGAAAGATAGGTGCTGTACATTTGGTACTAATTATGATTAGATCATCAATTGTTTTAAGAGCCTTTTTCGATTTTTTTCAAATAGGAAATTTTAAATTCGACTGTTGTATTCTTTGTGAAATTTCATATTGAAAACTCAAAGACAAAATTCAAAGAAAAAATTTATTAAATTAAATCAATCAGGTAGGTACTACGGATGATAACTCTGTCAAGGTACTGTGTGGCCACGTTAGAATTCCATTAGTTATTTGACTGTTGGGATTTAAAACAGGCGTTAAAAGTTAAATGTTTTATGGCTGCGTACGAACCAGTGCGAACCAGTACGGTACGCACAGAACCATGCTTCCATGGACAGAACATTCAAAAATCCCCTTCGTGTATGGTGTATGGCCAGCTATTAAGTCCGCGTCAAAAAGACGTGCATCTTAACTTTGACGCGCGATCATTTGCGCTACTTTTATTGAAAAGAATATACAAAAATACCATATGAAAGCTTATTTTATGCTTAATAAGGTTTGATTTTTTAATATTTTTAGAAAGAAAACGTAAAATTTTACGGCGAGTTAAACACAGAACCTACCCGTAAAAACCAGCTACGCAGCCAACTTTCGCGAAAGTAGTCATATATTATAATAATTCATAAACGAATAATTACTGAACAAAATCTTTTGAAATTTAAAACAATGATGAACTAAGATATAATAGAGGCAATACAATAATTTTCTAAACTCTATGTTAATTACAATGGTTTTAATTGGTTTACAACTTTAAAAAGAAACTCGTCAGTGGGGAAAAATGATAGAGGAATTCTGAAAACACTGTTGTAAAGAGAGACACAAAGAAATTGTTTTGTAGGAATCAGATTTTGTTTTAACGTTTTTGTTTTTATTTAATTAATTTTAATCTACACACAGTACCGTATATGTTGTTTTCTGGGCGCTTTGCGATGTTGCCAAATGTCTCCTTTCTCTCCCTCGCCGGTAGGTGGTCTCTCACCTTCGTCATGGCCCGCACAAAAACCCCTTGATCTCCTCTTAAGTTTCGTTCTCACTGATTTCGTCGCTGCTGGAATCCTCATCGAGGTTGATAATTAAGGGTTCCACGATATTCTTTAGCACTTGGTCCTTGGCAGCGTAGAAGTCCTCCACCTTGATAGTGTGCTTCACAGCGTTTTCCCACACGCGCTTCGGGGTGTTACGCAGTGCCTCCTTGCACAGTTGCAGGACGTCTTTGATTTTGTGCGTTTTGTTGCGCTTCGCCACGTAATTTGTAACCCAAGCCCACATAAGCTCGAATACATTGAGCTCACAATGGGCTACTGGAGTCCAAATTAGCTTTACTCTCTTGCCGCTCTCTTTGATGATGCTATCTAGTAAGTATCTGTGAGACTTGAAATGAGGTCTGCCGAGTTCAAGTAGTTCGCTAATGGTTAAAGACTCATATGTATCTTCCCAGTCGGAATCATCTACCTCTGGCTCGAAACGATACTAAATTAGCCAATTTATTATATCGTCCTTACGCCAACTTTTGGACGGATTTCTTGTTGTTGGGTCTTGCATGGTGTGATATGGGGCTTGGTCAATAACAATATGGTTTCATGATCTACCGCATTTAAAATCCTCCTAAAATACTCTTCAAAGTGTCGAGCATTCATCTCGGAATGACAGTCACCATCCTTTTTGTTTCCCTCGAACACGAGCATACAGTCATTCACCCCCTTTATGCAAAATAATTATTCTTTTTCCGGCACCAGAGAGAGTAAGAAGGCCACCTTTCCAGCAACTGACCTCTTGAATTACACCTCGATCAAAGTCAATATCATTATTACTTTCATTCACATTTTCCTGCCAACCATATGATAGTGTGCGATTTGCTCCACAAAATGTTTCGTCCAAATGTGTAATTTTCCATCCTCTTTGACGAGCTGACTTTTTTTCCCGAATAAACTTTGCACGTTGGTCCAGGATTCGGCGACTTTCAAAGCATACAGGCTTCCTGTTGTATTTTTTAAAGCGAAAGCCAAGCATCTTCATCCACCGTAACGAAGTAGATTCACTTACGTCTGGAAAATCAGGAAAATCTGATTTCAGTTCGATTAGAATATTAGGCACTATTGAATATTCTTTTCTTAAGTAAAAACTCTGCACTTTTCTTCGTAGCACTCTTTGAAACATTTCGTCTAATACAATTCGCTCTCTACCGCTGCTTTTTTTGGGAGAACTTTCTGAAGGACGCACATTTTCCTTGCACTCATTACTTACATTTACTACAGTCCTTTCACTAACATTACAACACATTGCAGTATTTTTAACAACTTGATTAGGATCAAATTTAATCACACCATCTTTGACCATTTAAAAAAATGTTCTAGCACTTTAATGACATTTTTCTCATGGCTACGTAATTTTTTGTTAATCACAAAAGGCTCACTTTCTAAATTATTTTCTTGATTACTCGAGAAAAGACCGTATTTGTTACTATTAATATTTTCTATTCGTTGTAAAGCTTGTCGCTTTCTTCGAGGCATAGCGAAAACACGAGGCACCAACTGGACTGAGATGAGACACTAAATGAACTAAGAAAACAAAACTCTAGACAAAACAAGTACCTTCTTTATTACTCATTAAATGAGTCATTAGCAACCTCCAATGATAGAGAGAGAGATATAGGAGTTTAAATCCCGCTCAGCCATACCGCACGCCAGATTGGTGTGGCAACGTCGCTACCTACATCAGCATAGGAAATGAAGCGCCTTATGGCTACAAAGAAAAATATCTATATAAATTTATTAAAAGTCTTTATTAAAAATTTCGTCACTACAAAATATTTTCTTTATGTCTCTCTTTACAACAGTGTTTTCAGAATTCCTCTATCATTTTTCCCCACTGACGAGTTTCTTTTTAAAGTTGTAAACCAATTAAAACCATTGTAATCAACATAGAGCTTAGAAAATTATTGCATTGCCTCTATTATATCTTAGTTCATCACTGTTTTAAATTTCAAAAGATTTTGTTTAGTAGTTATTCGTTTATGAATTATTATAGTATATGACTACTTTCGCGAAAGTTGGCTGCGTAGCTGGTTTTTACGGGTAGTTTCTGTGTTTAACTCGCCGTAAAATTTTACGTTTTCTTTCTAAAAATATTAAAAAATCAAACAATATTAAGTATAAAATAAGCTTTCATATGGTATTTTTGTATATTCTTTTCAATAAACGTAGCGCAAATGATCACGCGTCAAAGTTGAGATGCACGTCTTTTTGACGCGGACTTGCTTTGAAGGCGCTGAAAACAGTTACCAAGGATTTCGTAAATGGTACCTCTATTCTTCTCGATATCGTCATATCGTACAAGGATGCGATTGTATCATAAATAACTTCACACATTCAGCTGTGTTCAGCTGGGACATGTATGAAGTGAATGGAAATTTTCATTATTTGTATTTTGCTTCAAAATGATTGACAGGTGCTTAACCTTATGCTTTAAAAAACTGTTTTACCGAACACTATCCATGAGCCGTTTTATTACTACATCGTATGGAACTGTCAAAGGAGAAAGTTACATGATAACCGGATTAAATAGAGGAAAACCATTTATTGACATAAATAACATAAAATGTTTTACAGGCAGTTTATCAAATGGAAAATATCCAAACAAATGTTTTGAAAAGGTATGGTTACAACTTATATCAAGTTTTATATTAATATTATTATGTTGACAATTATGTAATGAACTTGGGTTGTTGCGACGTATTAAATTTTCCTTAGATTGTGTAGCCAATTAATGATTTGATATATTAACAGCATTAAAAATCAAAATTATATTAAAAACTGGTTTATTTGTTTTGTTCTGCGATGAAGTTCAAGTTATTCTCTAATGATTTCTAAAACTGCTAAGCGTTCTTATCGTTCTGGTGTTTTACTACAGGAATTCGTGTTTATATTTGCAGTTTGTACTAGGTATTCTGGCATAATCCTCAATTTTTTTGTTTTATTGGAAATAGAGCACCAAACATATTGTTATGTATCGATTGCAATATTTATACCTTTACGACATTGCTTATACTGTATTGTTCTACAAATGAAGTTATACTGAAAGATTTGGATTTTTATTTTATTTCGAAATTTTGTCTTCCATATCACCTTAATATAGCAAATATTAGTCATGAAGTATTAATCTCCATCAAACACTCATTCCAAGCTTAAGATTTAATTTTTGACTTCAAAATGGAAGCTGTATGTACCAATTGCCTCTGTGAATCTCATTGAATTTATATTCAATTTTCTTGAATTTTTATTAATTTTTTGGCCCTTTAGATAATCAATTCATAATTGTATTAACTATTTATAAAATGTATTTGTCTTGCTGGTAATAGGAAATAGATTAAATAAAGTGAGTAAGAAAAATTGCCTGCTGTTAAAGTATGACCATTTTCCAAGAAATCATCATTAGTGTCGATTAGATCATGAATCTTAAAGTTATTATTTCTCAATTTAGTAGTTAAAGTTTTGAAATCAATATCCAAGTACTTTGTCCACAATCTTCCATATTGTATTTAATCATTTTTAGAAAAGCGTAAATGTATTTTACTTAATGTAGGGTATGAACTAAAATTAGTTAATTATTTTACTTGTAATGTTTTATTGAAATCAGATTTTTCAAGAGTATCGTGCTGTGTTAGCACTTCTTCAACGTTCTGGGTTTACGAAAAAACACGAGAAAGATCTGCTTGGTTATGAGATTCTTCATGCTACTGGAGATAAGAATTCTTCAGGTAAACCTAAATCTTCACCAGGATCAAAGAAGCAGGGCAAAGAAAGTGCTGGAGGAAATAAGGGACCTGACCAAGAAGATGATGATGAGAATAAAATTACATCATTGCTAGCTAAGGCTTTTCTATGGATGCTGACAGCATATATGCTCATTGCAATTATTTCATTACTCTTTCCTAACACTAATCAACCAGAGGTATTTATAATTTTATAAAAAATTGAGTTATCACAGAAATTCTGAATCCTATTCTAATTTTTCCAAAATAAATATTTCATCAGTGTCTTTTCCCTTATTTGTTAAATTTAGCTCTTCTGTCTCCAATTGCTATTCAGAAGTTTGGAATTGTTTTTCTTTATTTTTCTATTATATAGGTAATACGCTATGTGTCATGGAAAGAGTTTGTTCACCACATGCTAGCAAAAGGTGAAGTGGAACAAGTCATTGTACGTCCCGATGCTGATATTGTCACCATCGTACTTCATGATGGTGCCATTATAAAAGGAAGGAAGGTGGGCTAATTATTCAAATTAAATTATTTCTCCCTTGTTCATTGATTTTAAAGTTCTTACAGGATAATTACTTCAGGTGTTTTTCTTCCCTCCTTACTTTAATAGTGCCATTCTGTCATAATATAATGCATTATTTTAAATTAAATAACTTTTTAGATGGAGCACAAACATTTTCACATGAATATTGCTGACACAAACAAGTTTGAGGAGAAACTGAGGCTGGCAGAACGTCGTCTTGGTATTCCAGCTGAGGAAGGATGTGGTGTGCCTGTTATATATGAAAGAAATTCTGATACTGCTGGAAAACTACTTGCATCCTTAATTGTTGTTGGATTAATTCTTTCTCTTATCTCAAGATCAAGAACAATTCGACCTCCAATAAGTATGGATACATTTGTAGGTGAACTTTTTACTTACAATTGAGGTGATCAAAGTGAAACATTTCTGAAAGTAACACTTCTTAATTTTTTCTTAAAAGTATTTTAAGAAGTCGTAAAAATTTAATTTTGGTTACTATTTGGAATAATTGCTTCTCATTTTCTGCTTTCTGTCATTGATGTTTTCTTTTAAAAAAGATAACTGTAATTTCAATAATGAAGGATGTGGTTAAAATTTTTTTGAAAATTTTCGACTTATTCCTCAAGTATGTTTTTAAGAAGTTAATTTTGCAAGTAAATTTACTTGCAGTATTTAAAAAATGCATTTGTCTGTGTGCATGCAATGATGAAGTTTCCAAAAATGCTTATTGATGTTATAGACTCAGATGGGCAGAGCGAAATTTACTTTGGTGGATCCATTAACTGGTTCAGGCAAAGGGGTTCATTTTTCCGATGTGGCAGGACTCAAAGAAGCTAAGCAAGAAGTGGCAGAATTTGTTGATTACCTCAAAAGACCTGAACATTACAGAAGCTTAGGAGCCAAGGTAAACTAAATGTTGAACTGTCATTCAAGAATTCCAAAATAATTTTTCAAAGAGTTTTTTCAAGTATTGGTATTTAATTTCTTATTTATATAATTATGTTTTAGGTTCCAAAAGGAGCACTGCTCCTTGGTCCTCCTGGATGTGGAAAAACATTACTAGCTAAAGCTGTCTCCACTGAATCAAATGTGCCTTTTTTGTCAATGAATGGTTCCGAGTTTATAGAGATGATTGGAGGCTTAGGTGCTGCACGAGTTAGGTTTGTTTTCCATTATTATTGTGGAGTTTAACATTTTAAATGTAAATTATGTTTGTTCTTAATTATGAAACCTAATTATTATTTCCAAAATGTCACAATTGGGCTAACAACCTGGTGGCATCATAAAAGTGAATATACAACAATTAGGGATGTACATGGGTTTCCCATGATACAAAAGTGCTTTTCATCAAATTTGCCATAGTATAATTGTATACTAATGTATTTGCTTTGAAATCAGAAAAATATTTTTCCTTATATTTTGGTAGCCCTCCTTTTTAGATGTTTTAGACATGTTCATTTCATTTTGTCATTCTATATTTGCCCTACAATTGAAATTTATATTTGAAATCGGTTCAGCCAATACCTTCAAAATTCATACTTACAGAAAAATTCTAGCATACTAACTTTGATATTGTGGTAGCCCTGTTTAGTCAACCAGGTTGAAATATGCTATTTTGGTTATTTATTTATATGAAGATTATATATACCATACTTGGTTAAAAATCCATGCAATCAGTTCCCTAGAAATACATGTAAAAGAAATAATATTTTACTTTTTACTGTGGTAGCCCTGCTCTTTAGCTCCTCTTTAAACATCTTGATTTCATTATGGTATGTTATACAAATCTTATATACAAAATTTAATTGAAATCCGTTCAGCCAATTCCTTCTAAATCCTTAATTACTGAAAGAGTGTAATTTGTAATTGTGGCACCCCTCCTTGAATGCTCCAGTCAAAATATGCTTTTATGGTTTTATATATAGTTTTACATTATAATACTAACCCTTTGCACTCGGATTTTTTTTTCTTGATTCTATTAGTCTACTCGGAATTTAATTTTTAAATACCCCCATATTTCATAAATGGCGGCACTATGATGAAAAACTCAATTTTATTTTCATATTAACTTATTTATTTGCATTTTTTTACATTAAAAATTATTTTTCAACTCATACAGCAATTTTAATCTCTATATTTTTTTATGGTGTGATATTTTTTGAAACATTCACCCACATGAAGACCTGGATTACATTCACATGTCTCACAGATATAAATTGTCTCTCTTCTTCTACCTTGGACTTTTCTATTAGAATAAACAACACAATCTTTATGTTATTTGTTAGGGTGAGGGATGATTATATGGAGCTTTCCATCTAAACGTTGCTCTTGTTCTGTGGATGATGGTCTACCCCTAGAAGTTAGTGTACCACCCCGGAAATCTCCAACTAGCTCACATACAAGTTTCCTAATACATGAGATATCGGTTTTTCATTTTTTCTTTTTTGGCATTCTTTGTACAAAATGTAAGAATTCACAACACTGACCTCAAGCCCCCAGAAAAACAATTTACGCCACCATTTTAGAGTCTTCCTAATAAAACAGTACGTGCTGGTGTAGTGATCAGCTATATCAACTCCCCCCATAAAATTCGTATAATTTGTCACGACCTTGGGTTTGGCAACTTTCTTTGCCACCGCCTCGCACTCTTCTTTCCACAGCTTCAGTCTCTGAAGTGTCCCATGTACTAAGCTTGGTGACTATCCTCTTGTCTTTCCATGCAAGAAGCATTACATTTTCATCTTTGTACGCCACTATCTCCCCTTTCTTCAGTATTGGATGTTTGATATCTGTTGGATTGTCTTTCCTATTGGGCATTATTGTCCCTTTCAAGTGAGATTTTTCTTTGAGCAATTCCCTTGCAAGAGTGACACTTGTGTAATACCTATCAGTAAAGAGATGATAGCCTTGAGAATCAGATACTGAGTTCTTCAATCTGTCGTGAAGTTCTAAAACTATTCTGGTTGTGAAAGGAAGATCAGGTCTTACCAGGGTTTCGGATGTTATTCCACCATAATAAGGGACAAATGAATGTACGTAACCGCATTTAGAATCTGAAAGGACATATAAACGAATACCCCATTTTGTTGGCTTTTTAGGATTATACGTGATGAAGCGTATCTTTCGTTTTGTCTTTACAAATTCAACATCACTGTCACCGTCAGTACATTCACTCTGATCTTTGGGTGAAACAAGAGAAGTTTTCCTTTTCGTAATTCCACTCGGACCACCGATTGGTTCATTATCCTCATATGCGTGATCAGAGCACTCACTTTCGTCACTATTATGTTTTTCAATAGTTTCTTCATTGTCAATGTAAAATTCATCGTCACTGCTTTCTAAATCTTTGGAAAATCTATCCATCCTAAGGAGATGCAATTCGTTCTGAATATACGACTACTTGCGGACAAAGCATTCAGTCAACTACAGAGAAGACGTCGTTTGTAAGAGAACCCTGTGTCATGAAAACATCTGAGAGATGCTTCTAGAAACGTAAGCAAACCTCTGAGAGTGATAGAGGGACGATTGTTTACTAAGGTAAGATCATGGAAGCTCGGGCCTACTCAAGATGTTCACTATGCAAGAGATAAAAAGAGAATGGGCCTTTGATGGGTCAGTGGTGGGTGGATGACCACAAGAAGAAAACGAAAAAAAAGAGGTTGATACTAGAAGCCAATACGAGACGGGACAGCTGATCGAGCGAACTTTTCTTTCTGACGAACTTTTATTTCGGATGCAACTCCTCTTTCAGACGCATGATCCCCATTTGGTAATTCATTATCTGAAATAAACAAATGATTTCCAAGTAATGAATGGCAGCTAATGCAAGCGAAAATGCGCTTACACCTCAGTAAATAGATAAAGACGAACATCTGCTACAGCGGCATCGGCTGGAAACGTCCTTTATGGGTAGATTATAGAAGGATATTATTCATTTATAAAATAATCCATGTTGCTTAATTAAGTTGTTGTTTACTCGTATTTCCACGCTGATGATTACAAGAAAAGTTATTGGAAAAAATGGACAAAAATCCCCCTTCTCCTCACGATGAAACACCGTGTCGAGTGTGGCTCGACATACGAGCTGGTGCCGATGCTAGCCGTGTCGAGTCACACTCGACACCCGAGTGCAAAAGGCTAAATTTGGTTAAAATTGATGCCGACAGTTTAACACAAATATGTGTACTGGGATACCCTGCTTTACGTACGATAACTCAACGTACTTTTGCTATAACATACTTATAACATTGTTACCTAGATCCCCGTACAATGTACGTGCAGGATGCCAACTTTGCTAAAGTGTACATCAATGCAGAGTAAAATTTCAGCCAATCAGAAGCTGCGTACTGTGCGCCCTCGGGGACATGCAACCTACGGCCTGCGGGCCACATCCGGCCCACAAGAGCATTTTATACGGCCCATGACACTTTGATTTGGATGCGGTCGGTGATATTTAATCCAGACAATTTCGTAAACTTTAATTAAAACTGCAGCCATAAAACCTTGCTTAGTGAAGATTTAATGCTAAAAAATTGTTTAGACTTTATTTTCATTTTAAAAATCACCTATGATCTCTTGAGTAAGTTTTTATTTAACACATTCAACGCTGCAACGAAATTTTATTTTTTCACCGGTGACTGAAGCCAATTTTTCTGTTTTCCATTTATATAGAGTTTCAGAATCATGAACTGATTAAGGAAAAATATTTGAAAATAATTTTGCGGCTGCAATAGTTATTTTAAATTTGGACTACAATCGTCGTCCTCAGTCAGCGGTAAGCGCCGCCTGAGTGTTTTACGGGATTGCATACCTCATCCTGATTACGATGACTCGCAGGAGTATCAATATCTATAGCTTGATCATCACCATTGCTTTTATTGATAAGTGATTTGAATGATATATGCTTTTCCAAGTTTGGAAACATGATTTTATCTTGAAATACGAACCGAAAAATCTGTGAAAATTATCTATTTTTTTTCAATTACATTCATAATAATACTATAGGAGCGTGAATAAACTTTTCATTTTCATTTTTATTACTTTCTTTTAGTTAAAAAATTCTTAGAAAGATTTTTCAGGTTAAATTTCTTAAAAGGAAAAAATTGTCATAAATAAGGAATGAGTAATATGTAATAAATTACTTTTGAACTGCTTTTCAAATTTTATTACAAATTATAAAGTACATAAATAATTTGTATACATTTTTACACAATTTTTTACTTTATATTTACATTTTAAAAACACTATTTACAATTTGTTTTCAATTATTACATTTAATTTTACATTCTTATATTATGTTTACATTATAATTTATATTTTCATCATACCTACTAAATAACTGGATTTACAAATGAATATGAAGTTTTTTTACAAATTTACTATTATACAAATTTGACTAGCATTTAATGTTCTTGTGAAACTCGACATAGCAGGGTTTGAAACAAAGGGGTGGGCATCCCTCACAGGCAGGGCAAAAAAATTTTGTATCCTTCCTGAACCCACTGGATTTACAATATATGCATTTTCTTTGTGGGATGTGATTCCGTTTATCGTCAATTTCGTATGTCTCAGGATAATGCCTCAACAATCCAAGGGTCCTTGAGGGTTGGCTAGGAGAAGGACATGGGATGGGTTCAGAATAGGCTGGACGAAGGAGGGATTTTATGACAAATACGGAAATCGTATAAGGGAATTTTGGGATGGGTGTTCCAGTAAAGGAAATAGCTATTCACTAAGACGAGGTGAAGAATATGGATCCCCAGTGTCTTATTCCATTTTAGAGTCTTACGCTCGATTGGGTAATAAGACATTATTTAATCACAATGATCGATGCCACCCATTGACTCGTTATAACGAGCACCTGCCTCTGGTTTGGAGGTGACACTACCTCCTTGCCGGCGACGGACGTCGACCATATTGCTTCCGAATTCGGAACTGATCATCAGAACATCCCGTTTATCTTTCCATTTCATCATGCAGACTCCATGGGAACTAAAGAAATCCACAACTTCACCTCGTCTTAGTTTTTCAGATATTACTTCAGGAAGATTCCCCTTCCGGTTAGATCGAAGAGATCCTGTACAGTAGGTCCTCCGCTCTAGTAGATGGTGGGCCAAGTCAACACTGTTATAATAATTATCCATGAAAAGCGAATGTCCGGCATCTAATTTGCCTTCCATCAACTTCCATACAACATTGTCGGCGTCCTGGACCACCTACATCAACATCAGAGGACCCAGCATAAACAATAAATCTTAGAACTAAACCGGAAGGTTCGGTGAGCATATAGAGTTTGATTCCATACTGGTGCCGCTTACCTTTCATATAAATATGAAAGATAAGATGGCTCCTCAAGAGAACCATGGATTCGTTGATGCATATCCTTTGGGTCGATGTCACTACTGTGTTCATTGTTCTGTGAAAAATGTCGATCATTGGTCTTATTTTGTATAATCTGTCCGTAGGTTGTGGCTCTCAGGGTTCTGGATTTTTTGCAAAATGCAAAGCCTGTAAAATCCCAGAGAACCTGTCATGGCTCATACATTTCCGAAAGCAAGGAAAATGAAATATGAAGTCAGTGCTCCAATAATCGGAGATCCTACTCAATGGGCATGTGCCCATATGAAATAGGATCTCGAGAAAAGTTTAAAACTCTTCTCTGCTTCCATTTAGTAATTCTTGCTTTTGGAAACATATTTCCTAAAAGTAAAAAGTCAGTCTTCCTGTTTGTCTCTGTCACCACCAAATTGATCATTTCATCCGTAAGGTAAAAGGTCGAAAAATTGTCGAGGCTCTTCCCGTGGGTCTGGAACATTAGGCTCGGGGTGTGAGTGAAGGGGATGGCAGGTATAGTCGGTCTGTTTGAAGTCCAATTGTATGTCCGGGTTGCAGTCCTAGTCATAACAGAGGTGACGGGGGACTGGGTTGTCTAACGGGAGGGGAAAGAGGGGAGGAAGGCGAAATATTTTGCTTACCAGCTGAGGGAAATTCCACCTCCTCGTCTTCCTCCTCGGTGATATCGCCCCACTCCGTTTCCCCAGACGAATCGCTAAAATCCCTTTCCTCTTCCCTAAGTAACAAATCTCTCAACTCCTCGGTAGACCAAATGTGGCGAGGGGAAGAGTCCCTCTTTTTCCTGCGAGTCTGCGACCTGTCACCTTCCCACTTTCTCTTGTGTGTGATCGGAGGAAGAGGTGTGACATCTGCCCAGGAGGTCGACGGCTGGGGACTGTTTTGGGAAGTTGAGGGTTGGGGGTTACTCCTCGAAGTGGGAGGTTGAAGACATTTTTCCCCAGGGGGAATTCTTTTGATGAGTGCCTTCCCCTTAGCACTGCCTCGACCGCCACCTCGAATACGAACCATGATAAAAAATATTACAAATATAGAAAGTTATTTTTATTTATCATATCAGTGTTTCATAAAAGAAGGAGAGGGGGTGAATGCACGTTATTCCGCCCTGATTTTTCTTGTTCAGAAACGGCAGCTATCGAGAAATCATAGCTTGCACACGTGTAGCTAGATAACAGAAAATAACAAATAATCAGAATAATAAATGGCAGTTTTCAAGAATTTAAAATGACATAAGTAAAAATAACTTACATTTCTTTCCTTCACAAGAGGTATTAATTATCCAGTAAACACGTATTTCGGAGGAACACTGGAAAAAGGAAAAAGACAATTTGAAAATCTCCGAAGAAACCATCAATAGTTAGTAAATATTTCAAATATAAAAAATTTGATTGTTAAAAAATATTACCACCTTTGGCTTTGTCAAAGTTCAAACAATTTCCTCCCTCTTCTGGATGTATTTCAATAAGAGAAGTCCTAAAAAAGACAAATTGGTTAGAAAGCATTGAAATTGTTATAAAAGTTACATCGAAATTAAGTTGGAGGGGGGGGGGAGAGAAATTACCTGCAATAGGTTTCTTCACCAAACAATTGTCTCCAGAATATGTCGTTCCCGTACTAATACCATAAACAAGCACCCGGCGGACAGCACTTGACGTCCGTTAGCGTTGAACGAGTTAAACTGTTATCCGGCCCGCTGAGGCACTCGCGACTTATAATACGGCCCGCCAAAGCATTCACATCTACTGTGGCCTGGCACGCAAAAAGGTTGCACCCCCTCTACTCAAGAAGATTGTTTACTATGCATTGTCTCTTAGTTTTCATTTCCGTGCAGGTTGCATTGTGATTTCTGAATATATTTTACAGATTTAAGCCATTAAATAATTAAAAATGTCTTCTAATAAAAGGAAAAGTGTTGGTGATGCCTCTAATTGTGAGAAGAAAATGAGGAAAGCAATTACTTTAGAGGATAAACTAAGCATGATTACAAAATGAGAGTGGTATTTCAATAACTGAAATTGGAAGGTCTATGAAATTTTCTAAATCAACTGTGAACACGATACTGAAACAGAAAGACATTATTTCGGAAAATATTAAAGGATCGGCACCAATGTTGTCGAAACACATCAGGCCTAGGGGTTCCATTTTGCTTTTCCTGCTATATAAATCAAGATTTTATATGATGCTACACTGATCAAGAGATAATATCAAACTAAATGTGCAAAATGTGGAAATTTGATCTTGCTGTGCAAGGCTCACTTGGGAACAGAATCGTCTGTACGCCACTTTTATACGAGAATTCACCTGCTGGACCGTGCTTGTTTTTGGAGTCCTCATGGTGCTGAACCATTGTGGGTAATACTATTGTTGAACTTTTATTTTATTTCCATATCAACTTTTCATCAAGAATTTTGGACCAAGGATTTCGAAACACTCAAATTTTTAGTGGCTCAAGAAACCAGCCAGCAACAAAATAACTCTGTGACTGTCGTGACTTTCTTTGCATTTAAAACTAATTTATGGGCTTTATGTATTATTTAATGCTTTTAATATTTAATATAACACTTTTGCGGTTTTATTGCCAAAAAAACTCATATTGAGGCTTGAGTCCAGAACGTAACCCCCCTTTTAACATGTAATTCCTATACTTGTTTAACATACTTTTGCTTTGTTTACCAAAACCCTGGAATGCATCTGTATGTTATAGTCTATAAAAAGAAATTTTTTATTACTTGTATTGGGGCAGCCCTGCTTTCTATATCTATAATAAACATCTTGATTTTGTTTTTTATGAAGCACAGTCCCTTCATACAAAGTTTTGTTGAAATCGGTTTGGCCAATTCCTTCCAAATTCATTATTAATTACACATAAATTACATAAAAAGTTTTATTTTTAAATTGTGGCACCTCTGCTGAGTCGATCTGGTTCAAATATGTCATTTATTTATGTGAAAATTCTGTGTGCCTAACTTAGTTGGAATTGGTTCATCCTGTTCTTCCCTGGTGTATGCATACGGATGGACATAATGATGATAATAGCGCTTTTTAGCAATGATGAAAAGCACTAAAAAGGTTTTATGATGCTTTGTAAAACTGCACAAACATGGGCCATGCAACTCTGTCAGCTTCTATTATTTTTAATTGAGTTAAAATTGTTCAAACAAAGTTCTGTAATTTTTTATAAAACTTATCTAGCTTTTGCATCAACCATACAGAGTATTTCCTCTGCTCATTCTTCTACCTTTATTGTGTGAAATAAAAATGTTATGTTAGAAGTAACTCAGAAACCATAAATCAAAAGTAATCCGAGGAACTTTGCATCATAAAGACAACCCCACACATTTAAAAAGTTTCAGTTCTTTGGCATTAACCGGATGAAGGTCAAGATAGTAACAGTGGCGCTGTCGATGGCGAGAAAGTGATGAGAAATGGTACTACCATGGGACGCATTTCAATACAGTGACAGTAAATGGCGATCCCTCAAACCAGTTTCCCATGCGCATCCTCAGTCTCTTCCAGCATCCTGCTCCACTGCAACGCCATCGGAATTTATTGCCGAAGCATAGATGCATTTGGTGGCCTCGGGTGCACTTGTGAGCACTCCTGCAGATACTTCACGCTTGCTTCTTCTCCAACTGGTAGTTTGTGATACTTTAGAGCTGCATTTCCCAACCGGTGGTTCGCGTACCCCTAGGGGTTCGCAAAATAAATCAGGTTTGCGAAAAAATTTTGGTAATGGCATCTTTTTCACTTTCTTGGTTCTACAATTCTTGCCAATATTTTAATTTCATTCAAATTAGTTGCATGGTTTTACTTTCAAATTTTTCTTATGCTTCAAGAATTAAATTTGACTTTTACAGGTCACTAACTAGAAACTGATTACAATATCAGAGATTCTGATTTTATTGTAAATGTTTGCATACTATGCGCTATATAAACCTTTTATTTTTCATGAATTAAATGCATTCAAAAAGATGTTTTTGCAAAATTTACTCTCCATTATGAGGGGTTTTGCCGCCAAAACTGTTACAACTCAAGGGGTTCACGAAGAGAAAAGGTTAATCCAAGAGGGGTTCGCGATGAGAAATAGGTCAGCTCAAGTGGTTCGCGAAGTGAAAAAGGTTGGAAACCGCTGCTTTAGAGGAAGCATTTGAAGCAGAAGTAATGAGAAATAGCTAGGAAATGAATGATGATGAGTAATATAAGTGAAGATGAATGCAACCCGAGAGGGAGGGAACGTAGAAAGGAAACCAACCCAACGCGAGGGGGCCGAGGACAGGGAATCCCCTAAAGTAAAGTGCCAGAATTCCTCATCTTCAAATTTACGTAATATGTTTGTATGCCATGGTAGTACCATTTCTCATCGCTTTAATGAAAAAGAACCAAATTTTCCTTGAAGCATATGTTACATGATAATATAGTGTATGTTTACTTACTTAGACTAGCTTATTATCTGTTAATTTTTGTGCATTTTAAAACACGTGAACAGTTATTAAATTTGACCTTTTGTATACTGAATGAAGCGCACTTGTCGAACAAATGGCAAGCAAATGTTATCTGCTGTCTCCATATCCTGAACCCACACAATGTTATACGTTTTATTTGTGATTTTGGACTAGATGACGTAATAAGCTTTGTCAGTTTCTGGTGCCTGTATAGCAGTAGCATTTTAATGCAACCAAAACCATGAGGGAAGTGTCATAGGAGCTAAATTTCTCTCTTTCATGCAGCCATCTTCATTGGTGATTTACCAAAAGTAAATTCTAATTTTTTAGAATCTACTTTGGGTGAATCACCAATGGAGACTTAAGTGCTTATTCTTGAATTAAGAATGGATATAAGAAGCAAAAAGTTGTAGTTGCAGAGGTCTTTATAAAAAAGTTCAAATGAGTCAATAAAAACACATTTAATATCCAATTTAACCAACACAATTATAAATACTAGTGTAATTGCCCATCAACAATGACAAATGTGCGTGAATTAAGTATTAAGTTGAAATTTAATTGAAAAATTAATGAAACCAACTTACATATTCACCAAAAGGTAAACAATAAATATAAAATTCACATACATGTTCAAGAAATTAAAAATAGTTTTGGGCAAATAAAAGTTGAGGCAAAGAAATATTAATGAAGATTTATTCGTTAAACATTATGCTACACAACTTTTATATTCTCAAAACTATTTTTACTTTATGGAACATTCAATTATGTGAGTTTTAG
Source organism: Tanypteryx hageni (assembly GCA_028673005.1). Lineage (NCBI taxonomy): Eukaryota > Metazoa > Arthropoda > Insecta > Odonata > Petaluridae > Tanypteryx > Tanypteryx hageni. Next base: position 8,329,846 of record CM054117.1, read on the forward strand.
ATTGTTTTTTTTTACTTTTTAATTCATGTAAAATGTGATTCCATTAAAATAAATTTATATAAATTTTACTTTTCTGTTTTTAGTCTATGATCAAAAACTTATTCAGCCTTTGCAGAAAAAGTCCTCTAAGGCCTTAAAAATTCAGCAATTTTTAGTCTTTTTATTTGACTTAATTAACACAATTTCTTTGTTCTTCTGTGCTTTTATTCCTGATTATGGTAATTTCAAACTTTATGGATTAAAAAACTTTAATTTTAAGCTACAAGCAATATTATAACATTTTCAGACGACAATTATTTATTTATCATGCAAAATAAATAATTATCTTTTTCTACTTATCAGTAAGAATATTGAAGTTTTCTTTTACTATTATAACAATAATAACTTATTTTAATTTATTCAGTATTTCAAGTGTTTGCCCAATTCATGAAATAGGCAGAATTATCTTTGCCCAATTCACAAACGAACTATGCACTAAATTTGCTTATTTCATAAAATGGATAAAACTGTTGCCCATTACATGAATTACGGAAAAAAGCTGCCCATTTTCCAGATTCGGCAATTTCACAGATTTGGCATAATATATATATCCTGAGTTTGTTCATATTTTTTTACCTGATGATGATATTGTCACGTTGAAACCTAGGTCGTGTTTCTTGATAATATAGTGGGATTTTTGTCAAAGTATCTGTTTTATTTCCTTTTAATGGAATTCCACAAAATTAAGGCTTGCTTAGTGAATTATATTGTGAAATAGTTTGGCCTGAAAGGGAAAGAAACCTGAGCAGAGTAAGGATTGTGATTGGAGGATGCAGACTGTAGGACAGTTAGGAAAGTATAAAATGATGACAGGTTTTACCTTTATAGTATTATGAAAACCACTCTGTGAAATGTTTCAGGTGGTAAAGTTTTTGTGAAACCATGTCATTCTCTGCAAACCTGACTTAATTTGCAGTTTCTTGAATAAAAAGTATTTGTTTTCAGTTTGGTTTGCAGATCAGTAAATTAGTATAATTTTGTTTGCTGCCCTGGTATCAAATGCTGTGAAATTCATTTTTGTGATGCATTACCCAGTTGCAGGATCATTCCTCATTAGATTTGCATGTGCAAATTCAACTACTGTTCTAGTTTGGAATTTATGTGCAGGTATTTCATTATTAATTTTTCTTCTTATTTCTGAAGGGATTTATTTAAAGAGGGCAAAAAACGAGCTCCATGCATCATATATATTGATGAGATTGATGCTATTGGCCGTAAACGCAGCACCGCTATTGGAGGGAGAGGCCCAATGGATGGAACATCAGGTGAAGGAGAGCAGACATTAAACCAACTACTAGTTGAAATGGATGGCATGGCTTCTAAAGAAGGTGTTCTAATGTTAGCTTCTACCAATCGAGCAGATGTCTTGGACAAGGTGACTAAAATATTTTAGATAAAGAAGACATAATTGTAAGGCAGATTCTGCACCAGAAACTACTTTCAAATTTTGTTTCATTATATGTACCGTATTTTTTGGCCTGTAAGACACATGGGTTTTTAAAAAGATTTTTCAGAAAAAAAAGTATTTTGGTTCACTTAGGCATTTAAGAAGGGTCACGTTGTGTATCATTTCCAGCTGTGATAAAGTCTGTATCTGGCGACATTTACAGAAAATATTTCAGCATGACAACAGTTAAATATAATGTTTTAGATAAACTTAATTCATAAAATAAATAGGGATGATCTAAAACATAAATGACTACTGTCTAGAAGGCCGGCCGAGCCAAACTGAACTTGGCCCCAATGGTAGATACTCTCAAGCGCAGGAGAGGGTAGGAGATGGGGAGGAAAGGATGAAGTGCGCATGCGTTCCATGTCTTGTGACCGAGCCAACTAGGTGGTGGCCCCATTGGCGTGAGAGAACTCCCCGCCGTACTCGCTGCCCACTCCTCCCATAAATTTTCTTACCAACCGCAGTATTGTGCTGCTTCATGACAAATTAAACTTATTAAAAACTCAAAAATGGAATCAATCTGTTCAAAAACAATTATTTATAGTGCTTTTTTATTTCTGTGAATTTTGGTAGGGCCATGGCTCCATGGGCCTATGCCAGCGGCTGCCACTGCAATAAATTCTGCGAGGTCACATAATTACGAGTTTCTGAGATAAAAATTCAAGAAAATCCCATGCAAAGCATCGCATATTTTTTATGTCAATCGATATGACTATACAGGTAAGCTCCATTACAGTGCGCTCTGTTGGAATGCGAAATCCAGCACAACACGGTCAGGACATGGACTCCATTATAACACAGAGTTTGTTATTACGCGGTATCAAATTTGTGCGAGGGGAAAAAAATTTTTTTTATCAAATGTTTTCATTTCACAGCAACTACGTATAGACTCCCACTTTGTCAGACAAATAACATATACATAATACCTACAATGTATGTATGTGTACTGTATGAAGAAAAGCAAACGTTACAAAGTGGTAACTTATTTGCCTTGTGGAGAAAATATCAGTGACATCGGTCGCTTTATCGCTTCGATATTCTTTTGAATAAAATGTTGCAGTTTGCCTCCTGCTGTCTTCAATTTTACCTTTTGATGCGATGGACCCTCCTCGGCACCCTGTCTGGTAAAGAAATCCGTTTATATCGCGGTCTGAAGTTATGGATCCCATCCACCGCGTTGTAATGAAGTTTACCTGTATATGGTTTTTTAACAATTTTTTTCTCTCCCAAGCTCATATATGATCTGCAAGGTATAGACTAAAACATTGATTAGAATAGAGGAGAACATTTACCCCAAAAAAGTCTGCAAGACGACGTAATTACGACTTAGTTTCGGAGATAAAAATTCAAGAATGGCCCAATATTTTGATAACGTTTTATATGCAATTCCCATGATGAATGCCTTTGAAATATCTGTGTATTTATGGAGTTTACTTTTCCTTCTTGTTTTGACTCGAAATAAATGTACAATGTTGTTTTTTGTTATTTGCAAATAGCAACATATGACATTTCTTTAAGCATTTCTCAACATTTCCAGCAGTTCTTCTGAACTTATGCTAAAACTAGAATTATTAGGCTAATCTCCATCTATCATTACATTTAGCTGTGAACTACAATCAGGAAAATTGATACTGACAAACTGACAAAGGTGAAATACTCCTTTAGCCAAAACAACTAGAGGGCTACAAAACCCAATGCATTTCGCCCACAAGGTGGGCATCGTCAGGGGTAAAACCTGTTCCAACAGTGACTGAAAGCCAACTGCCAGGTTTGAAACGGAAAGTATTAAGAAGACGACCGAGAAACAAGTGAAACGCGGAAAGATTTTTCGACGTGTGTGTCGTTTAAATCTGTCGATATACAAATTGACAGATTTAAACGACACACACGTCTTCTTAATACTTTCCATTTCAAACCTGGCAGTTGGCTTTCAGTCACTGTTGGAACAGGTTTTACCCCTGACGATGCCCACCTTGTGGGCGAAATGCATTGGGTTTTGTAGCCCTCTAGTTGTTTTGGCTAAAGGAGTATTTCACCTTTGTTACAACCAGGAAGATTGCAATTTTGTGCATTTTCCCTTTTGAATTTGTTTCAGTTTGAGATGTAATAAATGAGAAATAATTGTCCAGTTTTGGAGTGTTTACAATAATGATTTGCATGTGTGTTAATTTTTCCTGCCAGGGTTTTCTAAATTCACATCCTCTAGGTTTATTATTTTTTAGTAGAGCTCTTATTTTCTAGGATGATTCAAAATCAAATACAACTGTAAATTAAAAAAATAACATCAAGTAAATAATCAAATCAATGTGTATGGATGACAGACTGGCAATGACCTGAGTGACAATTGTATGGTACAACAGAAAACATTTGCTACTAGTCATACAAAATTTCCTTCGATGACTTAAAAAGGAGATGGCATATTTTGTTAGTCACTCTTTCTGTTGATGATGCTCCAGTATATTTTTGGTGGTGGTCACACGATGATCAATGCCACTGATGGCCACCTGGACACAGTATTATCACGAATTTTACTGTAGTTAATAGGTATCTGAACTCTTAATTCTTCATTAGCAATTTTTGGGAGGCTTGGGTTTGTAAGGAGATACACACTGTTTACGAGTTGCAGAGATAGCTCATTGAGAAGGTTTAGCTCTTTACATAACAAGATGGAAAAGTATTCTCCATAAATGGAATTTCAAATGGGAAATACGTATGAAACGGTATCGAAAGATTGGGTGAATTTTTATCCCCGAAACTATAAGTTGTAATTATATGATCTCAGGGACTATCTTGTAGTAAATTTTGTCCTCGGTCTGAAAATTTTTTTGAAACTATACCTCATAGATCATATAAGGGCATGGGATAGAAAAAACATGAATTTTAATTGTTGTTTGCCAAGATAACCACCTTAGAGATCAATGTAAACAAAATATGCAATGTTTTTCGCGGGATTTTCAAGAATCTCTATCTGGATCCTGGAGACCACCGTTTTAGAGCACCCTCCTTGGTTATTGGCACAGCCCATCCAAATATCACATTCAAGTTCCACGTAATAAGAATCCCCCTCCAGTATAACCTTGCTTGCTTTGGAGGGTCTAAGGACCACTTCAATCACTCGACAGCTATTTATGACAGTATGGGAATATATGAAAAGGGAGGGTTGTGAGACAAGACACGGTGAAACAGTACAATGGTAAATAAACAAAAACTCCTTCACCATAAAAAGGAAGAGAATACTCACGCTGCAGGTTGCTGGTAAACACCGTCGCACAACCTAAGTCAAAAGGAGACATGCACACACAGAAACATACAAAATCCACTCACACAGTAAACTCGAACCAAAGATTAAAGCTAAACACCAATGTTTCAACAGCTAAGTTGTCATCTTCAGTAGTGTCTAGTTTTAATTTTTGGTTCAAGTTTACTGTGTGAGTGGATTTTGTATGTTTTTGCATGTGCGTGTGTCTCCTTTGACTTAGGTCCTGCGACAGTGTTTACCAGCAACCTGCAGCGTATTCTCTTCCTTTTTATGGTGAAGGAGTTTTTGTTTATTTACCAACAGTATGGGAGAGCAAATGAGAAATGTGTGTGAGTGAAGAAGGGGCAGGTTGTTAAGGAGTATGTGGAATAGAAAGCCCCAGGAAGAGGTTAGGAAATCAGACATTGACCACAGATTTTATTTTGGCAATATTTAATTTCAGTTTTCATGTGTAAAAATTTACACAACAATGCAACTGCCACTCCAGAAAAAGTGCCGCCTGACACAAATGCTTCCGAGATGCACCCTAGGGCAGCTGCCCCCTCTGCCCTCTCCTTAATCCGACCCTGCATAACACAAGAAAATGGCAATCTCTGTGATTAGTACACAACATGCAAAGAAATTTATAGAAGTGATTTGCACTAATGTAATAGGTGAAAATTGGATGCCCTGGGTAAGACTGAAAAAGACTTTCTTGAAGCTTTTGTGATTATGAAACTAATAATTTTGTGCGCCAAATGAAAAATAAATGTGATGTTTGAGAAGGAGAAAAAATATTATTATTATTATTCATTCTCAAATTAGGGTATATCGTAAACTAGGGGCCTGTGGCCACAATTGTGGCACCAGGCCCCTAGTAGTAGGAAAAATTAATTCTTGGTATTGAATTCGCTACCTAGTTATGACCTACTCTTCATGGAAGGACTTCCCCTCCTCTCTCCTATCATGCTACCAGGTGCCCACACCTTCCATGCCCCTCCTCTGTGAAGCAGTTATCTCCCCCCCCGTCCCTTCCAGTCCCCTCTCTCAAGGGTCATATACGTATAAACGCTAGCGTATTATAATAAGGATACCCCAATTTGAAAATGGAGAATCATGCTGGCTTAATAGCTTAGTTGGTTAAAGCACCTACCCTGCAAGTGGGAGACCCGGGTTCGATTTATGGTTAAGATCAGGATTTTATCTCCCCATACTTCAAACTATATTTCCCAAAATTCCATCTTGAAAAATAAATCTTTCACTGTATGTATAAAATCAAAATCCAACCGCAATATTTAAAAAAATATTTATAACAAAGTATCGATTTCCTTTTGCCACCCCTTCATATTGGCACCTGGCCCAGCTTTCCCCTCCATTACTATGGTATTGTGTACAGAGAGATTTTATTGTATTAAAAATTTAAGCATTTCACTGAATTTAATTTTCTGGTTTGTGCCACTTAAGACATACCGTATTTACTCACATATAAACCACTTTTTTCCTAAAATTTTCCTCTCCAAAACGAGGATGTGGCTTATATGTGAGGAAACAAAATCGGAAAATCCAAAAATGTGAGATAGGTAATCGTTGAAATTCACTATGACTTCCATAAATGGTTGGGTGATTCAATGTGCAGTATGTGTCATATAAAAAGATAACCGAAACAAATAAAAAGGAAAAGAAATACTATTATTGATGATGGAGTTACAGATGCCAGTTTTTGCAGGCGATCAACACGGTAGCGCCAGGGGCCCACGATGAAAATTCCATTCTTTCAGTTCGAAAGTTGTGATTTTTTGTTGTTTTTTATGTGCAGCATGTTTGGTTAAAATGTGCATTCTGAGATTTTCGGTAACATTGTACTTTGTATCCCGCAAAATTAATATATTGCTGGTCGGTTACAAATAATTCACTGAAATAATTTATTATTACAAGCAATACCAATATTTACTGATATTTATGTACAGTTAATGATACATATTGGTAATTATCCAGATTGTTTTACACCTAATTGCGATTTCTGAAGCATGGCTTATTTTTGGAAACTTTTTTCCCTAGATTATGTCTCAGAAAACAAGGGTACGGCTTATAAGCAGTGGTGGCTTATATGCGAGTAAATGTGGTAAATGCTAATTTAAAAATTTTTTGCTTCATATTTTTAGTAATTGTAATATGATTTATATAAATAGATAAAACATCATTCACTCAATTATTATGTAAAAGGTTTTGAACTTAGTTTAATAATTCTTAGGCTCTTCTCCGGCCTGGACGTTTTGATCGTCACATTCTCATTGACCTGCCTACACCTGAAGAGCGTAAAGAGATATTTGAGTTGCATCTAAAAGTAATATTATTGGAGCATAGTCCACAACATTATTCTCAACGGATGGCATCCCTGACTCCAGGTTTTAGTGGTAAACATGCATAATTTATAAAATATGAAATGTTTTAATAAGTTAATTTTAAAGTGTGGCAAATGTTATCTGTGATTTCACTCTCTTATTATACAATTTTGAGAGTGCAATCTGTTATCAACAATGTTTTTCTTTTATAAGTCATTTTGTAATGCAAGCTCTTAACACAGCATACTACATATCAATTTATTTTTCAATCAACATTGATGATTTTATATGCCAAATACAAATTTTAAGAATGTTATGTTATAATCATCATCATTATTATTTTTCTTTTTATGCAATGAATTAAAAATTTTTATGGAAAAAATGGAAATGGCTAGGAAAGTAGGTAAGGTATATACCGTATCTGCCCGAATATAAGCTGATGTTTTTTGTTAAAATCTATCATGAAAAAATCACCCCTTAGCTTAAATGTGAGTCCGAGAAAAAATTTGGGGGTTAGGGTTGTCTTGTAGTCACCCAAAGATGGCAGCACGTCTCTCATAGCCCTTGTGTTCAAATGATAGTACTTTATTTTCTGTAAAGTAAATATTTGACCTATGATGAATATTAACAAATAAATAATAAAGCTAGAATATTGAATTTAGCATTACATGTGTTTTGTTACCGTTGTTACCTGCTCTTTCATTTCTAAATGCTATTGGATATTTTCTTTCGTTTCTCAGGGTTATGCCTATGTATCATTAAGAATAGTTAGCATTTTGTATTATTTTTCATTAGTTTTTAAAAGAAGTTCCTATTAGTTTTAATTGACTATCGTAGTTATTGTTATAGCCATTGAACGTTTATATACATGTTAAAACTTCATTCATGGAATCTATTAAAATTGTGTACATTGACTATGCAGATGATTATGCAAAATGTTATGTTGGCTTTGGATGCTCAACTGTTTGAATTTCGGTAAAACTTTACATGGAACGTGTGTAATTATAAAAATGCAATTTCTTAAGGCAATGTAAATGCTAATTTCATTGGAAATAGACTTGGAAGAAAAATTATCTTTGCGAGATTGCTATTGCTTTATTTGACCTTTTGTGAAAATGAAGATGAATGAAATTGTTGTCAATGAATGTGGAATATTATTCAACAATGCAAGATTATTAATTGGAGTAATATTTCAAAATGTCAACAACTAAACCATTTCCCACTCTTTTCTTTGATCTCGAATAATGTATTTTAGGCCGTGCATGCATGCCCGTCACACTTCAGCATAAAATCTACGAAATTTACTTTTTGTGAAAAATTGGTGGAAATTTTTGAGTGGTCGGCTTCTATTCGAGCAGATACAGTAGGTATATATTATAATTAACTAGTGGTACCTGCAAAAAATTTGCGAGGTCAGTCAGAAATCTGCATATTTAAAAGTAATAATAGCCCATTTCTCCTTATAAAATTAGAAAACTGGCATTTTGAATTCCATGTCTGTGTTTATAATTTATATCTGCAATTTTAATTGCTTCTCCCTTATGAAAAAGGTCACATTGAAATAAAGAAAGAAAATTTTTTTCTTTTGGTCAATCGTTAAAAATGCCTAGTCCACACTCAGTTTACTGGATAATAATAATCTGCAATTATTAACGTTGCAATTTATTGTTTGATGTTGCTGCAACTATAATTTCAATGCTTAATAAAAAGTGCAAAGTGAATAATGCATTTCTTTTGTCTATTTGATGGTGTAATAGATGCTAATTGGATGCATAAATGTGGGTTGTCTTGGCAACACCAAGAAAGTGTATGAAAAAGCCATTAAATTTGTAACATCTAAATATCCCAATAATATAATATTTTATAGTTTTAGCCTTTAAATAAAGCAAAAACGGAGAAATTCGGTCTATATTTACTTATTTTAATGAATAAAGTAAAAAATTTTGCACTTTAAAAAATCAACACTCCTGTGTAAATATATGGGAAAGAATAACCGTGTCCTGGAGTTGAACCTGGGACACTTATCGTAATTACCCACGTATAATGCGCACTTTTTTTTTGAAATATTTGAGTTAAAAATTAGGATGCGTGTTATACGAGGGTACATAATCTTCCTATTTTCATTTGACCCCATATTTCCACAATTTCGGCACAGTAATTACTGCCCGGGTATCCTCATAATTTTATTGGTGATTTTTACGAAATGTAAGATAGATAATAGTTAAAATTTATTAATTAATTCTACAAACACTCATTAATTAGATATGAAAAGAATGAATTCAGTATTTATTCATTTTAAAAGCCAAGAAATACTTCGTCACTGGACCATTCTTCGTCGATGTTGTTATCTGAATTGGTTTCTTACGTATGACGTAACCCTACACCAGCGCTCGGCGTGGTGGTGAGGTACTGGTACTACTTACAATTAGAAAGAATGGCAGCTGATGCCTTTGAGTACGCTGGGAGTTGATGCATCTTGTAGAACCAAATAAAGTTGTCGTTCCCTACCTTTCTCTCAGCATTGATACGTGATTTATTCTTGATTAGAGTCTGTAGTTAATTATGGTTATTTGCTATCTTGTTTACATGCTCCAGAATGTTCTAATAAGGTTACAACTGAAGGTTGGGTGAACCCGTCCACCTCAGGCTTGACAAAAACGTATGTAAAAAACATAGGATTATCGTCATTCCTTCATTTTATTAGCTCAAAGAATGTCATATACCATACTATGAAATTAATATAATTTGATATATTGTGTATATCCTAATATCACCTTGTAAGTAAACATAGAGTATGTAATGATTGAGTTAGCTGACGATCTTTTGGAATGTTATTCGAAAATTTCATTTAGCACTTTCATTATGTTACCAATACATAATACCAATCATTCGATCATTGCCTTAGAACACATTACACCATGTACTTTATTCTGGAACGGTAACACTAAAAAAAATCTGCGCACTATACGTGGGTATATAGAAAAATAATAGATTACGAGGCTGAAAACCCTCCTGCGCGTTATACGAGGGTGCGCACTATATGCGGGTATTTAAGGTATGTTAACAAAAATAGTTTTCTTGAGGCTTCCTAGTTGGCAGAAACAAAATGGTGTTTACAACATTTCTCTATGATAAACTGTTCAAGAGTTAAAAGGGGGGACAGATGGATGGACATATGAAAGATAATGAAAATATTAAGTTCTCTAAATGATTGCTGCTTTTGCCATGCAAGAAGCTGATGCGATTAGAATATCATTAGGACATTCAGGATATAAATGCCAGGTGCTTATAGGCAAGTTCATATTGATTGTTTTGGTTTCTTACTCCATTTATCATTAAATTTAGAGCAATTTTTGTGGAAGTAGGTCATTTCAGTGCTGAGTTTGCTCAAGAAAAAGCTCATTATCTCCAAGTATAATTATATTATGGTCATTAGAATATGATGTTGAGAACTGACAAATATGATTTATGTTTATCATATTGTGCCTGTTCTCAAAATATTATTTATGATTCCTTATTAAATGTTGATGTATTGATAAATTTATAAAATTATAAAAACTGTTGGTTTTATCAGGAGCTGACATAGCTAATGTTTGCAATGAGGCAGCTCTTCATGCTGCTCGTTATGGCAATAAAAAAGTAGTTGGCAGTGATCTCGAATATGCTGTAGAGAGGGTTGTGGGTGGTACAGAGAAGAGGAGCAGTGTTATGTCTCCGTCTGAGAGAAAAGTTATTGCCTGTCATGAATCTGGTCATGCCATTGTGGGTTGGATGCTGCCAACAACGGATGCTTTACTTAAGGTAAATTAATCCATCTAAATGGTTGTAAGTACTGACCTTTGAGTAGGTATTGTAATTCCATTAAACTCTATCGTACTTTGATACAATTAATCTGAAGAATTCTATAACATGCATTTACATTTATGTGAATGTGTTTATGTGTGTGTGTGTGTGTGTATGTCAGTGGTATGCAATGGATTTTCAAGTAGGTTGTGCTATAATAAATTACTAATTTAATGTATTTCTGAAATAAAAAAGACATGAATAGAAGTATTATGCTTGTGAAGAAACTTTCTTTGTTTGAAATTATGGCCAATCTTGATAGACATGTTTGCATGGCCAAATTCCTTGTTCCACAGATGCAGTGGTAAATAGAAGAATAAAGATTAAGTTACACAAGTTTTACACTCACCATATTTGCCTGAATCTAAGACGAGGTTTTTTCAAAATTTCAGCTTGTGAAAATTGAGGTCCATGTTAAATTCAAGTACTAAGTTGTATACCATCAATACACAGGGTTAATTCATTGTTCATCAATTTGTCATGTGTCAATTCATCACACGACAAACTTGTTGCTCATCGGTACATTGCACGACAAACTCATTGCATGTCATTTCATTACTCGACAAATCGGTCGTGATGAAATTGCCTCACAAGACAAATTGGAAGGCAAGATACCATGACTGGTGTACAGCAGGGAGAGACACTTATTGGGTTTGGAGTCACCCTCGGCCATAAACCATCCAATGTGTCTCGCGTAATTCACAATGAGAATTGCGATTCATCCCGGTATTATCGTTATATGAAGAAAAATGTTGTTGTGGAGAAGTCTCTCCTCCTCCTACAAATTTTGGTGGAACAAATTGGTGCACGACGAACTGACCTCGAAGAATTGAATCACAACAAGTAGTCATAGAATTAAATTTTGAAATTTGAGAAGGAGAAAATATCCTGTACTTGACTGGGAATCAAACCAGGGTCTCCCCGTTTGCCGGATAGATGCTTTAACCAACTAAGCTATCAAGCCAGCATGAGTCTCCATTGTCAGATTGGGGTATTTACGGTGAAGAAGGGCTAACTGAGTAGTAAACCTCCAACACACTGAATGTCCTCAAAGAGGCATCGCGGAAAAACCCCCATCTTTAACTCAAGAAAGTGAGTTGACTTCAATAAACAAGAAACAAAGGTGTTGGAATGACTTCAATGCATGATCGCATTAATCTGAAATTAAATTTTGACATTTGAGAAGGAGAAAAAATCCTGTACTTGACCGGGAATCGAACCCGGGTCTCCCCATTTGCCGGATAGATAATTTGACTAAGAAAAACCAACAATTACTTTTTGAGTCATATACTATGCTGATGAAACTCCAGTTTTCTTCAATATGCCATCTTATTACACTGTCAATGTAAAAGGTGCAAAATCTGTGATAACAACGACAGGTGACAAAAAATGTGAGTTGCAGTAATGTTAGCTGTTTAGTAGATGCAGCAAAATTACCACCATATGTTATCCTAAAATGAAGTAACAGATGCCTATTGGAATAATAGTCAGATGTCATGAAAATGGTGCATGTCAAAAGAACTTATGAGAGAGTGATTACATGTTGTCTGGAATAGAAGACCACGAGCACTATTAAGAAAGAGAAGGATGCTTGTACTAGATGCATTCAAAGTTAAAGATTGATTAACCTTATAATAATACCTGGAGGAATGACATCACAGCTTCAAGTTCTCAATGTTGCTGTTAACAAGGTTTTTAAAGATAATTTATATTTGGACGGGCTTGGTAGAGGGGTGGCTAGCATGTCTGGCTCCCAATGCTAGGGTCGCGGGTTTGAGTCCCACCTTGGTCATGGTTGTTTGTGAATGTCTTTGTTATTGTTAAACATTGTTAATTGATTGTAATGGGCCTTGTGCTGTAAGCCGATTGGATACAAATAAAAGGGTTTATATTCCAAGTGAAAAAAAACCTAAATAAACCTACTGTTGCAATGCTCTGCCAATGGAGTAAGGCATCATAGCAACAAATAAATCCAGAAGTAAATGCATTTAAGAAGTGCTGCTTATCCAGTGGCATGGATCAAAGTGAAGATTTATTTATAGTCATTTGTTACCAAGTAGAAATTCATAATTAAGAATTAAAAACAACTTTGTAAATTCCTACAATACTTTTATTAAGAGCCTATCTAGATTTTGACGCTTTGCGTCATCATCTATTTAGCTGCTTTAATACATTGTAACTAAACGGTTTGTCACATTCTCTCGACATTTGACTTTTTATGCATTCTTTGCAAGAAGTGCACGAAGTGAATGCATATAGGGAAGGTCGTTTCTGTCCATCTGCAGGAACCGCAGGACGTATTTTGATGAAAGTTGGTATTGGAGAGTTTTACTAATTTGTCGACCGATTCCAATTTTGGTTAAAATCAGACGGTAATTATGACCACTTTACATGAAGACCTACATGTAGTTTACATTGTTCTTCTGTTTCAACTCTGGAACCGTAGGACGTATTTTAATGAAATTTGGTATTGGGGAGTTTTACTAAAATTATGGTGAATTTTTCTCGGGTTTCCAACCGGGTTGTCTCGGAGATATCTTCCGACGTTTCGGCGACTAGCTCTGTCACCATCTTCAGGGATCCTGAGATCCTCAGGATCCCTGAAGATGGTGACAGAGCTAGTCGCCGAAACGTCGGAAGAAATCTCCGAGACAACCCGGTTGGAAACCCGAGAAAAATTCACCATGATTATTCGCCGGGAAAGCTTCAAATCTTTCTTTACTAAAATTTGTCGATCTCAAAGAACGCATTTGGAAACTCTGTGTACTCCAACATGGAATACACCTTTACATACTTGTTTTATCTTATGTTTAAAAAATCATTGATTGGACAACTCATCACGTTCAGTTCATCGCACATCAATTCGTCCCTTCTGCCTTATGCCCTCTCGCTCACAATTAACTTTCAAAAATGAATATTGTTCATTAAAGTTATACAAATTCTGCTTTTATAATTTCAGATTTAGTCTACACGATAAAGGAGAATAATCTGATAATGAGTAAATTTTCATTGTTTTATACTTTGCACAATATACGTCCTAAAAGAAATGAACATAGTATTAATACATTATAATTTAGAATTGTATTTATATCCTGGCCATATGCCAAGTCAAAGCATAATACTTTCTTTCTTATTCATTTTTGCATCAAGGGTGGCAAAAAAAATTATTGGGAGTACCTTTTGCCGCCCCCCAAATTGTGTCCCCCTAGGCTGCCACCTAGTTTGCCTAGTGGTTAAACTGGTCCTGCTCCCAACCCAACGAGTGTATCCCTCTGCCATACACCAGGCATGGTGTCTTGCCTCCTTCCAATTTGTCTTGTGACGAAATTACATTGTGATGAATTTGTCGTGCGATGAATTGACATGCGATGAGTTGGTTGTGAGATGTATTGATGCTTGACGAGTTTATGGTGTAACAAATTTGTCATGCGATAAATTGACTTGAACGTATTGATGGTATACCACTTCGTACCTGAATTTAAGACAAATCTCTATTTTCGCATGCTGAAATTTGGAAAAAGCCTCGCCTTGGATTTGGGTAAATATGGTAATTTAATTAAAATCATAACAGACGGATGGAGGAGATATGCTCATGAGTTGTTCCACTACTACCGCTTTGCTGGTAAAGAATCCCTAAAAATGATAACTCTTAAACATTCAAGTAGCATCAGCTAAAAGAAATAATTGTCTAATTAATTGCAAAATAATACTATCTAATTATTTTGATGGGCAGTTATGCATATATTTATGTTAGTATATTCTTAAAATGGTGTGAAAAGCTTGTTATTTCTTGTTTTCAGGTCACCATCGTTCCACGAACTAATATGACCCTTGGTTTTGCGCAGTATGCACAAAGCGATCAAAGGCTATATTCGGACCAGCAGGTAAATCATCAGACCAATTACTTGGTATTTCTTTATTCTTCAATCTGACTTAAATAAGAGTTATGTAAGGTTGATAATCATGCAATTATATTTCTTAAAATGACAAAAATATTCAATATTCAGATTACAAAGATAATATTTAATAATGAAAACAGTTACAATGTGTTATGGAAATTTCAATGTAAGAGAAAAATGAGTGACTAATGTCAGGAATAATAAAAAGGGAAAATAAATTTTCCTGGTGTTATCTGGATCATGTAAACTAGAAGTTGGCAGTTTACATCCACCAAGATCACATTATGTGGCTTGTGAAGCGATGATGAGAAAGTGATTGGCAAACTTTAACATAGCTTCATATTTTTTCATTGAAATTATGGTCTCCAAACCCTTTCTGGTGAAGTTTTAGCATTAGTCAATTATTTAGACTTGATTTTCACTGATATGAGATCACAGAATATCTATTTAACTTTGACATAAACGCTCATCTGGCTCATTGAACCTCTCATGACTTTCAATGTTGCCCTGTGAAGCATTTACAAATATGAACATGACCTGCCATGCAGAAGAGGTTGCTGACCCCTGATCTAAACCAATGGTTTTCAACCTGGGGTCACAGGCGGTCGTCCATGCCAGTGGTTAAAACAAGATGATCCAAACAACTTATGATGCCTACTAAATTTCTACTAATTTTCTGTAGTTATGCTTTTGGAAGGAAATGGCCTAACCGAATTCAACCAAATTTGGTACATAGAATTTTCACAGAAATTCATGGCCAAAATGCCATGCCATGACCTGATTAACTAAGTAGGGGTGCCATAATTGCAAAGTTAAACTTTTTGGTATTTATGAATTTGGAAGGAATTGGCTGAACCAATTTCAGCAAAAATTTGTATGAAGGAGTTGTGCAAGATAAAAAAAAAGATTTTTAGGATAGATATGCAAAGCAGGGCTGCCAGAATAAAAGTAATAAAAATTTTGTTTTTATAAGTGTTTGTGTTGAACTGTCCGCATTGATTTTAACCATATTATAATATTTATTATGTGCACATATATATAAAGCCGTAATAGCATATTTGGACCGGATCAACTAAACAGAGGTGCCACAATTACAAATTAAACTCTTTCACTAACTATGGATTTGGAAGGAATTGGCTCAATGGATGTCAGCTAAATTTTATATACATTGTTTTTACAAAATACCATAATGAAATCAAGATTTTTAAAGCGGAGCTTAAGAGCAGAGCTACCACAATTAATAAATAGTAAAAATAGTTTGCAACTTAAAAGAAAACTTTCCCGAGCGTAGCCGGGCATTTCAGCTAGTACCGTATTGACCCAAATATAGTGCGATGTTTTTTCCTCAATATGTACCTTTGAAAGTCGCATTCACACTATATTCGAGTACTTGTTGCATTCGTACTATATTCGAATACATGTATCTTTAAAAAATAACTGCGTATCGGCGCGTTTCTTGACGTGTGTTTCAGCGCATATTTTTATAATTGCTACATTGTAAGTGAATTGGACGTTCATGTTACGATGCTACATCGTACAAATATACTCGGTAGGGGTCTGAGGAGACTTGAAAATAGATCAAGGTCAAATTGCAGCCACCACAGCACCGGCACAACTTCACGCAGGGTCGCGACACAACGTTAGAAAACGAGGACCGTCTAAACGTGGCGTCACATTACCCCCCTTTGATACATAATTCATGAGTTTACAGGTAATTTAAATGTGCAAAATAGAGAAAATTAAATGTTTTTCGTCTTTTTCTAAAATTTCTTTCAAAATACTTGGGGTCGCACTATATTCGGGGTCGCATTATATTCGGGCTAATACGGTAATCAATATAATGTCAATATGTCAACAATTTATTTGTTGTTATGTAAACAATATAAAAACATTATTAATAATAATTATTGTTCCACAAAGTAATTAAAGGCATAAAATGGAAATTATCCTACTTTAAGATTTAAGTTGTTTTTATAAATTTAGCTTTTAAGTAGTTGAAGACAAACTATATTAAAATAACTAGGGGATCCATGGGATCTTCGGCCTTGCTCAGCCCACTTAGGGCTGGTGGGGGGAATCACTTGGAATAGAATTGAAAGTGCTGCCCTTAGCAGTAAAATATGTATGAAAGAAATGTAAATCTAAGAAATGCACCAAATAAGGAACTAATAGCAAATGAACCTGAGATTTGTCTCCTCGTTGAGACAGCAGTTATAGTAGAATGGACAACTGAATAAATAGACAAAGTGCACAGGGACTCAACAGGAGATATCGCGCGAATGCAAATTGCATGCCTCTGGGAGGCTCCCCATACATTTTAGAGAAATTTTTATTTGACGTTTTCTTCATCTGATGTTTTCTGTATGTATGCTAAATTTCGTTTTGATTGGATGAGAATTAGAAATTAGCGCAATGCACTAACGCAAATTGCGCAGTAACTATGAGGATGGTATTTTAGAAAAACTATAGGCAGTTGACAGTTGTACATGCACACGAAGTTTGGTGAAAATCGGACAACCAAGACAGCAGTTATTGTAGAACAGACAGTCAAACAGAAAGTATACAGGGACTCAACAGGAGAGACCTCGCTTCGCTCGGCCAATTATAATATTTTGTAGGAAGTAACTAGGGGATCCATGGGATCTTCGGCCTCACTCAGTCCACTTAGGGGTTGTGGGAGGAATCACATTGCATGCCTCTGGGAGGTTCCCTGTACATTTTAAAGAAATGTTTATTTGATTGGATAAGATTTGGAAATTAGCATAATGCGCTAACGCAAATTGTGCAGTATCTATAAGGGTGGTATTCTAGATAAACTAGAGGCATTCAACTCTTTAAGTTATTTGTACATGCACACAAAGTTTGATAAAAATCAGATAACCGAGATGGCAGTTATCGTAGAACAGACAGACAAACAGACAAATTGCTTATGGACTCAGCAGGAGAGACCTCACTTCGTTCGGCCAATAATACTTGTCTTTACATGCTTGTGGCTTAAAAACTGGACAGTAGGGAGACTGACAGTGCCAGGGGGTGGAGAGGTGGCATACCTCTAAGCGATGTGCTAAATTTGTTCTAAGAGCTGCAGCATTTTAGTCTCCTATAGTTTATCGAGTTCTCCATCAGTTTTTGTGTTCGCCAGAAGTTTGTGTTTTCGAACTCTATCAAACGACGAACTCCAGCAAACGCACAGACCCCTGCATATGCTTGTACTCCTGCAACGCGAGTTCTCCTGCTATGCGCATACGTACAGTCTCTGCTTTTATAGGCAACAGACAGCCCAGAAGAGAATGCTACAATCGTGCTAATTAACCAATAGACTTCCGTGAGAGGTATGCCCTCTTCTCGAGAAAAGATCGAACGAGGGGAGTTCCAAGCTGGCAACGTTGCAGAATGGTATGCTGGGAAGGCAAGCAAGTAGTCATGAGAGTCAAAGCAGGGAGACTGGCAGAGGACTGGCGAAGCAGAGAGAGGGCAGCCAAAACCAGCCGGCGAAATTTCCTTGTTGATCCAAGTGCTATTTTCATATCGTTTATTATCCCTCCAAATGGACAATTATATTGAGTATACCTTTTGTATATTTCTGTTATGTATAATTTAATTCCAATATAGATTTAAGTATTTTCCTTGTCATGTTACCATTGTGTTATATTCGATTGCCTGTTGGCAGCACCAGTGTCATTTAAGAAGAGTCGTATCATGTTTGTATCTTAAGTGTCTTGTGAATTACGAGAGATTAATGTAAATGAGACAGTTGCATCTCAGAGCAACAATGTGACTACCCTTGATGACCGAAGATTTTAATTCAAAAAACACAAAATATTTATGTTCAAAACGAATATATGGTCCGATCAATGCATATTTCAAAA
Source organism: Tanypteryx hageni (assembly GCA_028673005.1). Classification (NCBI taxonomy): domain Eukaryota; kingdom Metazoa; phylum Arthropoda; class Insecta; order Odonata; family Petaluridae; genus Tanypteryx; species Tanypteryx hageni. The sequence continues at coordinate 8,348,529 of CM054117.1, forward strand.
TCAATGATAGGGAAATGAATTTTCAATCTTCAAGGCATTTTTTTGATTCAAGTTCCGTAAAGTGGAAATTTCTCATAGCGGTGAATGCCAGTCAGCATCAGTCTGGCCAAGGCCTAAGTCCCAGGTGACTCATCGGCAACCCCCCAAACTCGGCTTGCTACCGCTACCTGCAGTCTGCACCTTTCTGCTTTATTCAAACAATAGCTCACTTGACTCTGTTGGTGTTAGTCCTCATTGATCAGTGATTTTACTGTTTTATATTTGAACCTATTTTATAAAAATGTCAGTGAATAAGAATAGAACAAATTTGAGTGTAACAGACAAGTTGCATCTTATAGACAGATATGACAAGTTAAACTTAAGCTGCCTCTTCCAAAGGGAAGCAGCTATTAAGTTAGGAGTGCCTCAGTCATTGTTATTTAAATTGATAAAATCTCTTGACACATTGAACAATAATGGGATTAGTGAAAACAGGAAAAGGAAGTGTGAAGGGAAAAGTGAAACCATTGATGAAGCATTGCTAGTTTGGTTCAAGCAGGCCAGCTCAGTGAACGTTCTCATCAATCGCAGCTTTCTTTTAAAAAATGCCAATGATTTTGGTGAAGAATTAAAAGAAGAGTTTAAAGTGACTGATGGATGGCTTATGAGATGGAAGGAGAGACATGGCATTGTTTATAAAAAACTCCATGGAGAAAAACAAGATTCGGATGGCTCGCCAGCTGACAACTGGCTAAGAACTACTTGCAAACTGTATTAGAGAATTACTAGGGAGCCTTTCATGCTTTACTGTCACATTAAGTTGATTTTGATTTTTAAAAATAAGTCATTTGGTCAGACACATTTTATTTGCAAAAGATGTTACGCTGAAGTACCCAGCGGTGCCCAAGAAAATCTAGTACTTCAATAACATTTTGAACAAATTATCAACTGGTTTTTCTTTTTTATTTATTATTAAATTGTATGAGGATTTAGGATAAGTTTAATTTAATTTTTCTTTAATTTATTGAATTTTTTAATTTTCCAAGTGATGTGATAAATAAAATTAACTGATCTTGCTAAGTTCTTTTAAACTTCTTTCTACATAAACTTTTCCAAGTGATCTGATAAATAAAATTAACTGACCTTGCTAAGTTCTTTCAAACTTCTCTCTTTGTAAACAAAACAAAAAAATAAACAAAATGACTTAAATTTGTCAAGGGGCTGGTGAGTGCACTTAATATTATTGCACACTCAAATGAGGTGGAGGATAGGGGCAGCGGAAATCCCCCTAAAAGAAAGTATTTAATATTTCTGTTTGAATTTAGTATTGTTATTGAACAAGTATTCTGCATTTTTACAAATTATAGATAAAAAAATCGTTCAAACAGGGGCTTCCCAAAAGTCTATACAAACCTGCTAAAAAAATTTACCTACAACCATTACAGTAATATAATATAGATAGTTCAGAGGATATCTTTAATATGGACAAAACTGGGCTATACTACAGGGCCATCCCGGATCATTGTATGATTTTTACTTTCTCCTTATACGAAGTATAGAGAAAGTATTGTTTTCATGAAAAAAATCGAATTCGAGATTTCAACGGAAATACATGTTTTAAGGTTCTCTGAACACGTTTTGGCTATTTTCTCGATGATGTCAGTGTGTCTGCCTGTCAGTGTCTGTCTGTATGGGATAGATTTTTGTGGGCACTCTAACTCAAAAACTATTAATCAGGTCAACGCAAAATTTAATATTTAACATTTTTATAAAATTTAGATGATCTGATTAGTTTTTGATAAAAATCAATCGACCAGAAGTGGATGTTTACTCTCTTCACTTATCCGTTATTTTGAAATACAGGGTGTTTCCAAGTTCTATTTACACTTTGAACATAGAGAAAAAAATAGAACAAAAATTTTTTTAAGAAATTTTATTAATGAAATTTGTACACGAGAATATGCCATTTTGAAATGTTAAAACCAGAATCTGAAAGTAAGCTCATTATGTTTTGAAAATTGTGTCCTCCAAGTGACGACCATTTCGGCGCAGGCACTCTTGAAGCCTCTCCTCGAAGTTCAACATCACCTGCTGAACCATGTGTCCTGGGATAGCCAACACTTCTTGTCGTATAGCCTCTTTCAGTTCTGGCAAAGTTCGCGGTAATGTAAACTTTCGCCTTCAAGTATTCCCAGAGAAAGTAATCACATGGGGATAGGTCAGGTGAATGAGGTGGCCAAGAAATGTCTCCCTGCAATGAAATGAGGTGTTCCGGAAACAAGCGACATAATTCAGCCATTGCTGCTCTTGAAGTGTGGGCAGTTGCCCCATCTTGTTGAAACCACATGCGACGAATATTGATGCATCGTCTTCGTAGCTCGGGTACAAGAAAAATGTGAACCATTTCAAGATAACGGTCAGAGTTAGCAGTGACCGCTACACCATAAGCGTCCTCGAAAAAATAAGGGCCAATAACTCCGAAGTTACTGATGGCACACCATGCAGTCACCCGCTCACTATGTAACAGTCGCTCATGAATTTGGCGTGGATTTTCCGATGACCAGTATCTAAAGTTTTGCTTGTTAACAAAACCAGACAAGTGGAAGTGGGCTTCATCACTTGTTAAGATAATCACATCTTCCGCTAACACTTCAAGCATTCGTTCGGCAAACTCTTGTCTGGCAGCATAATCACGCGGCAGCAATTATTGAGTGACCATAATTTTGTAGGGGTGGAAACTTAGGTCCATGTTTAAAATTCTTTTTCTTTTCTTAATTGTCAACCAGAAGTAAATATTGACAGCTATCCCAGAGCTAACAACATGTAATTTGCCATATAAATATGGAGAAAGTCATGTGCTGCCCTCATCAGTATATTAAAAATGCTTTCGCTTCTGTTGGGAAAAAGATTAAGGATAGAATTACAGTTCTGTTAACCTGCAAAATGACGGGTTCAGTCAAAATGAAGCCTTTAGTGATAGGTAAGATTAAATCCCGTAGATGTTTCAAAGGAGTTAATAATATACCTGTTGAATATACCAGCAGAATATGCCAACAGCACCAATGCTTGGATGACAGCTTCTTAGCTTTGAACTACAGCCTACTTTGAATTATCCAGGATAGAAATAACAGGGTTTTACTGTAGCTTGTAATGCATATGTAAATGTAAAATTAAACTCGCTTGTTAGCAAGTTCAAAAATCCTCCATGTTTCAAATGGACGCCACATTTTCCATCATACAAGGCTAACAGAAATGCTAGGATGACGGATAGGATCTTAGGAGAGTGGCTCATGCATCTGGAGAGACAAATGGCTTCCCAAAACAGGAAAATTCTTCTACTGATGAGTCAGTGCACAGCACATAATCAAATGGGATTTTTAGTGTGTGAATGTTTTATTTCTATCTGTTAACATGGTGAGTTACATGCAGCCCCTAGACCTGAGAATCATTAACTGCCTAAAAGGTCATACCAAAAGTTGCTAGTTTGATATTATCTCTGCAAGATTAAGAGGAATATGCCTGTGGCAGACATCAGGAAATGAAATGTCCTGGATGCCGTGAGAAACATAGTTTTTGTGTGGAATGGTGTAGAGGGGTGTTTCTCAACTGGTGGGCTGCAAATTACCATATTGGTCCGAATATAGTCCCCCCCCTTTTTGGCCAAAATATTAGTAAGAAAAGTAAGGGGAAGGCTATATTCGCGCCCAAAAATTAGCAAACGAAAATATCACCACCGGCAGTAAGTATTGGTAACAGTTAATGCCCTCGCTTGATTTGATTGTTTTACGGAGAATTTCTTGATACATATGCCTCAGTAACTCAATTCTTTTTGTTCACTCTTTGGAATCCTTGCCTTAATGACTGTATTTTCATAATAGCAGGAATTGCAGAAGTTTTTGCTTTGAAAGCGTTGATTGGCCAACTTCATCCCTTCCCTAAGTCACAGATATGCAAATATTGATATGTAGTGGTGCCACTAATTGTTATTTTAGAGAAAATGTCACTATGATGAAAGAAGTTATCCCGAGGTATTGAAGGTGTTTCAAGTATCTACAGAATGTATTCCTTGCGATATTCTGATGCGTAAATATAGGAAGTAACAAAAATATGGATAAAATAAATTATGAAAAGAATATGTTAACTGGAAATCTGGTTACAATTAGTTTTTTATACAGGCACGATTCAAGTAGCCATTGTCAACGGCTTCTGAATGATATGAATGGAATTTAATTAACATTCATAAATCAAAAATTTCAAATTGTCCAGTAGCACTTGATACATATTTAAATTACACCTGCAACTATTACACGCAAAACATGATGTAACCTTTCATTGTAAATTGATAGCTGTAACTAAATTGGTCCTACATATTAAAATTCGTTCCTCAGAATATTACAAGATGATCCAAACAGAACTTATAATGCCTACTTTCCATTTTATCATTTATTTAATACTTATATTGACTTTAATAGCTTTAAGGTCATCGGGGATATGTAGCTCTTTGTGTTCCCAGATTTCATAATTTAACATTATAAAATACTACAAATACATTTGAATGGAATATTAAATTGATGAGGCGTATTTGTGTGGCAAAAATAACGCATGTATGTATTAGAATATATCGAATCTGAGTCCAACAATAGTTGTTGCTATGGCAACATTCATAATGAGTGATAAAAACTGCAAAATCGCCGGTATTTACGTGAAATTCTAAGAAATACAATCAATTAGCAAAATTCTATGATAGAAATTAGAATCTCCATTCCTTTCCTCAGAGAATAATACAAGACTTGCCCTGATATTATTACATTTCTAAGATATTTTAATGTGCAAGAGAAAATTACCTTGCACAATTGATTTCAGATTTCCCATGTAAATCAAATGGGAAGGATAGTTCCTGGAATCGAACCCTGGACTTTAATCTTTGCAACAAAAAGTACCCTCGGGAGCTTGGCCCATGGAGCAAGAGATTTCCACCAAGTTTCATGAAAATCGGTCTATTGGTTCAAAAGTTAATAGGGGAGGACGGACAGACAAATGCAAAGACAAAACTAAAAGCATATTTCCATTCTGGAAAGTAGGCTAAAACGTGAGGTATTTAATAGGGTTCAGGCTTTTTTCCAAAACTTATGCTTCAGAAATAAGGGAGGAACTATATTTGGAATAATATGGTATTTTTAAAAATTTAAGATCCGCTAACAATACTTAAAAAATTTCACAAAAGTATAGCGAAAACTTATTATTTTGTAAAAAGCAAATGTCTATTATGAATGAAAATTTTAATGAATTCCATTAGGTATATTTAAATAACTCACTGCTTTTAGGCAATAATATAGACATTCTTCTGCCTATGTACACAAATATTGATGTATTGAGGTGAGCAGAAATTTTTTTGTAGTTCAGGTGGGTCACACATGATTTCTTATAGCTTAGGTGGGTCATATTATCAAAAATATTGAGAAAAACTGCTGCACAGCCTCTCATTCTTACAAATTGCTTTGCAAAATCTGGGTTTGCAAACGAAATTTGGAGTCAAAATCGAAAATACGTCACCTGATGGTTGGGTTAAGCTTACCTCTGAAATTACTCGCCTAACACATTTTGAAGATTTGGCTAATGTTGATAACATGGTTGCAGCTTCCAGACAATGTCTGAGTTCAACGGATATTCTTCCAATGGATGTAGAAGCAACTAATCCCTCAGCAGCTTCTGTGCATGGGAGATGAGGACGAAGAGGAGGGCCTCCTTAAATCTGCATGTCCTACCTGCAATGAAGCCTTAACAGTGAATGCTTTGCTGGAATCTCTAATGAACTGTGATATGGATGTCAGTGTAGTTAAAGCAATGGACAAATTAATCGAATTTGTATCCAAGAAATGCAGAACTGATTTTAAACCAAATACAGTTAATGAACATTTCAAAAGCCGATACAAATTAATGAATTATAATTTATTTTTCATTTAAATCATTTTAATTTTCATATGATATGGTGTTTTTCTGTTAATGTGCAAACATCTGTTTGTTCATTAAATAGGTGTTCTTGACATCCAATGTTGAGTTTTGTTATTTAGCTAATGCAACCCATTTACGACCACAGTATTCATGACCATGCAATCGAACGAGGACTTAATACTTTGAATTTTGGTGGCATAACAAAATATCAGTTATTCGAAGCCATGACTTTTTGGTCCCCTGAGTTTCAAATTAACAAGGTTTTCCTGCATCATAAAAGAATAAACATTAAACACATGAAACATCAAATGCTATGTAGAGTTTTAATTCCAGATCAAGATTAGAATTATTCTCCTTCTCTCCATTGGATTTCATAATCTTGTGTATGCTTCCATGGTTACAAAGTTAAAATATCTTATTTACTATTTGAACACTACAATATTTATGATATTTCAATTAAAATTTTTCTTTTAAAATTTTCAGCTTTTTGAAAAAATGTGTATGGCACTCGGAGGACGTGTTGCAGAATCACTAACTTTCAATCGTGTGACCACTGGAGCACGTAATGACTTAGAACGTGTCACTCGGATGGCGTATGCACAAGTGAGACAGTTTGGTATGAGTGAAGCAGTTGGGCTTTTGTCATTCCCTGAAGAGGCTGGGAAATCTTTGGAAGAAGGCAAGTGTGAAAGTATTTATAGTTTGGCTCATAATGTTGGACCTTACAGCACCTAGTAAAGGGAGAATAAAGATATAATGTGGCATTCTTAAAATTTAAAACAAAATTAAAATAATCTCTATACTGTATTAACCTGAATATAGTGCGATGTTTTTTTCCTGAATATGTACCTTTAAAAGTCGCATTCACACTATATTCGAGTACTTGTTGCATTTGCATTATATTTGAGAACTTGTAGCTTTAAAAAAATAACTGCATATTGGCACGTTTCATGATGCGTGTTTCAGCGCGTCTGTTTGGAATTGCTACATTGTAAGTGAATTGGGCGTTCATGTTAGGATGCTACATTGTACAAATATACTCAGTAGGGGTCTGAGGAGACTTGAAAATAGATCAAGGTCAAATTGTAGCAACCACAGCACCGGCACAACTTCACGCAGGGTCGTGACACTTAACATTAGAAAACGAGGACCATCTAAACATGACCTCACATTACCCCCCTTTAGTACATAATTCATGAGTTAACAGATAATTTAAATGTGTACAATAGAGAAAATTAAATGTTTTTTCGTCTTTTTCTAAAATTCCTTTCAAAATACTTGGGGTCGCATTATATTCGGGCTAGTACGGTATTAATTTGAATCGCTTTTTTCCTGTGGTAGAAAGTGTGAGATAACAGCAGCACCTAGGAATATGGTTGAGGTGTCAAAAGAAAGGTCCTACCATGTAGATGTGCAGAGACTTAAAAAATTTGAGATCGGAGCCTTGGGTCGCCATTTATTGATGATATTTATCACATCAGAAATTCAGTTGTGGGAATGAGGAAGCTAAGACTGGGCGATAGCGCAAAAACGGCTGGACTGATTATTACGAAACTTGCAACGTATCGAAAGGTTGATCCAACTTAGATCTTAGGCTACATATCATATCAAAATTTCAATCAGGGGGGGGGGGGGGGTTGTAGGAAGGGGGAAACTAAAAAACCAGCGATAGTGCAAAAACAGCTGGATCGATTTGCAAGAAACTTGCAACTTATCCTAAGGTTGATCCAACTTAGAACTTAGGCTACATACAATATCAGAATTTCAATCAGGATGAGTGTGCATCCCTATTGATATTTTGAATAGGTAGAGAATTTCGATATAGGTTACGGTGGGTGCATGAGTGAAATTTGAAGGCAGTCAAACACCACCAAGATGGTAGGAAGAGACAGGAGGTTATGGTGGATGTATGAGTGACCCGATCTGAATGAAATTTGAAGGCAGTCAAATGCCACCAGGACGGTAGGAGGAGGCAGGCAGTTGGAGGGAGGGATGGGTGATGTTGTGTGTGTTAGTAGCGACCCCCCTCCCCTCCCTGGAATCATCTTAAAATGTACTCCACATCTTGATTTTTCTTGGCAGCATAACTTTATATTTGAGTATTTGTCATTGAACTTATGTTCACTTGAAATTATATGCTAATTAAATTATATATATATATATATATATATATATATATATATATATATATATATATATATATATATATATATTACTTGTAATTATTAAAAAATATCGCCTTGGGGAAAATCGCCGCCCCCTTGGGAAGTTTTTTGATCCACTCCTGGTGCTATCTAACATTTTTGCCAACTATGTAAAGAATTATCTAACATTTTTGCCAGCTACGTAAAGAATTACATACATACATATAATTATGCATTCTTTGCACAAAGTGAATGCATATAGGGGAGGTCGTTTCCGTCTGACCATCTGCATGTTAAAACTCAAGAACCACTGGACATATTTTGATCAAATGTGGTATTGGGGAGTTTTGCTAGCATTGGTCAACCAATTACAATTTTGGTTAAAATCGGACAACAATTACGACCACTTTACATGAAGACCTACATGTAGTTTACAATGTTCCTTGGGAACTGCTTGACGTATTTTGATAAAATTTTGTATTGGTAGTTTAGTAAAATTAGTCAACCAATTCAAATTTTGGTTAAAATCGGACAACAATTACCACCATTTTACATGGAGACCTACATGTAGTTTACAATATTCCTGTTTCAACTGAGGACCCACTTTACGTATTTTGATGAAATTTGGTATTGGGGAGTTTTAGTAAAATTGGTTGACCAATTCCAATTTTGGTTAAAATCGGACAATAATTACAACTAATTTACATGAAGACCTACATGTATTTTACAACATACCTCGCTAGCTTCTCATTAACCCTTAGTTAGTCGCGTGAAAAAAGGTTCCGTAATTAGTCGCGTGGGGTCAATATGAACCCAAAATGCTTTGCAAATTTTAGGAAGAAAATGTCTAGGGTTAATAATTGCAAGCTTTAAGATTGGAAAAACGTTTTATGACATCATCTATATGTATCTAAATTCTTGCAAAGCTCAAGTTCTATTGAAATAACGGATAAAGATGAAAGCCTATTCTGCATCATGGATAATCGTAAAAAAATTTATCTTTTTTATTTAGAGAATAGAGAATGACCTTTCTCCAGACGCAATAGTAACAGGAAAGGTTAATAATATACATAGGGATTGTGCCATTTGTTTTGTGTTTAAGTCATGATTTTCATCTGAAAACAGTTCAAACAACGCATCGTAAATTTCTGGAAAATTGAATCTTAATGGTTTTATAGCTTCAATCCTGCTTTCCCATCTTATATCAGAGAGTGGTTTTAATTTTAGAATATTTACATGTTTTTTCATAACCTGCCATTGGTGCGGAAGAGAAAAAATGATACACTTCTTGAACAGTGACAAAGAAATTGATTGATTTGTTAGTCACAAGGTTAAGAGTCTGAGCAGAACATGGCACAAAGATAGCTCGGAGATTTGTATTTAATTTTTTTTTCAAACCATTATATTTCCCTTTCATACATATTTTCTGCCATACACCATCCAATGTGTCTCGTGAAATTCACAAAGAAAATTGCAATTCATTCTGGTATTATTGAATTATAAAGAAAAGTTTTTTTGAAAAGTGTCTTCCCCTGCCATTCACTAATTTGTCTCGTGACGAATTTGTCAAAAAATGAGTTTGGCGTGCGATTTATTGACGTGAGACAAATTGATGCGCGATGAGCTGATCGTGACGAATTGACGCGCGACTAACTGACCGCGACAAGTTGTCATAGAACCGTAGGAAGTATGGTTACATGTTTAATCGATGTTTTTTTAAACAAAAGAAACGATAAAATAATTGTATCTCATGAAATTTTTCATTTCAAATTTACGATCTGGAATTCAATTAATAGTCTTAATTTTAAAAAATTCTTTTTTAAAACAAAAATTTGTAAAAAACATTTCGATTAATGAATGAACTAGTATACCTATACTGAATACGTGTGCTCGAAATTTACACCAAATACAGTCAGTGAGAAATTAGATCATAAAATATTTTTTGTTTTGATAGTTTGCTAAAATGGAAGTCATCTTAGATTCGGATAAATATGGTAATTGAGTAACATTTACAAGATTTTAACAAATTTAAAATACTTCATTATTTTTAATGAGATAATTGAAATAATTTCATTTTGAATTCCATTTCCAAGGTAATGTGGCATACTTTTTTTTTTGCACTCGAATAATATGTTCTGCTATAACAGCATCAAATTTGCTTATCATTTCTACCAGTTTTAAAAAGTTTCCGTTGTTTGATTCATATAATGGGTCGAGTGAATAAAAAATAAGCAAATGCTTATGCTTAAGATTTCTATCACTTTTTAAGCAAATGCTTGATTTGGGGTTTAATAAAAAAATAGCATTTGCTTTTGCTATAAAAAATAAGCATTTGCTTTTGCTATAAAAAATAAGCATTTGCTTATTTTTAGGATGCTTTTAGCATTTGCTATTGCTTTTACTGTTTGCTTTAAGCATTTGCTTCATTTTTATTCACTCAGTCCAATGTGCTGGAAGTTCCCCATAAAGTAAGGTTCTATCTAGATAAAAACTTTATGATGCATACAATCCTTTCAATAACTGCATACCAACACTTCCTTTCGCGATCAATAATACATTGATTTTCGTGATCAATAATGGTATTAATTTTTAAATCTCTGAAAAGCTGGATCCAATCCTTGTATGCTTTCATGTGTTGACCACTTTTCTCATGTCTACTTAAAATTTGAGGCAATTGCTGCCAATCACTACAATCAATTAAACTAGACAAATCTGAATTGACTCCAAAAATTTTACAACAAAAGGAATAAATGGCTACTTTTGGCATAGAATAAATCAGCTACCTTATTCACCATTTTATAAGATTCTATAACAATAGGCATTTGAAAAACTTCTACCACACTTTGGAAAAATTTTAATTGTACACTTGTACAGGACCCTTTTTAAATAATGTTAGTGGTATTTTTCTTGTATGAAATCTGGCCACAAACTTGGATCATCTAAAAGATTACTTAAAAAACCTTCCGCTTCTGAATCTGGATCAACATTACATTGAACTTCTTCTTTAGTATTATCCATAGTTTCTTCAATAATAGGGTGCACAATGTTGTTATCCGTTGTCTTGATCACTCCTTGCTCTATATTCTCGTCCAAAGCTACATTTAAAGTTGGCATAGAATTGTCTTTTGTTTGAAAAAAGTTGATATTTGAAGATGAATTTTTAGGCGTTCTTTACAATAAGTAAAAAAAGAACACATTATGGTCAGGTTGTGTCCGTATGTCCGTCCGCATATTTCATCTCCAAAATTACTCAGCTAATATTCATGAAATTTGGTATTTTGGATATATGGGCAAATAAACTAAGAAAATGCTATAAATGGTGCATGTAGCTTAATCAGGAGTGCCACTTTACTGGTGACAAAAAATAACCTTTATATCTTGCAAAATATCACTTATAAACAAAAAATCTTTTATCTTCATTTGTAGAACTAATCAAATAACATATGTTTTGTTCGATACATTTTTATCAAAGGAGCAGCCAATTTCAAGAAAATCAAATGAGAAAGTCGTAATTTGCTTTGAACTTACAAAACTTTCCTGTGGTTTTTAATTGTTGGCAACGAAAACATTCTTTATGGAAACTGAAGTAAATAATATCTGCTGTAAATATCTAATTAGTTTAATTCTCTTTCGTGCGCATGCAACATTTGGAAAATGAAGGGAAATGGATTATCTACGATGAAGAAATGAACGTAAATAGGTCTATTTTCTTTGCATATACACAGTGTTTGTAAGTTAAAAGAAATGGGTAATTTATGAAGAAGGAGTGAATGTGAACATAAAGATTATATTACTACTATTCGAGTGAGGTAAGTTTTAAATAGAAAGATTTGAAGTTTTCCCGGTTAATGGCTGCAGTAAAGAGTTCTAGAGTTTCCACCCGGGTGATGGTTGGGTTCTCCGACGTTTTGATAGCTTTCTCTGCCATCATCCTCAGGGTGTGCTGAGATACTGTGGGTCAGATCATGTGGGGTTTATATGCGTGCCGCCGCTATTGGGCTTTCCGCTGATCGGCTGATGGTTCTGCAAATGAGTGTGGTGCTGTGCTAGCCGTGAGAGTGGTGGCCCATGCCCTGCTCAGGCTGAAACCCGTATCTCTGTTAAAATTTGGCGGGATCCAGACCCACATGAAGGAGCATGACTGGTGTTAAAACAGCCCAAAAAATCAGCGGTCGCCAAGCACTACCTTCTAAACTGCAACAAGATCCGACTCGATGATGTGAGCCTAGTAACCAGGGGCAATGGTAACTGGAATCAATTAGTAAAAGAAGCAATCGCAATCCGACTGACCCTGAAAAATTTTAACTGAGATATGGGTTTCAGCCTGAGCAAGGCGTGGGACCCCACACTCTCACAGCTAGCACAACAGCACGCTCATTGGCAGAACCATCAGCCAATGAGCAGGAAGCCCAACATTTCCTTAAGTCTTACAATTCTTTTTTTTCTATACTCGGACCCAGAAAATCGTTTTCTTTTACCAGCAGTCATCTAAAACAAGGATTAATTTTTAATAAATAAAATCAAAACTTAAAAACAAAATTTTGAAAATTTTCAGAAAAGAAAATTGAAAATGAAGCAGATAAATGATTGAATGAAAGTTGTGTTTACAGCGGAAAAATTAATCGTCCATACAGTATTATTTGATTGAAATTACTATAAGCACATACATCCTGCTCTGAAGTTGACATTTCCAATTGAATGCACAAAAAACACAAATCACTGTCACTGTTGATGAATAACTTTTTGAATGCAAGAAAGTGCTGACACAAAAGCACACTTCTGAAAATATAGGCAACTTCAACAGAGGTCAACATAAGATTGCTGGGATCCTTTTTCAAAATATCTGATGTGGCCACCACATGACTTTCTCCATATCTGTAATATTTCTAAAAATTCCAAATAGATTACATAATAATAAATATTTAAGAAACTTTGAGAAAATTTTAGACTTTACAAAGAACAGAAATAAACTCAAACCATAGCCTTCTGATATTGGATATAGCCACAAAGCTCCAACAATTAATTAAAGAAAAAGGACTGTTACTAAGACGTAACTATGCATCAATTGTTAACAATAGTCGTCGGTAGGTGGTATGGTGGTGGCAGCTAAAATATTTAGTTCTTAAGATAACTCTTACACAATGCTTTATATAGGAAAATTTTCAAACAAAGGTTGTAGAAATTTTAATTTCCTACAACTTTTATTCCAGTACGTTTTTACATATGAGTATATCAAATATTAAAGCAAATATTACAAAATAATGGATGTGACAAGAGTAAACACCCACTTCCGGTTGACTGATTTTTACCAAAAACTAATCAGTTCTTGTGACTTTTATAAAAATGTTAAATATAAAATTTCACATTGACCTGATTAATAGTTTTTGAGTTAGAGCACCCACAAAAATGCTATCTCATTCACACACACATCATCGAGAAAATGGTCAAAACGTGTTCAGGGGACCTCAAAACATGTATTTCCGTTGAAATCTCGTAGTCCATGTTTTTCATGAATACAATACTTTCCCCTATACCAGTGTTTCCCAACTTTTTTCGCCATGTGGCCCAACTGGCTTTTGGCCTGGCATGTCATAGCCTAGTTGGGATCAAGCGCACCACAAAACACAAGTGAATAAGTTGTCAGCAACTGCCAGAAACCAAACACTATGCAGAACACGGTATGACTCATGCAAAATGCATGAGGCATACCGTGTTCTGCCAACTTTGTCAGGTACAACTCAAAAATGGTGTGACCATATGCCTGTCAAGACAAAAAGACAGGAATTGGGCAGTCTCTGTGGCCCACCTGGAAAATGTGCTGTGGCCCGCAACTTGGGAACCCCTGCCCTGTACTAAGTATATGGAGAAAGTAAAAAGCCTTTTAATGCTAAAAAGTTAGAACTTGCGGTGGGGTTAAAGAAAAATGACCATCTTGCAAAGAAATATAGCTTTTGAAGACTTTCATATTGAATATTGTAAGCATTAAACAAGCTGCAAGTGTATTGTGCCTGACAGTAGGAATACGTGCAATTTAGAGGCTTGCTCCTAGCAGGAAATAGAGTAATAAAAGAGTAACTTATAAGAAGTTTCCATTTTTGGCCATACTATTTTGAACACCCAGAATATCCCTAACACGAAGATTTCACAGAGGATTGGGGACATTATTTGCTGTCATTCATAAGACAACTGTGTCGCCCTAATGTAATTTGTAGGAAGGCCTCCTACATGTTTTACAATGGCTGGGGCCTAGAACGGCACTGCTACCAACCAACTGCCAATATGCCACAGGGATGTGCAAGAAAAAGAGGAATGAAAATAGTCTTCAGTTTAGGTTTGTGCTCAAGTTTGTACCCATCTTAAACTTTTGAAGGTTGCTGCTCACTGCTGCCCATGTGCAATGCACACATTGCACCCATGGTAAGCACGGCCCTGCTTGGATCATCCGGTTCCATGACTGATTTTTTCATACACGAGTTGAGGGCAGAGCTTCATGATATCCGACTACTAGCTATAGTGAATTCCACCTCTAGAATTTGTCATTATTATGGTGAATTTGTCATTTAAATAAAATTATGATGCTCAATCTTAGTAAATTTAATTATGTAAATGATAAATATAGAATGTCAATCAAAAATATTATTCTTTCCTTCAATTTTTTTCTGGAGACATGAAAAAGTCGATCTGCAGGAAACTTTTTTCTAATTGATTTAGAGAGGTGCATCAAACATACAAGGAGTGCAGAAATATTGAAATTTATTTTTAGAAAAAACTCCATTCCAATAAAATTTTTGCTTCTCATGATACAGATGAATAAACAAAAGAACGGTACTTGCTCACTAGGAAACAGACCGGCAGTTGAGAAGATGCAACAGTCGAGGTGTTGTTATGTCCCTCCTCAGTCATGCGAGGAAGATTGGCTCATGTGTTATGACCCTATTATGGCTGACAGCACTTCTGTTTACTTGAATGGGAAATTCTGTTTCCATTAGGTCCATTTCCTGTTTTTTTTCCATCCGAGTTTGGATGGAAAAAATCGCTCATGTGCCTGTAACGTAAGCACGAGTCATGAAAAAATGCAACTGTGAACTGGGTAGAGTTCATTGAATTGTCCTCATAAGTATCAATAAGCAGCTTGGGAAATTTGGAAACGGGAGGAAAAAAAATCTGTCATGACCGGGAATCAAACCTGGGCCTTCCACTTGCTGGGTGGATATTCTACCACTAAACTACCATAGCAGAGTAATTTTCCTGTTTCAGAATTTTGTATGTGGATGGAATTAATTTATCATATGATCCATTAATTCCATCTGTTTATAATTAGGCAATCTCACCATTGAGAGGGTATGGGTTTTCTTTGATGTTTCCCTTTTAGGACATCTGTTGGGACTGGTTGGTACTAGCTTGGTTATCTCGGTACTAACCTAAGAAAACATTCCTGTTCTGAAACGGGAGAATCACTCTGCTATGGTAATTCAGCGGTAGAATATCTACCAAGCAAGTGGAAGAAAAAATCTTTTAATATCAACCTCTCTTTCTCCAAAATATACATCAAGTTTCTCTCAAAATACGAGAGGAAAAAGGTTAATTGCCTCCCATCAGTCAACATGTTCCTGAATACCAGTGCGTGATTTTATAAAATAACATATTCATTAAAATAAGGCAAAAAGAAGGAACATATGGGCAATCTGCAAATCAGATAATCTGTGCTTGGATAATCGGGAGGTTATTATATTTTGAAATTTGGGATGACCTTGAGGACCATAGGTTAGCAGAGACTGCTATACACTTATTAGTAAGATATGGAAACCCAAAATTCTCCATTTGAAAAAAATTACTCAATGCATCATTACCTAGTGGCATACCACAGAAATATTTTGTGATCTTTCTTTATTATTATTATAGTTTAGTAATTTTGTCCCATGGAATACATATATTTTTAAGCAATATTTGTTTTTATATCTACAGGAGGTGGATACCAAGGAAGACGACCATACAGCAAAAAACTGGCTCATTTATTAGACCAAGAAGCAAATAAATTGATTACAAGAGCATATAAATGCACAGAAAAATTGTTAAAGGAACACATGGAAAAACTTGAAAAGGTGAGACTCCCAACTACACTAGGTACTATAACTATAACGTGGCTCACTAAACTGTGAATTTGTCTTGGACTCCAAATTTTATATTCTTTCAGAACATATTTCTAGTACATTTTGCCATGTGTCAAACATTGCTTAAATAGAAATGCTCCACAATTGAGAATATTCTGCAATATAATACACACGATTCACTATCAGCAGAATACCATATTTACTTGTATAATACCTGCATTTTTTCTCCGAAAGATCCCATCAAAATATGGGGTGAAGACATCACATGAATTTTGCCTGTTCACTGTATGAGGATAGACTACCCGCTAAACACTGACTCTATACTTTGTGTCTTGTATTGAGTCAATGTTTTGCGAGTACCATCAGTTCTCTTCTTGGCATCATGTCAGAAGGCCATGACATGACGTCCTTTTCAAAAACATTGCCGGTAATCTCCAATACTTTATGAGTACTTATACTGTATCTGCCCGAATACAAGCTGTTTTTTGTGAAAATCTATCATGAAAAAATCACCCCTCGGCTAAAATGCGAGTCTGAGGAAAAATTTGGGGTTGGGGTTGTCTCATAGTCGTTCATAGATGGCAGCACATCTCTTATTGCCATCGCATTCAAATGAGAGTACAGTAGGGTCTCAAGGTACGCAAACTCAAAGAGTACTCGATCCCTCTCATATGCAGCTGATCCCCAAGTAATTTTTGAGAATTTTACCGCAATCATGAGCCCTAAGAGAGAAATTAGTGGTGGCACTAGTGGTGTTGCTAGTGGTGTTGCTAGGGATGTCGAAAGTGAGGAGAAGAAGAAGAAAGCCCATAACTATGGAAACCATTGAAGAAAAAGTCAAGATTTTGGACTTGTTAAGAAGTGGCGTCTCAAACTTGGAGATTGTGCAGCGATTCAACATGAACGAATCTTCCGTGTGTTGTATTAAAATTCATGTAAGGGAAATATGCAAAGCAGTGGAAGAAAGTGCATCAGCATACATGGTTTATGGGAGTATATATATATATACAATAGTAAATATATATATATATATATATATATACAGTAAAATTCGGTTATATTGCGCCTCATTTAACCGCGGTTTCGGATATACCACGGGGTGCGCCATGTCCCCCAAAATGATTCCATTTATTTTCTTCGTTAGTAGTTACCTAGTAACTTTGTAGCGAATTTTAACTAGACGCGCCTACCGACGGCGCTACTGCAAGCAATCGTATCTATGTGGTCATTGGTGACTCATGGTTACACACGTAATTGGATACGGAAGAGGCAACCACGTGAATCTACATTGTCTCAGAACCATAACCCAACAAATCCATCTACGGCCAGTATTTCGTGTGAACTCGAACTGAGTGTACGAGTGAATTGTATACAGAAGAGACCCGCGCAAGTAAATTTCCACGTTCGCACCACAGAGCCCAGCCAAGGTATCTGACTGCATTTCTACAGATTTTGAGCATTTTTGTGTTGAATGTGCTATTTCAACTCTTTCTCAGGCTTAATTTGTACAAATATTTAAATTATTTTTCTTCGATTTTAGGGCTATAACGATGTCTACCAAAAGAAAAACTTACACAATTAAAGAAAAGTTGAGCATAATCGACAGGGTGAAACGTGGTGATTCAAAAGCAACCTTATTTCGGGAGTTTGGTGTTCCTGAAGGAACAATTCGTGGTTGGATGAAAGAAGTAGTCAAATTATGATCATTCGTTGATCAAGTGGATGACAAAACAGGTCTCAATAGAGAAAAGGTCAGATTAAGCAATGCAAGTATTGTGGGTGAATGTTTGTTTACGTGGTTTGCTCAGAAGCGCAGTGAAGGCGTTCCATTATCTGGGCCACTTTTACAAGCACAGGCAGTTAAATTTAATAAGCAAATTGGCGGTGCAGATGATTTTGTTGCTTCTATTGGCTGGTTATCGAGTTGGAAAATTTGTCACGGGATAGCGCAAGTCAGCATAGAAGGAGAATCTCGTTCCAATGTCAGTGAAGCAGCAAGAGAGTTCTGTGGAACTTTATGCAAGATGATCGATGAGGGTGAGTACACTAAAGAGCAATTGTATAATTGTGATGAAACTGCACTCTACTACAGAATGCTTCCAACAAAGTCACTCGATATTAAGAAGTCTGCAAATAAATCCGGTATGAAAATGAGCAAAGAAAGGGTGACTTTATTACTTGTCACTAACAAATCAGGAAGTCACAAATTAAAACCATTCTGTATTGGTAAAAACCGAAGTCCTCGGTGTGTCAAGCACGTTAATTTGACATCTCTACCAGTCATTTATAAAAACAGTAAGAATGCTTGGATGACTCACGATGTTTTCATATCGTGGTTCAATGAAGATTTTGTACCATCGGTCAAGAGTCACTTACGGTCAAACAAATTGGAAGAAAAAGCACTACTTCTGCTTGATAGCTGTCCTTTTGAAATCAAGAGATGGTAAAATTGTAGCTATGTTTATACCAAAAAATACCACTGCCCTTATCCAGCCCTTGGATCAAGGGATTATCGAGCTTTTAAAGCCTACTACCGGCAGGAATTGCTCACTGCTGTCATAAATGCAGAACTGCAAGTACAACAATTCCTGAAAACAGTCACTCTGAAGAATATGGCCTGCAATGTCGGATTGGCATGGAAGAACATAAGTTCTTCTACAATTCAAAATTGCTGGTCGAAGTGCATAGCTGCAGCGCATGATAGCATAGAAGATGAAGACGAGTTTTTGGGTTTTACGGATGATGACACGCATGAAGCTTCAAGTATTTTTGCTGATTGTACTCAACAAGTAAATGATCTCGATGCCTGGGTACGTGAAGATGATGAAACTCCTGTAGCTGCCCATAAGAGTGATGAAGAAATTGTGGCTGCAGTCCAGAGCCGCGGAAGAACAGTTTTTTTATCAGAAGATGAGAGCGATAGTGAAGAAGTAGAAGACGAATGCGAGCTTGAAATGCCTAAAATAGGAAAAGTATTGGAGAACATCAGTGAAGTGATGGATTGGTTAGAGAGACAGAGCGATTGTGATCATCTCCATCTTTTACATTTGCAAAACATTAAGACGTATGTGACATAGAAACGCCATCAGCTGATCCACCAAAAGAAAATATCGGAGTACATATTTTAATAACTCCTGTTAAAGTAAGGCATGCACGTGGATCATTAAACATCACTTACTTTTGTATTTTGCAAATAAATTTGTTATAAAATTTAGTTTTAGAGGTTTTTAATTATACCCCACAAAGCTTCCCGTAATAACGTGGGTTGCCGATAACGCGGGTGTAAACTTCGTCTCCCGAGACCTGCATTATAACCGAATTTTACTGTATATATTAACTTAAGGAAATGAAAAGGTAGTGATGAGGGAGGCAACAAGGTGTTCAAGGAAGCCCAGCAGACACTTACTAAGTCGGAGACCAAGTTGGCAGGCTGCTGGGGGCGTCAAAGAGACGTTAAACACATGAACACAAAAAACAAAAAAACACGCAAGCTTATCAGGCCTATGCCCTTCTTCAGTGTTAGAGTAACTGAGAGTGACACACTGGGCGGAGAATGACAGGGTGATGTGGGGAGGTTGATGATCGGAGGAGGCGGGGAGTAGGAAGGGTGGATAGCCAATAAGGAGGGAGTGTGGTGAGGTAAAGTGCGAATAGCTACAAAGTAACAGAGGAGACATTGTAAGGGGGCTAATAGGGTTAGCGGAGGTTGAGGCCAGGGGGGGAGAAAGAGCCAAGAAGATGTATATGTGCAAGTTCCCAGTGTCGGAGAAGGGGGGCAGGAGTGTCATTGGGTAAGGCGCGAATAACCCTTACATTGTAGCAATTATTGAAGGGGACATTGTGGGCATTGGCGTGTAATGCAACTGGGAGGGGGCATCTGAGAGAGACGCTATTCCCGTGACCATTCATGCGGATATTTAATGGATTGCTGGTGAGGCCTACGTAAAATGTGGGACAAAGAGTGCAGGTAAGGAGGTAAATGACGTTACGGGTGGTGCAGTTGCTTTTAGAGGTGATGGGGTAGGTGATGTTGGTGGAGGGACTCGAGAAAGAAGATGAGGGTAGGTAGGCAGTGAGGTTTGCCGCAGGGGTGAGACCCTATTGCAAGAGGCGTGGTAGAAGTGGGAAGTTCCTTCATCCACAAGATATTTCAAATTGGGGGTCCGGCGGAAGGAGAGGAGCGTGGGATTGGCAAAAAGGTTGGTAAAGAGGGACTGGTGGGAGGAAGAGGTAATAATTGGGTGGGCAGCATGGAGGATTGTTTTGAGGGCTTCATGGATACCAGGAAGGAAAAGTGTAGTAAGAGTGAGTGGAGGGGTTAATGCAGGGATAGTAGGTGTGTGTGGAAGGGATCCATAGTGGGTAGGCATCATCGCCCTATGGATCTGTTCGCGGACCAAGACTGGAGGGTAGCCACATTTGAGAAGAGTGTCCTCGAGGACAGAGTAGTACTGTAGAAGGGATGCTCTATCAGAACAAAACCTCCATCCTCGTCTAGCAAGGGCAAAGGGGATAGAGGTTTTGGTATGAAGGGGATGGCAGCTATCAAAGTGGAGGTATTGGAGGCTGTTGGTGGGTTTGATATGAACACAGGTGCGAATTTTGCTGTCTTGAAGGTAAAGATCAATATCCAGGAATGTGATGTGGGAGGTAAAGGATTGGTGGATGAAAGAGAGTGAAGGATGGGAGGAGAGGGGCGAGAGAAAGGAAAGGAGAGAGTCAGGTCCATGTGACCAAATGAGGAAGACATCGTCGATGTATCTCAGCCACAAAAGTGTTCTGAGTGGTACGTTGAGGAAGAGTTGTTCCCATTCTCCCAAGTAACAATTGGCGTATGAAGGCGCCATATGGGTGACTTTCAGTAAAACTTGACACGGAACGTGCATAATTATAAAAATGCAATTTCTTAAGGCAATGTAAATGCTAATTTCATTGAAAATAGACTTGGATTAAAAATTATCTCGGTGAGGTCGTTATTGCTTTATTTGACCTTTTGTGAAAATGAAGATGAATGAAATTGTTGTCAATGAATGTGGAATATTATTCAACAACGCAAGATTATTAATTGGAGTAATATTTCAAAATGTCAACAACTAAACCATTTCCCACTCTTTTCTTCGAACTCGAATAATGTATTTTAGGCCGTGCATGCATGCCTGTCACACTTCAGCATAAAATCTACGAAATTTACTTTTTGTGAAAAAATGGTGGTTTTGGGTGGTCGGCTTCTATTCGAGCAGATACAGTAGGTATGTATTATAATTAACTAGTGGTACCTGCAAAAAATATTGCGAGGTCAGTCAGAAATCTGCATATTTAAAAGTAATAATAGCCCATTTCTCCTTATAAAATTAGAAAACTGACATTTTGAATTTCATGTCTGTGTTTATCAGTTTACTGGATAATAATAACCTGCAATTATTAACGTTGCAATTTATTGTTTGATGTTGCTGCAACTATAATTTCAATGCTTAATAAAAAGTGCAAAGTGAATAATGCATTTCTTTCGTCTATTTGAAGGTGTAATAGACGCTAATTGGATGCATAAATGTGGGTTGCCTTGGCAACACCAAGAAAGTATACGAAAAAGCCATAAAACTCTTCAGTCTTTCAGTATGTGTAATATGCTGCATGTTTCATGTCCCTAATTTTTAGCCAAGATATTTTGTGAAAAAACTGAAATTATCTAGTAAGCACGATATGTGTCAGGGAATTTTTAATATCCTTGGCTGCTGATTTTGAAGGAAACCTAAATCACCTATATATCCTCTGTAAAGAGAGGAGTTTCATATACAGCAGTGCTTCTCAAACTAGGGGCTGCAAATTTATTGTGAATGTAAGATGGTTCCAAAAAATAAAATTTTCACGAATAATAAAATTTTATCAGGGAATTTTAGGAAATACAATGTTATAAAAATTATTAATAGTTATATGATATGAAGAAATATGCACTAAAGTTTCTTCTTTTTACTATTTTCATTTCAAGGGTTGCATGTTATTGAAGGAGTTGTGACATTTGAAAGTTTATGAACCACAGGTATAAAGTACAACAAAGTCGTTCTCGTATCAGAAATACCCGACTAGATAGTACACATATTTTGATTAAACACCTATCAATTCCATAAGTTTACCAAGTAATTTGATACATGCTCAAATCATGTTATACCATAACTGCATTTCTCCATGTCTTCCTGTTATGTTTTTTAACCCTATGAGAATGGACTTTTGTTACACTCTGCTTAGAAACAAAGAACACAATCTTGTTGTGATAATGCATCATGAAATAGTTGTCGGAGATGTCTGTTTGTGCTTTCTGATTGCTGCAAATGATACTTTGTAACCATGGAAACATCTATGTTGCCGGTATGCATTTTGTCTAGTGGCTGCTCTAAAACCACCATTTATTTTTTTAGTACTGTGTGATCACGGGTTTTCCGCTAGTCAATTTTTAGAGTGATAGTATCATTTTAAGTTTGTCATTGTGCAAGTCTTTCTCTTTTATTTCACTGTTGCTTAAATAATAGGTTGTATGGGAAAAGTTTCATTTTTTTATGTGAAATAAGAAACATTATTTTTATTAGTAAACATTTTATTAAAAAATATAATTACCAATTTGGTCAACAATCTTTTGACATCTTTCAGCCAACTCCATGATTCCCTTTTCATAAATAGAGTTTGAGTTTAATTTGAAAAACTTTTCCATGTCCTCTTTTATGTCTTCAATATTTTTGTAAATTACTCATCAAGATAGCGTTGCATTGAACGAAAAAATGATAGTCTAATATCTGGAGAATAAGGAGGATGTGGCAAAACTTCCCTCTCTAGCTCTTTCAGGTCCGTCAGCATAAAATTTCATTTGTTGTCGGAAAAAATTCTTCTGGATCTAGAAAAGGAGGAAATAATAAATTTCGTGAATGATGACATGAGACTCTCTTGAACTAATTATAAGAATCAAGATACATAAAGAATTTGAGAATCTCGGAGGAGTATTCAATGACAAAAGTTTAAACATTTCAAATTTTTATTGAATTAGTTAAGAAGGTGGTTATGTGAAAGTGGTACCAATTTTTAAACCACCTCATGTTTTATTTTATACAAAATATGAATAATTCTGTGTATGAGGTTTCAATGGATTTGTTGTGTAATAATAATTGAATAAATGTGTGTAGCTACTATATAAATTAAGATTTTGTTAAAAATGAATTCTACTTGTTATAGGGACATATAGAAACTCAAATCACAGTTTTGATCTTATTTCACAAAACACATCTGTAAATGTGTTGAAGTTTCTCAGGGATGAGGTTTTTTGGTAATATCTGATTGTTATGGCTGAAGTTATTTTTCACCTAATAGTGTGATGCGTTTCATGTATTTCTCAGCTATCAAGTGAGCTTCTCAAAAAGGAAACGCTTAATTATGACGAAGTTGAAGCCATATTAGGCCCTCCACCACATGGTAAGAAACATCTCATTGAACCAGCTGATTTTGAGGCTTCTGTCAGAGCTGGAATCGCTGAAGTTGGGTCTGATACAGCTCCGAAAGCAGATGAAACAAATGAAGAAGTGAAGTAGGTGCAGTTTCATAAGTTTATAAATACGAGACGTTTTATGGAATGACTCCAAAGAAGATATAGCAAAGCAAATTCGTTATACTTATTATCTGTTAAAATAAACTTGCTGTTCAAACACAAATACATCAGTTTTACTATGTCATCTGAAGTGAAATGTATCTGATTTGTTACTGTGGAAGTTTATAATATTCTATTTAATTTATTTAAAATAAAATTCCAGATCACCAAGTTTGAGTATTGTATTTTAAGAACTAAGAAAATATTATGATTAGAATGACTAGATTGCTGCAAGGTAAAAATGGGACAACCCAGGAAGCAAAAACTGAAAAATCCAATCAAAACTTTTGCTGTACTTAGTTCATTTTTTATGATAGACATTCTTCCAGCATTTTAATGCATTGTTGGAAGACATTTCAAAGGCTTTAAAATCAGTGTACTGTAAGACATAATTTTTAATGGTTATTAAACTTAAATCGATATATGAGAGAAAGGAGACTGGCAAAAATTGAGAATTTACAACAAACTCTTAAACTGTACGAATCCCAAGCAAAAAATTTAGAGGTAAACAATACAAACATATCAAGTTTATGGAAGATGTGCTTGAGATATCAAGTCCCTGGCATGAAAAAAATTTTCCGTAAACTTGATATATTTTGTTTACCCCTAAAATTTATTTTTGAGATCGTACTGTTGAGGATTTTGTTGTAAATTCTCTAAACTTAAATTGTTTAAGCATGGTTGCTTAATGCAATTTCTCAATTCATTTATAATATATTTGAGAATGGAAAATAAGCATTTGTTATCATCAGGGTCTGAAAAATTCGCATGGTGATAATAGTGTTTGGAAACTGTAAAAATTTGGCTGCTGTGTGTATATGTATACAATTTGTGTATGATAATGCATTCTTCTTCCTCCATTCCATATTCTGTATTGGCTAAATTCATGCTGTGACTCTCAAATGCAAATGATAAAACATGGTTTATGTATTTGATTTTAAATTCTTCTTCAGAAGAAAATACAATTTTTAGTTTTTCATCATACGTGTACTAGGACACTGAATAATATTATTCTGCTATAATAATATACCAAGCCCATCTGCGCTGTTGGCAAAAGATTGTGTGTAAAATATTTTTACTTGCATTTTTAAATTAACTAGATCTAGGACATAAACTTGAGTCTTGGATGTTCCTACGCTTAACAGAATAAAGTTTGTGTTGAAGAGAAAATTTGAATGCATACTGAAATATCATTAAAATTGTATGAAATCCGAAGAAACACCAATATTTCTGGTTTGTAATGATGAGAAATTAAAATTACCATACAACGTGCCACATTTGTGTACAGAATTTTTATTGAGATAGATATATTTAAACATTGTTGAATAAAGGTAAAATTTATTTTTTTATTTGATAAGCACCATCTGCTTTGGAAACGAATTAGTCTTTCGTCTTAAGTTTATTTGGGCATTTTTAACCCAGAGATCACGCACTGACTTTTAAAATGCACTCTTTTCATTTTCTTAATTTTATAACCCCATCGAGAAAAAGAAAGAACTTTGTCACTTACACAAATTTATTTGGCACAACCGGTTTCATTACGATTGTAGCATCATCAGGTGATAAAATATAAAAATCGTTCCATATATATAGGGAAAAAGGGGGGGAGGGAGACAGAAGGGGTTACACAGCAAACAAATGGAAGGTAATTAAATAAACAGTTTGAAAAAGGAAGGGGTTGGAAAGGAAAGCGAAAGCAATATAAAGTTACAAAATGTTACAAAAACTTGGTAAAAGGGGCCATAGACAACAATGTTGATACAAAGTATTTACAAAATGTTCGGTAAGCTAAATAGAGGAGAATGATTGTGGAAAAGGTATTCATTTAAGAGAAGCGAGTCTTCACAAATAATTATCTAACTGTTCAAGAACATCCAATTTGCGACCTTTAATTTCAAAGTGGAGGAATTTAGGGTTGAAGGAACTATGATGATTGAGGTTTAAAAGATGTTTTGCAAATTGAGAATTCAAATTATTTAAACGGAAGTATCGCTTATGCACCTTAATCCTCTTGTCAAAACTCCTCCCTGTTTGTCCGATAAAGACCGCTCCTCAATCATCACAAGCAAGTTTATATACACCAGTTCTTAATGACAACTGTATCGGGTCTTTAGCATTAAGGAATAATTTGGAAAAAGTAATGGGAATAGAAAGCAGGTTTAAGTTTAGGAAAATGGTTGGACAATTTATAAGAAATATTTCCTAAAAATGGGAGTCTGTGCCAACTAAGAGGTTGGGAAGTGAGATTAGGCGGAAAAGAAATGATTTTTTGGGAGGCAATAAGTCAACTTTTTTAGAGATAATTTTATCGATTAAACCAGTTTTGTAGCCATTATTGATAGCGATCTGTTTAATGGTGTTAAGTTCTATAAGGAAATTGGGTTTAGAAAGGGGTATACTAAGAAGGCAGTGAAGCATAGAATGAAAAGAAGTGTTTGTGAGAAAAATGATGGGAAGAGTGATTGGGAATGACCTGATCTGTGTAAGTGGGTTTAAAAATAGCAAAGGTAGGTGTGTTGTTCAGCAGAGACAAAGTGAGATCTAAAAAGTTAAGCAAACCATTGGTTTCAGATTCAACCGTAAAAGAAATGGAAGGGTGGAGGGAATTTAAAAGAATTAAAAATTCAGAAAGTTGGTCATCTGCACCACTCCAGACACAGAATGTCATCCACATACCTACCCCAAATTCGGAATAAGTTAATAAAGGATGGCCAGAATTAAAAAGGTTAGCTTCTAAATTGTTGAGAAAAATGTCGGCAAGGAAAGGGGAAAGAGGGGACCCCATCATGAGACCATCCGTTTGTTTATAAAAATTATTGTCAAAAAGAAAAAAGTTTTGCTCATAATACGCTTCAAGTAAGTTAGAAAAATCAGTTATCAAAAATTGATTGACACCTGCTTTGGAAAGCATATCTACAACCAAATCTATGGCTTCTTTAATGGGAACAGAAGTAAAAAGATTACAGACATCAAAAGAGACCAATTTTGAATTGTTGGGGAAAATTTTTCCTGTTAAGGTGTGCGTCAACTCTATGGAATTTTTAATACCAAATTTGGGACTAAAATGAGAAGTGACAAAGTTCTTTCTTTTTCTCAACGAGTAAATTCCACAGGGTTGAGCCTGACTTCATTCTTGAAATTTATAACCCCATATTTAACTCTCATCCCATGCCTTCTCAGTACCTTTCTTCAAATTCACCATCTATTTACTTATAGGTCTGGGGGACTCTGTAGTGTTTAGTGTTTTTATGGGGGTTTTCCCTATTCTGCACAGGCGTAACTACTATGCCGCTAGGTCCGCCACTGCAGGGGGGCCAAATGGTGTGGGGGCCCCGAAGAATCTGGGAGCCCACAACACCGGCCTAAGCATTTTTATAAGTCATTACTAAAATTTTAATTTTTCCACCCACTGCAAACAGAGCCTAGCAGGCCGCTTAGCATTATAAAGTTAAACATTTTTCCTCGAGATCCATCAAACCCGTATGGAAGGTCAAAAGGACTTTGAACTGTATTCATTAGGCATGATGATAATATAGGGAAAAAGGATGAGTTCAGCACTGTAGATGTGAATATGTATGCCCGAATCTAGTTGAAGTGTAACGCTTGAAGTGTGAATACGATATTCTGTGAAGCCTATCAGAAAACTTAGATTATTTTTCGGTGTCTTTGAGTAGAGAATCGTTAAGGTAATTTGATAAGTATAAAAATACAATTCAGGCTTTATCTTATTGCATTATAAAGAATTGTCGGCATTAGGCTACTCCTTACGAACAGCACCAAGGGGCCCAACTGCTTAACATCCCTTCTGGACAGAGCGCTGACTTGAGCGTTCTTCTCAAATCGCACAAGTAGGGCACGGGATGATCCTAGATTGAAAAATCCGACCTCTACTGGATTCGAACCTGGGACTGCTCTCACATTACTAGAATGTGAACGTCCCTAAGCATATTCCTACCTAATATTCCCTGTACACATCTGCATTTTAGAAGAAAATGCCTTTTTAAAAACCAGGAAATTCATAAGTAAGAAAATATTGAATTTATTAATTGCATATCAAGATACACTGCAATCATATTTAGTGTTTTTCCTATTTAGATGGAAAAGGGTAATTCAAGTACAATTATACCATTTCATATCTTTGCGGCTGAGAGAGAGAGCGAAGAAGATAGTTTTCCAGTATGCGATCTTACGGGAACCAATAGGAATGAAGTAGGCAGAGCCTCCCCCATCGAGAGCTCATTCTCTCTCTGGCCTCCGTTGTGCATACATCGAGTCTCTGAATGCTGTGTTGCCACGTGTCTTCGTTGTCCAAACAGTGAAGTCCTCCCATCCCAGTAGCACACCGCTGGCATCTTTCTCTTTCTTCTGAGCTCTCCGCAACGTATTCCAGTTTAGTAGATATGGCAGCACCGAATTTGAGTTCTTCAGCGAGGAGACGACTCCTCTCTAGGAGGTGGGGAAATGTCTCTCCACCTCCAAGCAGCGGAAACACACGAGCAGTCCCGAGTACGTACGAAATGTCAGTTGCAAAGATAAATTAAATAGACTATAGCGTAGCTGTGTAAAGGACAAGGAAAGAAAATTAGAAGAACTCAAAAAGAGAAACAAAATCACCTAATTGAAAATGCCTAATGAATTGTAAATAAAACTATATGCATTTTATAGTGCATTTTTCATTTATATCAACATTTTCAAAGCAAATGTAGAATGATTTTTAGTATGGTTGTTCAAAACATTCGCGGGAGGGCCCAGAATTTGTAGTTATGCCACTGACTCTGCGTCGCTTTCTTTCCATTGGTCGCACTCTGTAAAAATGACTGAATGCTTTTGTTTACCCTTCTTTATAATGTCAGCTGTTATTCCTGCTACAAAATTCGTAGGTGTTTACTTACCAATCACTAGAAAGTAACATTCCACAAAGAAACCATCTACTGTCTTTTTTGTTTGAGTGACAGTCAACCTGAGTGCCAGGGTGAGAAAAAATGGTTCCTTACAACACTGTCCTAAGCCAAGTGGTCGTACAATTAGTTCGCACAAAATTCCGAGGAAGAGCGATGGATAAAAAAGATGAGCTTTTTGTTTTTGAAAAGAAAACAGGAAGACCAAAACCTGTTGTGTGTTATGTGTCGGGTTTTCCGAAAGCCAAGATGAGAAAAAAGAAGATTATGAAGACTGGGGGTGCCGGTGGTGTAGTGGTTAGGGTGCAGGCTGCTACTTGCCTACTGCAGCAGGCACAAATCCTGCGAAAGTAGGATTTTTCCAAGGTCACCCAGTCCCGTTTGTGAGGTTTGAGGAGACCGCACAAAGTCAGGGCCCCATCCTTCAGAGCTGTTGGCCCCCTTTGTGCTCTTCATTAGGAGCGTGCTAAAAGCAGGCACCAGGTTTCTCTCCTCCCTTGCACTACATCTTAAGCCGGCTCCACACATTCGTTATTCGATGGGTGCCGAGCCATGAATATTCGTCACTCGCCAAATGTCTAGTAGCGTGGAACAACGATTACCGATGTTCGTCACTCGGCGAACCACGATTATTTCCCGTCGAGAGTCGGTAAAAGAGCACGAGTCAAAGGAACGAACATTCGGCAAGCCGGGACTTTTTTAACCCCTCCACACATTCGTTATTCACCGATTGACAAATGTCTCTCCGCATTGATGCCAGATCGTGGAAATTTTCCGTATTTGCGAGAAATTTCATGCAGATCTGGCAGCATTGTGCCTTCGGAAACAGTACGCCAGTACTCAGTGCCGTCAGTAAGTCGTAAAGTGTGTCTTATTTTCCGCAGTTTATTTTTATCCAACTTCATTTCAAATAGGCGCAGCTCATGACAACAAAAGCGTTAGTTGCAGCGACAACAGTATCTTCACCGTCCAAATCCATCGCAAAATTTCAGTACTACGAACATTTACACCTTTTCCTGCAAGTAAATACGAATATTCGGGTTTGGACGACGGACGATTAGTGTGGATGCAGCTGCAAGTAGCTAGGAAAATATTTACTCGTCACTCGGCAACTGATCAAGAATGTTCGGCATTCTGAGAATAACAAATATGTGGAGTCGGCTGTAGATACCCATTGCGCGTAGGCAAGATGTGAATCAGCATGGCACAACATTATCAAGGATAACAATAAGCCCAATAAAATTTGAGCGATATGTTTTACTTCTAATTTTTCATAATTGATGTTAACTTTTTATTGAAAGCTTATTTTCATTTAACATAAAACGCATCATTCTGTTCCTTGTAAAGTATTGCTTCCATTTGCCCACAAACTAATTTAGCTATATTATATATATCAAAAAGGTTATATTTTTGTATTAAGTAAACCCAATTTTTATTATGTAATTTGGGTATTATGCATGGAGTTGTGATGGGGACCCGCTGCCACCGGGACCTACTCCCAATTGTAGCGTTTATGTGAATAATTTACGTTGTATCTATAATAAATATTAATAAGAAATTATGGTATGAACGAAGTTTGTTTAAAAATTAAAAAAATGTAATAACTATTGGTAATTTGGATATTTGTCCTGATTTTCTTACGCGGTCAGACTTACCGCGCGTGACCTCTTACTGTATTGTAAAGACTAGTACCCCTACCCATCGTCTATGGTTTCTAACAAAGACTTTCTAAATATGGCAACAGTGTATGAAGACCGCCAAAGAATCTGAAATGCTTCGTATTCTGAACACACGAGGCGCTAGTAATTTCATTCCGTGTTTGTTAGAAATGTAAGTGTTCATTTATGGGCATTATTTTTTCCAAGGCTTTTGGAAGATATAAAACTTCACCTAAACAGGCTGGTGAGAAATTTTCTGTACTTAATTCATGGCTTAAAAAAATTGTTTCAAAATTTATGATAGAGGCGCTTCTTACCTTAAAGATGTTTAGTCGTAGTTAATGTGTATCTTTGAACTTGGATTGCGATGTTGACACTAAATTCAATTTATTATCATCTTTTCTTATGATTTTTGATTTGTAGTCATTTATATTCAGAAAAAGGTTTCATATTCCATTAATATTAAGATTTTATGTAAGAATTTATTTATAAAGCACTTAAGTTTTTGCCTGTCATATTTATTTTCTAATTCCAACCTCATTCTTTTTCACAGAATAAAACGATTAATAATGGCCACCGAATTTGGAAAAAATTGTTTGGCACATATGTTGTTTGGTTGGTTCTTGTTTTCAGTTTTTCTATCCTTGTCATTAGGCCCTTATGTCGTCGGAGGATGCAACGAAGCCGTATGTGCAAGTGTAGTCAGTAAATGTATGCTCACTCAGTCTTGTAAATGTGACTTAAAGAATTGCTCATGCTGCAAAGAATGTTTTAACTGTTTGTCTTACCTCTATTCTGAGTGCTGTTCTTGTGTTGGTAAGTATAACTAGTAAATTTTCCTAAATTGTTTTTCATCAGTTTTTAAAATGATTGTCATGTCTGATTAACAGTAAATGTTCAAGTTTTATTTAACTGTTAGACATTACAGCCAGACCCCGATTTAGCGCTGCCTATATAGTGGCTATATAGTCAGTTTTTATGCACATGCAACATTCAAGAAATTTTATGTTGTTCATTTTAAATCTTTTGTTTTATTTTCCAGGAAGTCCTTTGGTCACGGATGTAATTTAGAAAATTATTGGCCCCTTTGCAACTTATAGTTGATAAAAACTGAGTTCTTATCTCACCCTTCAACTTGTTTCCAATATTTCATGTTTTGAATCTATCTTATGAGAAAACTGTCATAAAACATCATTAATTATTTTGTGATTGAAAGTAATTGGTTTTTATATTCAGGCGAAAAGTAATTGCAGTATGGTTTAAAGTGAAATTTCTTTTTTCATTTGAGTCTATTTTATTTTAGTGGAGGTTTAATCAAATGCATTTTTTTATGTGATGTTAGATACTCATTAATTCACCTTTTAATATACTTTCCTGTAGAACTTAACTTGAGAAGAACAAATATTTTCAATGTCATACTCGTACATGTTGTGAAAAAACTAAATGCACTGGACGCTTTTCCATTAGTCAATAATTTCTAATTTGGCCGCTAGAGGCCAGCAACTTCGACTGTTATCGAAAATAGCGCCATTGGCAGTTAGTTTTAAACTGAGCTACAAAAGAATTAAGTCGATGGTTATCAAGTTTGTTTAATAATGAGCATTATAAATTTAATATAATAATAATATCCATTTCTAGGGCCCTCAAGTTTAAAATGAACTTAGAAACAAAAAAGTAGAGGGAGTTCATGCTTGTTGGCATCGTAAACGCATGATGCAAAATGCAAGTAATATGCGCGAAACACAAGTAATGGTCAAAAATTTTTGTCGCAAAGTCCAAATTCGCAAGCACGCGAAGTTCAAAAAGGTGGTGTATTGTCTTTTAAGCCATTCTGACTGAATCATATTGATATGAGTAAATTATATCAATAACGTCTAGAATATTAAATGCTTGTCTGATTATTCTGCTGCTAGTTATGCAATATGTTTAGGTTCTTCCTTCTTACATACCAATGTTGAATCGAGGTTGAAGTGGTTGTAACCTGTTGGAGATTTTGCTTAGTGCTTTAAGAATTCATTATTTATTGCTTTCATTTTTATTAGAATTAATGCAATGGTTAATTATTTTTTGAGATATGTGTCCCAGACCGAATGACACAGATGGAGAGTCGGGAAGCAACTCCTTGGGTCGCAAGAGCCACGTGGAAGAATTTGCAGACTCTGTCCCTGAGCTCTTCCAAGCACTTACGGCAGAACCTGATGCACAACAGAGATGGCGCACTTTCACTTTCCCTGTTGAATTTGACATTTCTCCTTATTTCCGCCCAAAATTAATGGAAAAAGAGATTAAGTTAAGAACGCGTAAGTGACTAATGTTTGGATATAAGAATTTTTAGTAATATTCTGTCATAATTATGTTTAAAAATCTAGTTACTGAAATCTGAAATGATATCTGCCATTTTACAGAGAGTGCCGAGCAAGACGTAGCCTCTCCTGACACGAAGGAGATAATGACACTTAATTGCACAGTCGCATACATGAGTCAGTGTATGTCATGGAATAAATGCAGAGCTTCTTGTCAGTCTACAGGAGCTACATCTTATCGTTGGTTTCATGATGGCTGTTGCCAATGTGTTGGTAACACGTGTATCAACTATGGACTCAATGAAAGCAGGTGAGCGTTAACCCTCTTATATACACTTTCAGTGGTATAGTCAGAAGCACCTATTTATTAAGTGGGCGTATAATATTTTCTCTATTCAATTCCCTTGGCAGGCAAATTTCATATATTTAAATAATAATTAATATTTCATATGAAATCTTCTAAATACTAGTTATAATATCTGGTATAACCTATTTAAGCACATTTATGAACAGTTCCATGTATTGCTTATTGTACTTTTATTTAATAGAAGTTTGTTGTTTCAATCATAAAAGTTCCCAACATTTTGCACAAAATGTTTCTTCACATCTGTAAACAAACATAATGTATGCAATTGAATAACTACTCGTCTATTTACTTTGGGATAAATAATTTGCATGCTGTAATTTGCAGCACATATATTGCGCCGAACATTCACTTCCATGATCTATGATCTTTAATATTGAGACTAGTTTGTTGGAAAAATATTACTAATGGCAGAATTCCATATGGCGTGTCTATTGATGCTTTCCTTGCTGCATGCAAGACTAAGGTGCATGTCTAAAGATGCTCTCTCCACTTAAGTGGTTAATATTATAACCTATTTTTTCTGAAGTAATTGAAATCATTACATTCCATTTAATTACAGTGGAACTCTGATTATCTGAAATAACTGAGACCAAGAATGGTACAGAAATAACAATAATCTGAATGATTGGACAAAATTAAAAGAATTTTACATACAAGTTGTCGGTGCTTGCATACTGCAAGCGATTAAAAAATCACCATACACCAAGATCTAAACTTGTAAATAACCCAACATTATCTCCAAGGCAACAGCACTTCAGCCACGTGGAGTCTATATGTATTAGACAATAAGTTCCATGAGTTCTAGCAGAATATTTATAATTTTCCGCGAAATAAAGGCAACTGTCTGTAATTTCCGAATTCTCGGGCAATCGGCTTGTGTCCAAGTTTTCGTATTTCAAGTTTTTTGACTCAGATAGCCCTGCATGAGCAATAAGAATAATCTTCATTAAGACAATACTCTATACACTAAAATTATGCAAAAATTAGAATATTTTGTGTGAAGATTATGGCATCATCATCCGTGACTTGAGCACTTAGTTGGATTTTAAAAATCACAAAATAGGTATAGCGCCATTATATTTAACAATTGAAAGGTTAAAATTTCTCGATAAACTACGAAACAGAACATTAAAATACTTTTCATGTTTTACTAAATTTCTTGTGTGAGTAGATATAATGATGTCATCATAAGTTTACATCATAATTAAAATCACTGCCATAATAATATATAAATAAGACAATTTTCATTTTCCGTGAAATCAAGGCAACTATCCAGAATTTCTAAATTCTCTGGCAATCGGCTTGCATCCAAGTTTTCGAATTTCCAGTTTTATGGCTATAATCATTAAGATAATAGCCTATACGTATATCACACTACAATTTATGTAAAAATTAGGATATTTTGTGTGTTAGGATGACGTCAATATCATCCATGACTTTTAGTTCGTATCCAGATAAAAAAATTAATTTAAATTATCATATGTGTACTCCGTTGGCTGAAATCAAATAGATGCAGATCAAATAATGCAGTCTTTAAGCATTAAATAAATGCTGTTGAAGTATGGACAATCAATTCCCATTGAAATGCATTGGAGTCATTGCTATGGTAGTTTATATTTTTCATTGTTGAAGACCTAAAAATTTCATAATTTTATGATTAAAATCACATTTTTACACAAATTCAGCATGGATTTGAATTCAGTCTTCAAGAAAAATAAACTTCATTCTTTCATACACCATACAGTGCAATCAATTTGGAAATACATAAACCTTGAAAATTTGTTTAAGCTATTGCGAATTTTTAGCGGCCGCATTGTTGCACTTTTTCAAGATTTTCGTTTTTTCTAGTCTAGAAAAACTGACTGATAAAATTGTCACCATTGCACCATTTGCCTAACACATTGAAACGCTCCTGGAAGAGTTTAATTCTAGGTCCCATCTGTTTTCTGAATTGGAACCAATTGTGACGTTCTTGGTTAATCCACTCACTTTTACGGACAATGATATATCAGTTACTATTGCAACTTACTTCAGCACAAAAAATCCCTAGTAGGGAAGGAAGACGTCTTTGAAAGCGTTGTATATTATCACAGTTATCAATTAATTGAATTTTTTTATTTTTAGGCATTTTTTACCTAAGCAAATAATGAATGCCTTATGATCAGGTGACGACCGTCTGTCTGTCTGCTTGTTTCATCTCCGAAACTGTTAGGCAGATTTTCAGGAAATTTTGTACTTAAGACTTACAGGCAAAGAAAATTATAGAAATTGTTTGCATAATACAATCAGGGGTGCCACTTTACGTGGCCAAAAATGAACTTTCTAAAAAATATTACATATACCAAAATAACTTCAAATAAAGTTTGTGTAGCTAGTAAAAGAATATTTCTTGCCTCAAACCTTTTTATTGAAGGAGTAGCCTTTTTCAAGAGTATCTGACAAAAATATCGGAACTCACTTTGAACAGAAAATTTCTCGCATTTCTTTCTTTTAATCGTTGTTCGTAGTAAACATCGTAAACAAGATATGCTGTAATTACATAAATGCATTTAATTTTCTTTTGTGAACTGAGCGTTTAGTAAGTGGAACAAAATATTGTTTTATAAATTATCATGATCAGTATTGATTGTTGTTTACGGCTACTACTATAAATTCGATTTTTTTTACTCCATATAATAGGACCCTCTGATTTACGGTCAATGTCATAAATAAAACCTTTATGTGATAGCGCATATCTTTGTGATTTTACTATTTTATGCTCTGAAATCGGCGAGTTTTTATTTTTGGTGAGTTATCACATTACGGGTTCCGCACAGTATGTATTTGAAAGATACGTAGTCACTGACATGGACAGAGACAGAATTTTTCCTTGAAACCCACTGACCTTGCTTTTCGCACCAGATGCTTTATTTTACCCATCCACCGCCGGGTCACTCACCCTGACCCTGAGTGTTTTCTCTAAATCCCTCTCCATTAACGGTTTGCTGGGGGATCACCCGAGGCACCGAAGGAAGTGCCGAAATCGCCCTTTTGCGACCGCTACATACTTGCTGATTGTGAGTTAGTTATTTGTAGTGCTCTCAAGCATAAACGTCTAGCATTCCAACTTGCATCTGCATTCTACTGTTGCCACTGTTATATCGTTATTGTTTTTATTCTTTTCTGTTATCATTTATATTGTTGTCCATTATTGTTTATTTTGTTTTTACCGTGTGTTACTTCGCCCTTCACATAATGGAACGTGATGAGGATTACGATAGTTCTGATTGTGATGTGGAAGACGTGGACATTGAGGATTCTGGTTCTGAATCAAGTTTTTTGGAGGATACAGGCTCTGAATCAGGGGACGCAGCAGAAGCAGTGCAAGAAGGGCAGTGGCAGGGGATTCTTCAGGCTCTCCTCCTGCTGCACCGCCTAGATTTTATTTTGATTTTGATTTTATTCGTCTGTAAACTTCAAAGTTGACCCAGATGGAGGTATTTTACAGTATTTTGAACTATTCTTCGATGACAACCTCATCGGTTATATTACCGATGAAACCAATTGCTATGCGAATCGGTCTCTTCGTGGAAACGATGGTTCAAGTAGCGGTAAAGTGCCTAATTGGCATACCACCATTGTCCCCGAAATTCATGTTTTTTGGCACTTGTTATGCTGCAGAGCATAGTAAGAAAGCCAGATCAGGAGTTTTATTGGTCAACCCGACCAATACTTTCTACCCCATTTTTTGGACACAATGTCTTACCGTAGATTTGTAAAAATTAGGCAGTATTTGCATTTCTGCATTAATGATGAGTACAATTCCATAACTCATCCCAACCCCAAATTAAATAAAATATGGTTTATTTACAAAGCGTTGGAGGAAAAGTTCAGTAGGTTGTACACTCCGGAGAGGGACATAATGATTGATGAAAGCCTTTTGTTATACAAAGGACGGTTAGCATGGTGTCAATATAACCCCCAAAAAAGGGGCAAGGTTTAAAACTTTCGTCTTGTGCGAATCTGGGAGTGGATATGTTTGGTCCACAATAATTTACACGGGAAAAGGCACCATCCTAGATACAGATTACAAAAATATGCCCATGTCCTCTTAAGTGGTTATGTCACTTATGAAGCCTCTGTTGGACAAAGGTTATTGCCTGACAAGAGACAATTTTTATACATCGCCTGAATTGGCAGATTTGCTTGTTTCGGGACTGTGTGCATTACACAAAAAGGCATGCCTATAGGAATGAAAAATAAAAAATTGAAAAAAGGTGAAATAGCCGTATCGCAAAGGGAAAATAATGGTGCTCCGGTGGAAAGATAAGAAAGATATGACGCTGCTATCTACCATCCACAACAGCAAATTGGAGAAAGTAGAAAAATGGGGGAAATCTAAAGTAAAACCAAAAGTTGTTATAGATTATAATGACACAATGGGTGGGGTTGATCAGATGGACCAGCTTTTGGCAAGGAAACGGAAAAAATGTTATAAAAATGTTTTTTTTTCACTATCTTGAGCTTGCTGTTTGGAATTCTTTTATTTTATACCATAAAAAAGTGTATTTGGACCATAGGCTAGACCTAATTGAGAAAATAATAGACAGGTACCACCCCAGTGTTGTTTCCCCAAAACCAGGTAGACCACCCACAGCACCACACTCCCGCCACCTCACAGAGAGGCACTTTGCTGAACCAATCCTGGCCACTAGAAAGAAGACGAACCAAACGAAGCAGTGCGTGTTGTGTTGCCGCAAAATATACGCGAGGGGGGAAAAAATTAGGAGAGAAAGCCGATATCATTGCCCAGAATGTGATGTGCCGCTGTGTGTGCATCCCTGTTTCAAAGTGTACCACACAATAGTTAACATTTAGGGATTTGATTGTATCCATTTTTTAACTTTAAGACTAAAATAATTTTGTGAGTAAAAATTTGTGAAATAAAGGGGGGAAAAGTGAAATTACTGAATATAAAGTGTGAAATATTTTGTAAAATAAAAATTTCAAAGCCGAAATGATCCATTTTCTTTTTTTATCAAGCAATAATTAATAAGAAAATTAAATAATGTGGTTTTTTAACCCACTCATGAAAAAAAAACGTCAATGAAGTGGTTAATATTACAAATTTAATGTTTTTTCTTTTGCTAGGAAATTAAAGTTGGAGAATTACTCATGCGAATGTCAATTGTTATAAAATACAAATCGAACACACTAAATAATTCATTATGACGTCATTGATTCCCCTTAATAGCATAAATTAGACGCGATCATAACATTTCGTGTATCTGTTCCCATTGAAAAGCATTAAGCTCACAACCATGGCAACTAACATATTCCATTGTTGTAAACCATCAAATATTCCCTTTTTTCCACGATAAAAGTTAATAATTACGCTAATTCAATACGTATTCAAATTCTGCTTTCAAAAATAAGAAAACATTCTTTTTTACATAGAACTGTTCAAGACCTGAGTTCGTATCTCAATTTGAAATAATTTAAAAATGCAATTTTATAAAGCCCTGCACCGATTGAACTTACTTTCCCATTCTTTTCTTATGGGGAAAAGATGGGGTAAAAACAACCCCTTATATGAAAAAGTAAAAAAAATATGCCCGAGGTGCACACCCTTAGGTTTTCCTAAGTACGCATGCCAAGTTTCAGCTTTCTAGGTCTCTTGGTTTTGGAGTTACAGCGTTAACACACAAACACATTTACTTTTATGGCATAATATTGATTTGAGGTAGTTATTTTATTACTTATCAAATATGATGTCGTTTAGCAGCCATTTTTCTAAATCTGGTAACACCATGAAATTTAAATAAATGTTTTTGAGTTAAATTCCTGTATTCTGGCATCAAACACACTTAAATAGTTGAGTATTATGGGGTATTTGAATATTGTTTTCAACAAGAGAAATTTTTTAAAAAGTATTCAAAGCCCATTTTAGTCCAACCAGTGTTAGGTACAGAAAAACTGGTACTCTGTTACATTTGTTTGTTTATTTAATATTTGAATGGCATTAAACGTCGTGTTGCAGAAGCTTTGCTAAAGAAACCTTTTGTCAAAAATGTTGGTACCCTGAATGCAGTGATCCAAACAATTTTATTTTTATATTCATCGATCTTTTATCCTTTATTGTGTGAATGATAGGTGCCGTGATTGTCCAATTTCCAAGAGCAAAAAGGACTTTGGTGATGAGCCGGATGATGATTTAACCAACTCTGCTTCAGAGGAATTTGATGATTATGGGTCAGACAAGAAATTTGATTCTGATTTGGACTGAAAGAGTATTTTATTGGCTGATGAATTGAAGTGATTCTCCAATATTCACATATGTGCCAGTGCTAATGTAAGATAAATATGTGCTTTACTTTGCAGTAACTGTTTGATAAACTTCAAACATCACATTTTATAAATTTTATGGTGCAAATATTTTTGCCACACTATTTTCTTTTCGACTTTGGTCAAAAATTGTGTATGCAAAAGTTTTGCATGTGAAATCTCATAACATTTAAAAAATGATTTTTATATAAATCATTACTGTAAGGTAAGCGTATAAATAGGATTTTGGTATGATAATTGATGTGTGAGTGTGTATGCATGCCTGTTTTCTCTTGTAATAACAAGGGAATATAAATATTTTTGTTACCTGTACATATCCTTGTATCGAATTATCATTCATATTTACAAGCATTTTTATACAATTCTTTTTAATGGATAAAACTTTATATTTCTTTATCGAGTATCTTTATTGTAATTGTGTTGAGGAAGGCTGTGCAATTTGCTGAAATAATAACCAGACGATAACCAAAATATTTAGCATAACTTTAGCATTTGCTTAATTTTACAGCATTGATCATTATTTCATTTTTAGAAGTGAAAATTTTGAGCACTTTTTTAAACTTAATTTTTATCTAATGGAAGTAAAATAATTTTGAAAGCAACTAGTTTGTGATTATATTTTGCTGTATTAATCTTTATAGATAATTAAAGTTTCATTATAAAGGAATGGAATCATTCGCAATGTTTCTTGTTCCTCTGCATTTGATTTTTATTAAAATCTGCCGGATGACTTGTCATTTCTGAATAATCTCAAAGTTTACAGATTATGGAAGTAAACAAAAAATCAGTGCAATGTACAGGTTTCCCTGTCTTTATGCAGATTTGCTTTATGCGAATTTGCTATTATGTGACAAACATATTGCTACTGGAATTTCTTTTTATGCATCTTTGATTTGCTCTTATGTGGTTATGCTGCCAGTGCAATACGTGCAGCATAAGGCGACCATTTACTCTCTCATTGTCTCATTGCTGTGCATATTAGTACAACAGTAAAAGAGATGAGAGTGGAGTGGATGTTGTAGAATGGAGATGAGACGGAGATTTTGTGTGATACAGTTTGAGCACAGTTGAGAAGTTTTGTCTCCTTGCCCACGGAACTTGCGTTTGGCCAAGACAACCCTCCAGTACTTTAAACCTCCACTATTATGTCACTCACAACAGACACCACTTTTGCTCGTCTGCTTCCTTTTATTGACGAGTATAATTTAGTGTTAATTGTTTTAAGTTTGTATTTAGCGCATAAGAGGTAATTTTGGAGCAAAAAAGAGCATCTTGGGGGGGAATTAGGATTGCTTGTGGAACATATCCCTATCTTATACATGTAAATATGGGTCCTGTTGATGCGATTTTGCTTAATGCGCCACTTTCCTGGAATGCAACCCCCGCATAAAGAGAGGGAAACTTGTATATTACAAAATCTTTCCAATCCATTTGCTTCCAGTACACAATAATGTCACTGTTTGCATTAATCCTTTCCAGTCCATTTACTCAAGCATGAAGCTGCCCCTTCCATTCCAGTTATTTTGTAAGTAATCATGGCAAAAGAGGATACACCACCTTTTTGAACTTCGTGAATAATTGGTTCCGGAAAACTGATGCGAAATGTCAATTCCCAAAGTGAAAGTCTTATTTTTCCATAAGAATGTTATTATGTGAGTACGGTTCCCAGTCAACCTAAAAAATTCACTTTTTTTATCATAAATAATGCAGTTGAACAGAAAATAAAAGAAAATACAACAGCAACTGAAAACCTAGCATCATAAAGTGAAAAAATTCTTTTAATTATCTTCAAAATGTGTAATAGCAAATGAAAACCCAGCATTACAAAGTGATTACACTTCTTTCGGCACTCGTGCAATGTACTTACAGCACATTTTTGCATGCGATTTTTTAACGTCTTTTGTTCATTCCAAGGAAATCCTTTAATTTAAATTGATGAATTACTGAAATGAAATGTTGAGTACGTGATGCGCAAATGTATTCTTGGGTTCTGCAACAAACATTTCCAAGCCACAAAAAAACACTAGCATTAAAAAATTTCTTTTAATAATTGTGTTAGAAATGCGTAACAGAAAATCAAAACCTAGCGTATGAAAGTGGTAACATTTCTTTTAATTGTCCAAAATACGTCACAAAAAATAAAAACGAAGCATTAAAGTGGCAACATTTCTTTTAGTAATCATGTTCAATATAGGTACGTGGCAGAAAATCTTATGTTACAAGATGATAGCAATTCTTAGATTTACTTTAAAAATTCATAATAAAACATGAAAACCTAACAAAACAAAATAACATTTCTCTAAATTACATTCGAAAAAATATCATAATAGTAAATGAAAACCTTACATTCTAAATGATGGCATTTCTTTAAATTTTAAACTAAAGTTTCATATCGAAAATAGTGGTGAAGATCAAACTGAGCTACAAAATAATTAAGTTGAGAGTTATCACGTTTGTTTACTTAGAAAACTGCTAATAGTGATCATTCTACAGCACCAAAGTTTAAACTGAACTTGGAAACAAAAAAGTAGATGAAGTTCTGGTTGTTGGCATCACAAACGGATGACGCGAAATGCAAATAATCCGTGCGAAACAAATAATGTTCATAAAAAATTTTGTCGCTAAGTGCAAATTTGCGAGCCACAAGCACGTGAAGTTCAAAAAGGTGGTGTAATGCTGTATCTAATATATGTAAAGAAGAGTGTCTGTCGTCTATGCATTTGGGCACCGCAAGAGCCACCAGCGTTACCAAATCTTGTATGGAATCCACTTTGACCCAGAGGAAGGCTAAGGGCTACATTTGCATTCGATTCCCCAGTTTGATTCCAGGAGCTTTTATTTTTCCCATAAAATAGCATTTGATTGAGTGCAGCATATTTTTTAATGGCATCTTAAAATTACCATATTTTTCTCGTTATAAGAGGCACCCAGATACTTGAAAAGATTTTTCAGGAAAAAATGTATTTTGTTTCTCCAAAGCATTTAGGAAGGGCCACGTTGTGTTTCATTCTAGCCATGATTAAGTTCGTATCTGGTAACATTTAAATATAATATTATGGCATGATAACAGTTAAACACAATATTTAAGATAAACTTAATTCGTGAAAATAAATAGAGATGATCTAAAAATAAATAATTGCTTCAAAATCTTGTATAGTTAAATGTGCCCTACGTGTGCTCAGGAATCCTATTACCGTATTAACCCGAAAGGAAGATGAGACAAGAATTGAAACCATAATGGCAAAGACTCTTTTCTTGGAAATATATCAATTAAAATTTATAGATTAATTCCCAAAAATAAAATTAGAGCCGCTTTTTACAATAGATTGAACTTAAAAAACCTTCTATGCCATACTATAGGCATGATTGTAAATTTTGAAAGAAGTGGAATTTATAAATTACATTGTGGAGATTATATAGTGGTTTATGTAGGACAAACAGAGCAGAAATTCAAAGAAAGAATTAAAGAACATCATTCTTGCTTCATAAACAGTGACACAACCTCCTCGTCGCCAAACATCTAATAGAACATGGACACAACAGTGACTTGATTCCCAAAATCCTCCATTATGAAAGGAAGGGTCCTAGACTTGATATTCTGGAACAATTGGAAATTATACAGTGTGTGTGTGTGTGGCCTCAAAAAGCTGAAGTCATAAATGATATTTTATATTGTTTTTATTGCCCACTTCTCGACCTCCCATTAATCTAATTATTTCTCCCAATTATCCCATTCTCTTCTCATTACTCAACTTACTGGACTTCACTTAGCTCAACCTGGTGCTCTTCATAAAGAGTAGGCTAATACCGGCACCAGGTTTCCCTCCTCCCTTGTGTGTTTGGTGTGGAAGGAGCAATGGCTGTAATAATCCAAGAGGTTGATTAGCCAGAAATTCCATACTAACAAAACTTAGCTCAACCGTTTTCTCCCCCTCCCCTTCCCACAAACATATGTTCACTCCTTTCCTCCAATGATCTTTTGCTCCACTATCACTTTCATTATCCTCCCCCAACTCACCCTCTTCCACCCACCCATTATACCTATTACTATAAATTGCTACCGATTATGAGTTCACTTTACCTGATGATGTTGCATTGCAATGAAACCTAAGTGGAACATAAATAAAAGTTTGTGGAATTACCAAATAAGTCTCTATTTCTACAATTATTTTTTTAATATATACTTTCCATCTTGGAACCTAACCCCATTTTTTTCGTAGGTTTAATTCCAGCAACACAGTGCCCTTCTAAAACATAGCCCTTGCGTTGGGGAAAATCTACTGTTTTCTCTTATATATTTGAAAGTTTTAATGAAAAATGAATTATAAATCTAATGTTGTTCCTTGAATCCAATGGGTGATCAAAATATTTCCTTTAGCTATTAAAAATTTCACTCATCCATGTAAATATTTCAGCAGCAAAGGATCATTATAACAAAATTGTTGAAGGTAGATACTCTATACCTGTCATGTATTTCTGATTTGCTCACCCATTTTGTGACTGCAGAAGTTAACTAGACATCCTACTTAAGGAAAGCAACATGAGATGAAATTTAAAATATAGTATTCATGTAGTAGACCCTCTTCAACCGCAGTGGATACATTTCTGGCTTGACTGTGGTTGGAGAAACCCGCGGTTGGAAAATAGGGGGTTAGGGGGAGTGATCCTTGAGAGACATACCTTAAATATTATAATGCATACAAAACATGCTTACAAATTCTATTTATCATATTTGTTATCATTATAATTCTAATATATAATAAAATTCTTCGCGGGAGGTCCTTCTGGTCCCTTCCTCCTTTTTCGAGGTGGTCTGCAGATTACAGTCCTCTTCTGCCCATACATAGCCATATAGTTGGGTTCTATTCCAGCAGCTAAGCCCTCAATACTACCTTGCCAACCAGCGCACTCCTGATATTGCATATATTCATCAAAATTGCAGAAACTATTGATGATATTAGTATGCAGTCTTAAAAATATGTGACCCTCTTCATTAAATAAGAAAAGTTTCTCGCAGATCAGCATTTTTAAGTGTCGACAGGAAATTTAAAATAATTGATATGTTTCTTATATTTGTTTATGGATTAAAGAAATTTGACCGTATTTAATGCCTTCTATGCTTTCTGTGTTTGATATTTTTACACGTCTATAAGGTTCAATTTAGTAATTTTAGTAAAATATATTTGGGTCTTTTTGGGACAGGAATCCATGATTAACATATGCACTCGGCTTCAACTAAAAAATACTTACATATAAAGGTATCAACTATATAAAATTTTGTTATGAAAATTGAGTTATTGCCCTTGTTTTTCCTCCAATTCGGTGAAGATAGAATTTCGGCAAACAATTCAATAAAAATTATATGAGAAATCTGTAAAATAAAGCTAATTTATAACCAGTTAATGGGTACAGATAATGTATACACAACATATATTATTATAAAAGATCAGGGGCCATTACAGAAATTTTTCCTCAAGTGCAAAATTGAGAAAGAAAAACTAGTATCAGAAAATACAAACAAAATAAAAAATAGCTGTAATGAGAAGTGGCTGAGGGATGTTGGCAAAATGAGGACATGGGGATTAAATATTAATGCAAAAAATTATGTGAAGAGTA
The DNA here is from genome assembly GCA_028673005.1 of Tanypteryx hageni. Lineage (NCBI taxonomy): Eukaryota > Metazoa > Arthropoda > Insecta > Odonata > Petaluridae > Tanypteryx > Tanypteryx hageni. The sequence goes on from CM054117.1 coordinate 8,393,508, forward strand.
AACAGAGCTGTAAATACATAATAGTGCAATCAGAAAGGAGCACCATTCTGTGAGTGAACTAATTACACCTAGTAGAGCTTTCAGCCTCTTCTATAACACAACTTTAATAATGACGATATTTATTCATTATTGACAGCCGTGTGGAGAATTGTGGGTAATTAAGACTAGGCCACTTTTGAGAAAACATAATTTAATGTAAGTTAAGAGGCCCGTGAATTTTCTTCGTTATTGCGAGTGTTCAGTTTGATCGAAACTATAGGTTTAACATAAAAGAGGTCCAACACTTAAAAAATAATTGGAATAAAGGCCAATTCACAGTATACGTAACGTCAATGTTTCGGCACAGATCATCTTCGACACGTCAATATTTCTTCTATGTATTTAGATGGAGTTGTTTACACCATCTGTCACGTCCCCGTCGGGTCATCGATCCGTTACGTCTCGCAGTTTCTCGGAAGGAATATTTGACGGGACAGTGAAGGTCTGAACGTGCCTGTGCATTTCTTACAGTGTGAACACCTCACCCGTCAGGTTTCTATCAGTGCCTGTTATATTACAAACAGTAGTACATAGTTTACAATGATGTAAAACTAATAAAGTTATAGTATTATTTTTTAATACATCCCTATTTATCTTCTTGTGGAATATGCTCAATTGGTACTTATTGTTAGACATTCTGAAATACTGATAAAACATTAAACTCATCTTTTGTCAACTTCTTAAAGAATGCCCGAAATTATCGTACCGATTTTGTCCCACAAGCATTTATTGTGAACAGTGATGAAAAATATCGTGATGGAGACGGTCCTTGTCGGTGTGTTGATGTTATGTATAGTGTGAATCGGCCTTGAATCGATCTGAAGATCCTATGCAGACAGGCATAAGCAGTAATGTTGGGAATAGAAAACATCCACATTCAGAAACGAGAAAGTAGATCTGCTATGATAGTTCAGTGGTAGAATATCCGCCCGGCAAGTGGAAGAGCCGGGTTTGATTCCCGGTCGTAGTAGACTTTTTTCTCATTTAAAAAAATATTCCCAATTTAAAAAATAATTTAAACTATATTATATTTATCCCCTTTTCTATTAGACTATTATATCGAAATTCACACCACTTACTATGTAGTGAATCATACCGAAGAATTAGGAGCGGTTTTGCATACATTTAGGCACGAGCTGGAAAACCGCGATTGGAGAGGGACTACTGAATTGATTTTTAAGTGAATTTTACATTAGTATATTTGAAGATAAGATTTTATTTTTGTAAATTATCAAAATCTTCCTCTTAATAATCAGGGACGTAGCTAGCCTCCTAACGGGGGGGGGGGGGGCAACATAAAAATCAAAAATATTTGGGTGCGCACACAAAAATATGAAAAATTTAATACAACTATCTAGACCTATATTTTTGTACCAATCCTTTGCTTATATTATCAGTAAACCTTTTTCCTACCTCTTTAGTTTATAAAACCAACGTTTATTAACTGTTTGCTTTTATTCATAAAAATTATGTTAATTTTTATTGATAATTTTAAATACATTTTTTGTATCATTTTAAGAATGATATTTTCCATACAATAGGTTGTATTCTGCTGTTATAATTAAAATTACATTTCTTATTTTGCAAATTAGAACAATATTTTTTTAAATGTTGACAAACATTCCCATTTCTATTATAAATTAATACAGTGTTTCAGACATATTACAGACATATGGTATTCAAATCTTTTATAACAATTATAATAACACTAGTAATAAAAATAGGCACCAATTATCTTAATAAATTATAACTATAATATAAAGGCTATATTTAATTGTCTGTATACTATAAATATGTAAATTAAAAAAGCAAAATATTTTTATTTTAGTAACTGAACCCGTCTACCTCCAGCTTTTTGTGCAAATATTTCTACAATTAAGTCTAAATCAATAGATTTAGTAATTTCCTTTTCAATGTGCAGTACAGCTAAATGTGATAGACGTTCGTTGGAAATTTTATTTCTTATAAAAGTTTTAATTCGCCTCAAACTTGAAAACGATCTCTCGCATGCTGCAGTTGATACGGGTATCGTTACAGCTATTGTACAAAATTTATGAAATTCGTAAAAAGCTACTTTGAACTTGCTTATCATTCCTAATAATTGAAACAGATGTGTAATTTTAGTTTTATTTTCAGACTCATACCTTTTAATGGTTTTTGGCAAAATTTGTAATTCGGCCTTCAAATTCTCAATATCAATTCTATAATTTAAAGCAAAAGGTTTTATTTGTTTGAAATTTAGAAAGTTTTCATACAGCGGATTTAATCTATGTATACCTTCTAAAATTTTTCTTTGTTAGTAAATCTTGCATTTAATTCTGCTATTATTCTATCCAGAACAGGAATATAAATTTGAGTATGAATTTGATCTTTCATATTGATATTACGTTGAAAATTGCTTTCCTCTGTAATAAGATAATTTGCATATTTAGTTGGAAATTTAGAAATCCTGTTTGAATTTTCATTATTTGGAATATTAATGTTATTATTTGTTGCAATTGTCACTGATTCTTAGTAAATTTTACCAAAATTAAAATTTGAAATTGTAAACTAAAAATGTCTGTAAAGAATGTGTTAATGTTAATACATTTGATAGATCTGAACTGACGCTTTGCAAGAAGTCACTGGCAGATTTGATTTTTTAAAAATATTTCAGTAAACATGCACAAATTAAATACAAATTGAAAATCAATGCAAACGGCTGGCTTCTATTCTCCGTTCACCTGCTTCATTTGCAATAATATTTAATAAAACTAATAGGGCCTCGAAAGTATTTTTCAAAGCTGAACATGCATATACCTGGGCTGTCCACCGGGTATAACAAATTCGTTTTAGTTCTCGTAATTTGCTATTTGGGTACATATCTTTCTGTAGTTTTATAAACCGGGAATGAATAGCTGGCCCAGAAAAAAATATATACAATTCTTCCAATGTAGAGAAAAAGGAGTCTACATGTTTTACCTGTTTGCAAATATGAACAGTTACAAGGTTTAGTCAGTGATTGAAACAGTGAACATATATACAGTGAGGTACTTCATCCGTTATTAATTTTTATATGCCATTTAATCTCCCGTTCATAACGCTAGCGCCATCGTAAGATTGTGAAACATTTTGATAAATCTATTTCACAACTTGCTAATACTTCTTTAATGTATTTGAATAATGCGCTTGCATTAAGAAACTCGGTTTGTTTATAGCCTAAGAACCTTTCAAACACTGTACCATCTAAATAGTATCTTACAACAACCGAAAGTTGAGCACTTTTAGAGATATCTTTATATTCGTCCACCATAATTAAAAAATACTTTACTTTTTTAATCTCGTCAGTTATTTGTCTAATTACTACATATGACATTATTTTTAAAATTTCATTTTGAACTGACGGACTGGTATATTTGGCATTTTTTGGACCATTGAGAAAAAATCTTTTTACATTATCAGAATGTTCAGACAAAATTTGTAAAATTTCTAGAAAATTTTCTCTATTTAAACTCAGGTCAGATTCATTACTTCCCCATTGAGCAATATTTTGAACAGCTGTATATCTCAAAACCTGACAAATAATCTTTAAATATTGTCTATTTTCACTTACTTGGCTAGAATGGGCATGATTCAACAAGGACGTAATAGAAGCTTTCTTATTGGACGCCATTTCTTTGTGCATCTCCCAGGAGGTTTCACACCTTTTATGTGGGTCGCTCATACCATGTTGCCGAAGCCCAGTGTCTTTTTCCATGGCTTTCTTCCAATTTCTGAACCCTACAGATACGAACAGTGTTCGAATCCACAGCAATGGAAAAAAAGCAATACGGGAAGCAATACACAGCATCATCTAACACACTATATTCTAACCACGAAAATTTTTCATACCAAATTGCCTTGTAACTTTTCTAGCATGCTCCGAATTTCCGATTTGGAAAAACTGACAGTTTTGGCTGTATAGGTCCGTCAATCACTACCTGTGACAGGTCTCATGGTCCAGGAATTTTTATGAACTTCATCATCGTCATTGCATTTGGAATTCAGCATTAAATTCAACTTATCAAGATCACATTCCTCAATTTCACTTTCTGAACTTGAACAAACTTCCTCACCTTCATCAGCAGTTATTTCAATGTCCCTTTCAAGCTCCTTTTCTTCAGAATTAACTGTTTCTTGAGAATTTCCTAGTTTAATTTTCTTTGCTGTGGCTTTTTCAAAATAGTCCGAGATGTTACTTCTTTTGCTATTCATCTTGTTCGATTTGTTGGGCCTTAAAAAATAATAATTTAAATGTTATTTTTTCATAACTCCATTCAAACTCCAACAAGTATAGTATATTTCGTTTCAAATAAACTTTTAATTAGTTGCACAATCTTATTACTTATATTCAATTAACTCAGATGAAATGTAAAATTAACAAATGGTAATATTCCGTAGAATGAATGCTCTCTTAACAAATATTTATTTTACCGTATATGATAAACAGTATCAAAAATTAGCTGAAGGAATGACCGACTCATCATAACGAACTTAACTTACTTATTTCTATCAAACTACCGAATATTTTTCAGAGTGAGTCATATGGTATGGATATAAGCGAGTTAACCGAAAAGCAAAAGCAGCTGTAACTCGGTGCTTTACTCGTGAGTGTACAATTTTGCAATATTTGTATTCCTATGATAATAAGTGTGAATATTAATAGAACTCAATGTAATATAAAAATTATACACTTACCACTACATAAAAATTCCATCGGAAATGATTCGCTGACCTGCTGATGGGATCTAGCTCTTCTTGCCATCACACCAAACTCGAAAATCCTTGGATGACAAAGGGGAGTTCTCGTGATGCTTTAGCTTAAAAAGATTATCCTTAATTTCGTGAAATCCAAAGCAGTCACTTGTGTTCACCACGTATAATTTCTTAACTCTTCCTTATTTTCATGAAAAATACCAACCAATATAAATATGATTGTTGTAAAATAAAATGTAATAACTAATTTATATACTACGTTGGTACAGACATAACGCTTTACTCTTAGCGAAGTGGAACAAAAAATAACGCGGTTTAGAAAAATTCTTAGATAAATGATGCGCAGGCTGACATGTCGATAATGAAATAGAACAATATCAGTAACTTATAAAGCATGATCGCAGAACACGGTTATCTGTTTGCTTTAACTTGGTATAAAACGTTTAGGATTTTTTTCCAGAAATGTCATTCTAAAATTAGCAATCCCACTAAATTTTACATAGCGTTACATTCACGGCAATATGTTATATTGGTATGTCTTGGTGTAAAAGTACAAACCTTTAAGGCAATGAATGTTGATGCCAAGTCCCAAGTTCAAGAACGAGGAGATCCATCTTCGACCACTAACACTGAATGACTGAAGACGAGTGACTGGAAATTATATGGAGCCCAGAGTAAAGACATCTTCCACCAGCCATTTGAGAAGAACACTTTTCGAACATTAAAAGAAGATTGATTGAATCTGTACGGACCTGAGTGATTGACATTTCCTTATTTTTTATGTTTTTGTAAGTGAAACAGCCCTTTCTTTTCCTTTTTCTTAGTGAAAAGAAAGGCAACGGAGTCACTTTTCTCCATACTCTCCATCCTTGTCATTCACTGAACTCGAGCGGTGACAATTATGAGGATTTAGGTGACCGCACTCACTGCAAGGGAAGGGTCTCACCCAGAGAGAGTCATCTAGAGATTTATTGGTGCGAACCCAAAAGACCCCAGTAAAAAGTGAACAAAGTCTAGGGTTGCCACCTTTCCAGCAAGAAAAGTCAGCACATTTAAACCTTTCAAGTAATTAAAGTCGGGACAAAAAATAATATCTACTGCCATCGCTAAACATGCCCAAATAACTCAGTATTTTTAGTTATTAGACAAAAAAATAAAATATAAGTTTAAATAAATCTATTAATTAAAATTATATAAATACAAGAGTAAAAACTCAACACAGTACAAGTTAGTGGAACAGATAATTTCTATTGACTAAAAAACAAAATAAATTGCTAAGCATTTATTATTTAAATTGTTCTTTAATAATTATTTAAAATTTATGAATCTTCAGCCTATTAGCAATATAATTACATTAATTTTAGTCTTAAACAACAAAAAAAATATTTTAAATAATAATATTCTTTCTACAAAGTATTGCCACAGATAAGGAATCACATATTGTAACTGATTAATATATTATATGCTTATTAACATAAAGTCACTTTTCAATTACAATATAGTCAGAACTTAAATTTATATTTTTTGTTTGATTTTACACATTCTAAAAGTTCTGGTTGTTTTTGTACAAACTCAAAAAACTCGTGACAAGTTTTGTTCAAGTTAAATTTTATCAGAAGTTTCGCTTTTACAGACTATTTTTAATTTATTTCGTTCATCTGTCCATAAGTTTTTCATGAGTGAAAAAACTCTTTCGGCACTTGCATTGCTTGCCGGGACTGATAAGATAAATTCTATAATTTTTTAAATCTCAGTGGAATTTGATTTTTTTTAATTCCACCCACATTTTATCCACTGGTAGATTTAGACTTACTAAATACTCTCTTACCTCTCTCAAAACCACAAATTCATCATAAAGCAGATCACAATTGATTATGTGGATAAGGTTTATATATCGTGAACTGCTTTTACTAAATCCTCAAATTAAAACTCGGATTTTAAACTGAAAATTTGAAACTCTTAAATTTAGAATTTTCAAAGTCAAACCATCTTTTTAAATATGTGATAGATCGCTCCTAGACTTTCACTGCTTCACTCATGAATTCTCTTTGCTGAGTTCTTTCAAACTTGGGTAAATTTTGCTTTACTTTATAGCCAAATAAAGATTTTTTTCGGCATTCTAAATTTTTTAGAAAGTCATTCATAATGTTATACAATTCAAGTTAGGCTTGTATCTTTTTGTTCCAAGAATTTTACAGATGTAACAATCAAATTCATGTAATTGTGTACAAAATAGATGTAACATTCTGTGTATGATAATTCGTTTTCAGTTAGTATTTCATTTTTTGGTCCCTGATGAATGGCCAAATGATATAACCAGTGGTGGCTCGTAGCTAAAATTAGTGGGGGTGCTGCTCCAGAAAATTTTTAGCCTTTGTTTTAAAATTGTGTAAAAGGAAAAAAACATGTATAAAAAGAAAATTTATTCAGGAACTTGACAAAATCTTAACAAAAAAACGAAACATTTTTTACTTACTTTAACTTAAATTCTTACAGTTCAAGCTTGATCTATTCATTTAAAAATGAAATCCATTCTTCTTGTTTTAATTTGCGCAAAAAGTTCAATAATTTTCTCCTTGATCTCTGGATGACAATTGAGGAAATTTTTCTCCATTGAAAGTACTGCAAGCGCATTTAGTCTTTCCGAATTCATAGTGCTTCTTAAAAAAGTTTTTATTCTTTTCAATGTTGAAAAGCAGCGCTCTGAATATGGTACACGGTTTTTAAGCACAACACACGCTGAGTAAAAAAAAACTTCCTTCCACCATCACACCAGAGCCGGCACTGCGAGAGCAACAGTGCTCTCTCTACCTGGCAGTCCTGCCTTCCTCCCAACCCCCCCTCCTATGTGCGCATGCGCACAACAGTCAAACACCATGTCGCTGGCACTGTGAAGCGCACAGTTCCATACAAAGATTTTTGTATCTTTTTCATAAACTGGGGGATGGCTACTGAAGTACTGACATTAAGCTTAAGGAATATATATTGTACTACAAAAATAAAGAAAGAATTAAAGAAAAAAGGACATTATATTAAATGTTATCGATAATATCAAGTGGAAATAGGGGGTGCTGCAGTTCCGCAGTGCCTATACACGAGCCGCCACTGGATATAACAACAACACACCTTGACGCTTTCCCTTGCGGGGTAAGCCATATAATGATATATATATATAATATAACAGCTACCTCTTCCTCAATAATTGATCATGTAATTATCAACTTTGAAAGAGATCTCTGCTCTGAAGATATTGTAAATACTCATATTTAGATCACCTTGTGCAATTTGTTCTGTAGCCATAAATGAGAGTGGTTCCGGCAATACTTATTCCTTCTACAGACGTAATCTTAGCCCAGAAAACTTAGTCTATTTAAATAACTTATTAAGATTGGAAATATGAGATTCAGTATATAGCTCACATTCTGTTGATCAAAAGTGGAATTATTTCATTTCAACATTTACAGAGTTCTTTAATAGAGCCTGTCCACTAGTTAATAAAAATAGCTCTAGAATACAGCTTGCTAAATCCTGGGTTACTAACAACATAAAAATTGCAAGAGAAAAATTGTGGGATGATTATGAGAAATTTAAAAGTATTAGAGAGAAAATTAATTGGGATACTTATAAATTAAACAAGAAGGAATATAGGAAATTAGTTAAGAAAGCAAAAGCTAATTATATTAGTCAGTATTTAACTGGTAATGAATCAACTTCCATAGGAAAGAAAGTCTGGAAGATCATTAATAACTATAGAGGAACTTCAAACAAAACTATAAAACAGATTAAGCTACATGTTGATGATGATGATGAACTCCTTGAAAATCCTACAAAAATAGCTAATATGTTTAATGATTATTTCATTAATACAGCTGATACCATGTTTAAGAAGACAAGCAGATGATTTTATTAGTAACAAATATATTTCTGATACAATATTTTTAAAGGAAGTAACTGACCTAGAGCTACTGAGAATTATTTCTAAATTTAAAAACAAATAATCCTTTGGAATGGATGGTGTTCCTATGATAGTATTAAAAGCCTGTGCTCCACTTTTGGTTACAGTTTTGAGCCATATGATCAACTTCTCAATGGATCAAGGTATTTTCCCCCCAATGTTTGAAGGTGAGTGGTGTAAGGCCTATTTTTAAAAAAGGATCTGAAACACATGTAGGCAGTTACAGACCTATCTCCTTGCTGTCAAGTTTCTCTAAAATTTTTGAAAAGATTATATTAGACCGTAAACATCAAATATTCAACCCCAACCATCATGGATTGTCAACTAATACTGCCGTAGCAGAATTTGTAAATAGTATCTCCTTATGTCTTGACAAAGGAATCAAAACGTGTGGTATTCTTTTAGATTTGAGTAAAGCATTTGATTGTGTTCACCATCCTAGACTCCCAAAAAAACTTTATAATTGGGGAATCAGAGGTGATGCATTTAAGCTAGTAAAACCATTCTTGAATAACAGATCTCAATGCACAAAGCTGGTTTCTTTCAGAGAGAACAGACTAGAAAATATTTTATCAGATTTTCAAGTAATAAAACAAGGAATTCCTCAAGGTTCTGTATTAGGACCTTTCTTTTTCTTGTGTTATGTTGCTGATTTCCCTGAGCTTTCCAATTGCAAATCTATTCTATTTGCAGATGACACAACAATTATGTGCACCGGCCCTTCAACTGCTGAGTTGGAAATCCAAATCAAATTTTATACTTTTTAAACCAAATAAAGGGTTAAATAATGATAATCTAAATATCTTTGTTGACAATTCCCAGATTGTAAAATCTAATTCCTCTAAGTTTTTAGGAATTTATATTGATGAAAAACTTAATTGGGAGGCTCACATCGATTATATATGTAGCAAACTTTCTACAAATATTTATGTTATGTTAAAACTTAGGAAATTAGTAGATACCAAAGTACTTTTAACAATGTATTATGGGTTGATATACCCATATTTATCTTATTGTATACATACTTGGGGAGGAGCAAGTGCCTCTAGAATAAATTGAATATTTTTGCTTCAAAAAAGGGCATTGAGAATAATTGCAAATTTAAAAAGTAGGGAATCCTGCAAACCAATTTTCAAAACGTTCAATATAATGACGATATACTCTATATATATATATATATATATGAATGTATATTATATGTCAAAGAAAATAATAAGGAAACAAATATGGACAAACATGATTATATGACTAGAAGGAGAAATGACCACCAACTTGAGTATCACAGGACAACCTTATACAAAACAAGTCCGTCTTATGCTGGAAAGTATTTTTATAATAACTTCCTAAGAGTATAAAGGTTATCAATAAATTAAGTATGTTTAAACTTCAATTTAAAAAGTTCTTGATTGACAAATGTATTTACAGCCTTAAAGATTTTATGTAATTGTTACTTTAATGTATAATGACTTCAAATATGTACATATTTTTGGTGTCTGACTTGTCCTATGTTTGTATTTAACAAATCGACGGGATTAATAAAGAGTATGAGTATATATATTTAATCAGTATTTTCCTCTCCTTGCTGAATAAAATAGGTTTTGATTGCTTTCCATTTTTTTAACAATCTATCAACAGCATTGAAAATTGAAAGCCAGCGTGTTGGAACATGTCTTAACATTAAAGAGTTTTCTTCACCAACAAAATCAAAATTACTCTTTAAGTTACTTGCATTTCTAGAAGATGATGAAAACTCATTGAAAACCTTAATTACAAGACTTTCAACATCATATTTAAACAACTTTGTTCAAAATTTGGACATATTATGAATAATATGGCACAATTTGCTTTGATAATATTTGCATTGTTTACTGAGAGCTTTTGAAATACTGAATTACGTTCACCAAAATTGACAGCTGCATTATCTGCTGCATAAGAACTAATAAATTTGGTATCTAAGCCATTAGTTAGTAAAATATTTACAATATTTTTTGTGATTGCTGATAATTTCTCTTCTGAATCGTCTTAGAAATCTAACAAAAACTCTTTAATACCTTCATTTGAGTTAAAAAAATCTAAGAATAAGTGGATAACATTTTATATTACCTTTGTTAGATGCATCTGAAGCTACAGAGAAATATTTTTCTCCCCACTCATTCTGCAATAACTCGCAAGAATATGGAGCCATAACGTTTTAAGCTAAACATTTTAATTTAGTACGACCACATATATTTTTGCTCCCATTTTAGAGTCAGAAAATATCTTACAAGATAGCCTTATTCTACACTCTGAAGACAAGAAACTGTGGTTGTGTATTATTCCATGATAAGCAAAACATAGTTCAGCGATGCTGCCGTGATCAATTCCCTTGGAAGAAGGTATGTGAAAGAAGGAAGAAATGGTCTTTGTAGTTTTTGTTATAAACGAATTTTGATTATGCTTCGCAGTGTCCAAATGTTTCTTCAAAGTTCCAGCGCCTTTGCTTTTTAAAGATATCAAAGAGGAACATAAAATGCATTTTGCTGTAAAACAATCATCGGTTTTTGCAATCCATGATGAATAATTTGGATCTTTGAGCCATTCGTCTTTGAATGCGCAAAACCTTTTCTTTGGTGTTGAAGATGATAGTCTTTTACGTGATTTAGAAACTTTATATTTATCAAATTGGGCTGAATGCTCATCGGAATAGCTACCATTCATTTTTTCAATACCCTTTTCACAAAAGAAAATTTAAAAACAAAATTTAATTATACTTATTATTTATGAATATTAAAATATTACTGATAAAATACTTATTTGAAGTTACTCATAATAACATCATTACCGTAAATACCCGCGTATAGTGCGCACAGATTTTTTTTAGCGTTACCGTTCCAGAATCAAATAGATGGTGTAACGTGTTCTAAGGCAATGATCGAATTATTGGTATTATGTATTGGTTACATAATGAAAGTGCTAAATGAAATTTTCGAATAACGTTCCAAAAGAACGTCAGCTAACTGAATTACATACTCTATGTTTACTTACAAGGTGATATTAGGATATACACCAGTGGCGGCTCGTGAATATGCACTGCGGAACTGCAGCACCCCCTATTTCCACTTGATATTATCGATAACATTGAATATAATGTCCTTTTTTCTTTAATTCTTTCTTTATTTTTGTAGTACAATATATATTCCTTAAGCTTAATGTCAGTACTTCAGTAGCCATCCCCCAGTTTATGAAAAAGATACAAAAATCTTTGTATGGAACTGTGCGCTTCACAGTGCCAGCGACGTGGTGTTTGACTGTTGTGCGCATGCGCACATAGGAGGGGGGTGGGGAGGAAGGCGAGACTGCCAGGTAGAGAGAGCACTGTTGCTCTCGCAGTGCCGGCTCTGGCGTGATGGTGGAAGGAAGTTTTTTTTTTACTCAGCGTGTGTTGTGCTTAAAAACCGTGTACCATATTCTTGAATGTGATAAAGTGTAGAAGAGTGTAGAATTAGATTATTATTCTGCTTCCAGCTATTCTATTTGATTCATTTTTTTTCGGTTCTTTTATTTAACAGAAAACTTTAACCATGGCCTTGCATCCCCAAGAAATAAGTTCTGTGACTGTAAGTGAACTTCAACAGCTTAAGTTTTCACAGCTATCTCTCCATGAGAAAGTTACAGTTAAGAAAAGAGGTCGTTCAACACCTGATATTCTAATATCTCAGCCAGGCAAAAGCAACAACAAGAAATATATTCGTAGCTTTAATTCTGAATGGTACCAACGGAAAAGTTGGCTTTGCGGCTGAGAAGTAAAAAATGCAGTTTTGCTTCTTGTGTTTGCTGTTTGGAGGTGATGTACCGTGGACAAAAGATGGTTTTAGAAATATAAACAAAATGAAAGAAAAAACTGAAAAGCATGAGAAGTCAAAGAAGCACGTTGATAATGTTGTTTCACTGTCACTTTTAGGAACCGTAAGTATTAAGGAGAAACTTAGTGAGGCATACAGACTTTCAATCAATGAGCATAATATAAAAGTTAAAAAGAACCATGAAATTTTGTCCAAAATAATAGACTGCATTTACTTTTGTGGAAACTTTGAAACTCCCTTACGTGGACATGATGAAAAAGACGATTCAGTAAATCCAGGGGTATTTAGAGGATTAGTAAATTTTGCATCTAAATTAGATTCAGATTTGAAGAATCACTTATAAACCAGTGCAGTCTTCAAAGGTGTTTCTAAGACCATTCAGAATGAGATACTTGACTGCCTGCTACAAATATACCATGAGGAGATAAGGACGGAAATTAGAAAAGCTTCCTTTGTAGCTGTCATGGCTGATGACACAACAGATGTTTTGGAACACACTCAAATGGTCCTTGTTCTACGGTACGTATTGAATGAAGAAATATTTGAGCGTTTTTGGGGATTCTTTATTCCAGAAAATCAAACTGCAGATGGCATATCAAAACGTATTTTAGAACAATTGGACATAATCCTTCAAGGAAATGGACAAAAACTGATAGCTCAGACATTTGATGGTGCAAATGTCATGAAAGGCAAAAAAGCAGGAGTTCAAGCAAAAATAAAAGCAGTTTATAGTAATGCACATTTCATTCACTGTTATGCACATCAACTTAATTTAATAATGAGAAATGCAGCAAGTATTACACGAAACACAAGAATATTTTTCTCTAACATTCTGGCTATTCCAACATTCTTCTCAAGATCACCACAACGTGTGTCCATTCTCAAGAAACATATGGACGTCAGCATTCCACGTCCATCCTCTACAAGGTGGAATTTCAACATACGGACCATAAACAGAGTTCATGAACATTTGCAACCTTTAAAAAACTGCCTTACTGAAATTCAGTCAACATCAAATGCAGATCAAACCATTGCAGAAGCAACAGGAATTTTAAAATACCTGAATGATGATAATTTCAAGTTTTGGTTAGAGCTTTTTCATCAGATTATGCCTCATGTTGAAATAATTTACAACCAAATGCAATCTCGAGAAATTAGTGTGTTTAAAGTTAATGAATATACAACAAATTTCAAAACTGCTATTTTAGAAGTACTGTGAGAATCCTTCAAAGACACTCATGGCAGAAGCTAAGGAAGTGTGTGACTATATATGTGTTGATATAATGGACAGATATTCTTCCACTAAACACTTAGTAGCTGCTAAATTGTTCAACAAGAAATGCTTCACTAGATTTAAGAATGAACATCCCACAAAAGAGATAGTACTGACCACTGAAGCTTATCCCATGATTGACAAAGAAAAGCTTGAAACTGAACTAAAAGTATTCTATTGTAGGAATGATATTCATGAATATTGCAAATTAATTGAGCTGCTGAAATTTATCTTGGAAAATAATCTAGATGATGTTTTTAGTGAAATTACGAAACTGATAAAAATCCTCTTGACAATTCCCATGACTACATCAGAGGCAGAGCACTGCTTTTCAACATCGAAAAGAATAAAAACTTTTTAAAGGTTGCAAATTTTCATGAACTCTTTTTATGGTCCGTATGTTGAAATTCCACCTTTTAGAGGATGGACGTGGAATGCTGACGTCCATATGTTTCTTGAGAATGGACACACGTTGTGGTGATCTTGAGAAGAATGTTGAAATAGCCAGAATGTTAGAGAAAAATATTCTTGCGTTTCGTGTAATACTTGCTGCATTTCTCATTATTAAATTAAGTAATAATAATAATAATTTATTTACTGCAGTGACCCCTGTATGGGGCATTACATTGTCAAGGTCATAGTAAAAATAAAAGAACAGTAGAATACAATATATAGAAAAGTGCACAAACATGACAATACAGTACAAAAGACACCATTTGTGTAGATTTTTACAATTTTTCAGAGATAAACTCATTGATGCTATAGTAAGCCCCCTTTAACATCATATCCCTGACATTTCTTTTAAATATAATTGCAGGCATAGATTTAAAATTAATAGGGAGTGAATTGTACAATTTTTTACTAGAATATTCATAATTTTTTTGGCTTGTAGCAAGCCCACAGTATTTCATATCAATATTAGTACAATATCTGGTTTCATATTTGTGAATATCACCACGTAAAATATTTTTGAAGCCCGAGTGAACATAACAGGTAGCTTCCAAGATATAGACAGAGGGTAATGTTAAGATATTGCTACATCTAAAAACATCTCTACAATGTTCTCTTGGTTTGAGATTATGTATGATTCTTATTGCCTTTTTCTGCATAATAAATATCTTTTTACTAGCACTTGATGCTCCCCATAATAGAATACCGTATGACATAACACTATGAAATAGAGTTAAATAGGCACATCTGAGGGTATCATAGGATACCTCAGTCCTTAGTCTTATTAAAAGATATATTAATTTTGCCAATTTATTTTCTAAATATTCAATGTGCTTCTTCCAAGTTAGTCCAGGGTCCAAAACTATGCCTAACAGTTTGCCTGTTTCATTTCTGTTTGAGAAGCTTTTAGATGGATTAAAATGTATATGTTGGTTTTTGGTAGCATTGAGGCTTAATTTATTGCAGGCAAACCATGCCTCCAATTTCTCCATAGATTTTTTGATTTCCCTTTTGTTTTCCTCAAGATTTGAGTTTTTAACAAAAAAACTAGTATCATCGGCAAATTGGAGGGTATATGACATAATATTTCCTGGGCAGTCATTAACATATAATATAAAAAGAAGCGGACCGAGTATTGAGCCCTGAGGCACACCATGGATATGGTTAAAGTTTTCGGATTTACCATTTTTAGTTACCACAACATGAAGTCTATTGCTTAGGAAAGATTTGATTAAATCATGAATTTTGCCTCTGAAACCATAATGATTTAATTTGGCAAGAAGAATCTCATGCGATAAGCAGTCAAAAGCTTTTGTGAGGTCACACAGAATACCTTCAATATGATGCTTCTCCTCAAAGCCATTTACTATAAATGACATGGCTTTAGCTACAAGATCTATAGTATTTCTACCTTTTCTGAAACCAAACTGCCTGTCATTTAGTATGCCCTGTATTTCAATAAATTTATTCAATCTGCTTATTATAGCCATTTCATACACTTTGGACAAAATAGGGCTTATTGCTATTGGTCGGTAATTTGCAGGATCATTTATTGGACCCTTTTTATAGATAGGCAGCACTTTTGTTTTTTTCAAAGCAGATGGATAGATACCTGTGATGATGTGCATAACAGTGAATGAAATGTGCATTACTATAAACTGCTTTTATTTTTGCTTGAACTCCTGCTTTTTTGCCTTTCATGACATTTGCACCATCAAATGTCTGAGCTATCAGTTTTTGTCCATTTCCTTGAAGGATTATGTCCAATTGTTCTAAAATACGTTTTGATATGCCATCTGCAGTTTGATTTTCTGGAATAAAGAATCCCCAAAAACGCTCAAATATTTCTTCATTCAATACGTACCATAGAACAAGGACCATTTGAGTGTGTTCCGAAACATCTGTTGTGTCATCAGCCATGACAGCTACAAAGGAAGCTTTTCTAATTTCCGTCCTTATCTCCTTATCTGGTATATTTGTAGCAGGCAGTCAAGTATCTCATTCTGAATGGTCTTAGAAACACCTTTGAAGACTGCACTGGTTTCTAAGTGATTCTTCAAATCTGAATCTAATTTAGATGCAAAATTTACTAATCCTCTAAATACCCCTGGATTTACTGAATCGTCTTTTTCATCATGTCCACATCATGTCTCCTTAATACTTACGGTTCCTAAAAGTGACAGTGAAACAACATTATCAACGTGCTTCTTTGACTTCTCATGCTTTTCAGTTTTTTCTTTCATTTTGTTTATATTTCTAAAACCATCTTTTGTCCACGGTACATCACCTCCAAACAGCAAACACAAGAAGCAAAACTGCATTTTTTACTTCTCAGCCGCAAAGCCAACTTTTCCGTTGGTACCATTCAGAATTAAAGCTACGAATATATTTCTTGTTGTTGCTTTTGCCTGGCTGAGATATTAGAATATCAGGTGTTGAACGACCTCTTTTCTTAACTGTAACTTTCTCATGGAGAGATAGCTGTGAAAACTTAAGCTGTTGAAGTTCACTTACAGTCACAGAACTTATTTCTTGGGGATGCAAGGCCATGGTTAAAGTTTTCTGTTAAATAAAAGAACCGAAAAAAAATGAATCAAATAGAATAGCTGGAAGCAGAATAATAATCTAATTCTACACTCTTCTACACTTTATCACATTCAAGAATATGGTACACGGTTTTTAAGCACAACACACGCTGAGTAAAAAAAAAACTTCCTTCCACCATCACACCAGAGCCGGCACTGCGAGAGCAACAGTGCTCTCTCTACCTGGCAGTCTCGCCTTCCTCCCCACCCCCCTCCTATGTGCGCATGCGCACAACAGTCAAACACCACGTCGCTGGCACTGTGAAGCGCACAGTTCCATACAAAGATTTTTGTATCTTTTTCATAAACTGGGGGATGGCTACTGAAGTACTGACATTAAGCTTAAGGAATATATATTGTACTACAAAAATAAAGAAAGAATTAAAGAAAAAAGGACTCATTATATTAAATGTTATCGATAATATCAAGTGGAAATAGGGGGTGCTGCAGTTCCGCAGTGCCTATGCACGAGCCGCCACTGGTTATAGATTTCGTCCGGTTTGTACTATCGGGTGCAAAAGTAAATGCAAGGGCTATGCGGGATTGCCTATCCGACGCCCTGCGAAATCGCCGGTATGATTTTGAAGTCAAGCAAATCACCTGCCATTTCCTTAGCTCCAAACACACGCTGTGAAAGCTTTGCGTGACTGGTGGTATTATACACCACTTCATAGCTCTTTATGGTTATGGATATTAGGAATAATAACGCATTTAGAATTGAAGTAAAGCAGACTGTTTTAAGCTATGCATTACTTAATCGCTATGGTTACAGTTTTTCACTCCAGCCCTAGCACAGCATAAGTTGCCGCGCTCGTCTGAGCACAAGTCTCGTATTCACAGATAGGCGGATCTGCATTTCGAGTCCCGGCATATGATATTAATTAATTATTTTTTTATTAAAAGTATTTGATCGTCTCTTGGGACTCTTATTAAATTTTAGTTATGCCAAAATATTCTCCTTAATTGGAAATAATTTTCGGAATTCAGACTTCAATCATCGAAAATAAGCTCTTTGTAAAGCTATTCAGTGCAAGAGAGGCCGGTCGAGATTTCTGATACATCATATAAAGAAAGTATAATTTTCATGAAAAAACCAAATTAAAGATTTCAACTGAAATACATGTTTTCAAGTATTCTGAATTCGTTTTGACTATTTTTCTGACGATGTATTTGTATCTGCGTGTGTCTGTTCGTGTGTCTGCGTGTATGTGACAGGAATGTTGTAGGCGATCTAATTCAAAATCTATTCATGAAATCAGCATAAAATTTTACATTTGTGATAATAGAAAAATCCTTAAGACTTAATAAGCTTTTGACTTCATTTGGTTAAACGAAAGTTGTGGTTTATACTAGTAGATATTTATTTTTTCTCGATATCTGGCTTAAAACTGAATTTTTGCCAATATACTATTGTGACGAATCTTGTGTTCTCAGGGGTTAAGTGAGGGTTTGGATAGCGAATTCCGGGCCAATGCTCTCTCTCTTTTCGGCAGTGGTTTTTAATTTTCATTTAAAAAAATAATACAGCCAAATCTTCCAGTGAGGAAACAATTTTTCTATAGTGATTAATCACGTATCTTCAGGGGGATGAGTGCGGGTTCCAGGTCTATTCCTTCCCCTCTCTCTCCCCGAGTTCGTGACTTTCTCTCCGCCCTCCCTGTCTTCTTTCCCCCCTCCTTCCGCAATCGCTTCTGAAACTCTACTCCAAAAACAATTGAAATAGTTCGTTGATCTAATGCTTCATATACATTTTATTATAACGAATGTTTAATGGAATAGAATATTTGGACACAGATTATTGAACCCCTCATCTAATATGATCGACTTCAAAAACGTGACATTAAGACAATTGAAGGAACTCGCTTGCAGTTCATTTTACTTTTGACTTCATGAGCAAGATTTTAATATTTAATAACGTTTTTTCAAATGAAATTATTCATATCTGGAGCTCTGGCGAAAGCACCCAGTTGAATGCATGATTGGCTATAATTCAGGAGCAACTGTGAAACATTTGCTGATATTAAAAAAATAATGCTAAACGTCTGCAATTTATTTATTTTTCGGCGAGTCTGAAGAGTAGAAATAATCGCCATGCTTCAATTCACTTCAATTAGTGGTGACAAGCAGAACGTGAGGAAGAGGATCCAAGGCCACGAAGAAAGGGGGTGAAAACTGGGCAATAAATAGAATTCGGGCGGGTCGCAGCTGCATGCCAACGGTGGAGGACGATGAAGCAACTGCCCAAGATACAGAAATCCATTCTCTGCGCCATGGCTCGAATGGAAAAGAGTATTCACGAAGGCTTCACTACAGCAGGTGGATTATGGGTCACCAATTGCAGGATCAAAGTCAAGCCAACTTCATGCCTGCCACCAAAATCCTTCTTGACAGACCCCACTCAATAGGTGGTGTAGTCTCTCTCCGTGCCAATGACCTCTTGCAGGCGGTGCGGCATAGACCCCACCAAGGCCGTGCATACCTCCGAGTGAATGTTTTCCCACTCCTCCTGGACATGGGCGGTTAAGGCCTCCTGGTTGCGATCCCCTTCGCACCACTCCCACCTTTTCACGATAAGGCCCCACAGATTCTCAATTGGATTAAGATCTGGGGACCGTGGTGGCCAGGTTAGAAGCTGGAGCTCAGGTCGCTCGGCGAACCAGGCCTTAGTCCTCCGGGAAGTGTGCACGACGCTGTTGTCTTGCACCACCGTGTATAAATCCTGCTCAGGCCACCGTGAACGAAGGGAGGGGAGTAGGGTGCCTTCCAGGATCTGGACATAGCGCTCCGAGTTTAGTCTACCAGAAATCTGCACTAGTTTGCCAGGGCCCTCTGCACACATGTAGCCCCAGAACGCGAGGGATATCCGCCTGGAGTGCTGCGCGCAGACTATATGGGCAGGATCATATCTTAAAAAACATACACGTCAAAATAAAGTATTGTAGCATGATATTTAATTTGAAAATAAATGCCATGTTTCCCCTACAGCTTCAAAATTATTTTCTGTTGCGTGTTATAGCAAAAGAGACAACAAAGTTGGAGCGAAAGACGCTAAAACAATAACGTTAAAGAGAAATCACTCAAACTATACTAACCAGGTGCCCCGGCGCCTCCAAAGGGCCAAGTGCCCTTCCTGGTCGCTCCTGAAGATCTTCTCGTCGCACCATGCTGTTAGGTCCCAGAAGGCTTTCGGGTTGCCAACATTCTGCAGGGCAAAAGCAAGGCGCTTTTCCTTGTGGTGTTGCAGCAGAAGAGTTTTGGTGGCAGGCACGAAGTTTGCTATACCTTGCTCCCGCAGGCGGCGGCTTATAGTCCACCTCCTGCAGTCAAGCCTTCGTGCATGCTCTTTTATAATCGAGCCATTATGCAGAGGATGGTTTTCTGCTTCTTGTGCAATGGCTTCGTCGTCCTCCGCCGTTGTCACGCGGCGGCGACCCAAACGAGGTCTATTCCTTGTCCAGTTATCACCCTCTTCTTCGTGGCGTTGAATCCATTTCCTCACAGTTCGTATGTCCCGACTCATTGCAATCGCTATCTCAGTGTCCGTTGATCCATTCAAATGCATGGCGATTATTCTTCCTCTGTCAGACTGGTTCGTTTCCCTTGCCCCACGTTCACGAGGCATAGTTTGACGAAAACGTGCACAGGCCTTTTAAAGTGTATAGAGGTGGCGTTGCGAAAAAAAACAGCGCTAGCGACGCTAGCGTACGCGAGTGTATTTACAAAAGAACAAAATATCTCGAAAACTATGGGATTCGCGACAAAATATTTTGAGAAGAAACTTTTAGAAAAGTTTATTCTCCATAAATTTCGTTTTTATTTAAAATAAATAAGGAAGTTCGAGAGGAGAATTTTTGCGAAAACAGAAAAAATTTAAAAATCTCTGAAGTTCTGGCTTATCACGTTAGATGCGGGCGACAACATATGATGTGGTCCCGCCATAGCGCAGTTACGGGCGACATCATATGGTGTTCCCTCTCGAGACTTTTTCTCCTTCGCTTCTTTTTCTCTCTCTCTCCTGTGGCGAGGATTCGACTCCGGGAAAAAGGCCGCAGGGGTGTTTAGACTCAGTGCCTTCTGGGCTTTCGATCAGTGTGCGTCGTTTTCTAGTCGAATGCATCGTTCATTAGAACCCGCCAGCGGGTTCCCGGTGTGTCTAAAAATTTTTTTTATCATTCTTTATGCCACGTTTTCGTGTGTAAGTTTCGCTGTGTTCCAGAGGCTGCGCGAAATGATTGGAAAATTGGTGTTATGTTTTCGTTTGATCATATCGTGCAGTGTTCGAATAATCAATTCTCGAACATATGTGCGAATGCAGATAGAAATATATGTAATATAACTTTTATGCCAATCATGTGATTGAATACTTGGGAATGACGCCTGATTGGTCGATGTATATACCTACGCTTAAATCAGAATCTTGATCCTTAGTATCTGTCTGCTAAACTTGTGATTTCCGGTGATACTTCTCAATCTCTTTGATAACGACAGCTTTCTTAATTAAGAGAATTTCCAGATAACAATATATAGTTGGAAATTAATTATATTCCTCTTGTAACCCTAAATGCGGCACGTTGACGAAATTCAATTTTTCGTTTGCCAAAAATAAGCTGCATGACCGGAAAAATTAACATTATTGATCATCTTCATTGATTTTGAAAGAATTGTAGATTTTCCAAAGCAATTATAATGTTCCTATAATATGTATTTTTTTCTATCAGAGATGTTTTCAAATATTTATCAGTCGACATTTTATCATATTTTTACCTTCAAAATATAAATGATCGACTCAATCTAATGCTTTTAATCTAGTTGTTAACCGGAATCGGTCCTAAAGCAACATACAGCTTGAGTTAACGAGGTGCAAATTTAATCCCGGAAGCGATATTTAATTGTTATTTATTTATCCAAGTTCCTGCCTTAATATAAAACATGTAAATAATATAAGATTTTGCCATCTGTGTAATGTTATTTATACCATCGCCTTTACTTTATTTCTTGTCCGTTTTTCAATGATGCATTAATGTTTTTGGATTTTTTTGTTTTTTCATTCGTTGCATTATATGAATGATCTTCAATAAATTGTGTGATTGTTAAAAGTGCATTGTCTTTCCATGTGTGTATTTCGAAGTTATTTTTAGGAATTCATCATTGAATTAGTGTTATATCTCATCCGAAAGGTAAGTTTATGCCCAAGGATCGACGCACGAAATCCTGGCTATTCTAAGTACTCCATTAGAATATGTATGGGATTGTGCGCGGGACAGCTTAATTCCGATTATCATATTAAATTTAAATCGTAGCACAAACTGTGGGACTTAAGAGTTTTTAAGTCCAGTATAACGTAGATTTTTCTCGAAGAGAAAATTCGAATCGAAGGATAATCGTCGTAAAAAACGCTCATAAACCGGTATAAATGTCCGTTTTTTTTATTTGCAATGTGGAGTTACGGTAGACGGAAAACGTTGATGCATGGTCTCACCTTTCGTCATTCGGCGTATTTTCTCTCGCCTAAAGGTACAGTTGTGGAAAACCAGTATATGCGGTATCAAGGTTTCGAAATATTATAAAGAAAAAGTCGAATCAAAAATTCATATATGTAGGATCTGGTGCTTTCCCGGTGGATTGCTTGTAGAAACTTTTCTCGGGTACGGCTGACTCTGCCATCTTCATCCTGATGAAGATGGCAAAGTCAGCCGTCGAAACGTCGATCCTAGATCAAACTTGGACCCGGTTGTGTACCCGAGAAAAGTTTCTACATTCATATATGTAATCGTCTCTAAGTTGAGGATTTACCGAATTGCTCTTTCCCGTCACATGAATACATTCCGATAGATTTAATTGTTGATATTTTAATGGGACGTGCATGATTCCAATAAAGGGGCGAGACAATATCTCACGAAATGAAATCCCACAAATTTTCTTCAAAAGTTGAAAATTCTGCAAAGTTTCAATCTTTAGCATGAATTAATTCCCTCTTGTCTATGTTGCTAAAGTGAAAGTGAAGGAATTCTACAAACTTTAGCGTCTTTTTCCAGAATATTAATTTTGATTGCATATGCTTGATTTAATTTTAAGGTAGCGTTGCACCGATATGTTTGTGCGAGGTACGCACGTTAACTACTGTTTAGCGTATTTTTTGGCACTCATTTTTGTATGATTTTAGCTAACGCTTACTATGGTTGCCCAAATGGAGCTGTTTCGCATAATTATACTTGTTATTTCCTGCTTCGTATGATCAATATCAGGGAACGCATACGTCCCACAAAAATTGCGAAGAATTGAATTAAATTAACCTATTGCCGCTGCACAACCCATTAAATATTTGTAACACAGCATATGAGCCACATTTTTCGATGTTATTGTAAGAGTGTCCAGCGTGATTTCTTAGCTCGGTAATTCAAACAGCCTGTGTTCATAGGAAAGCCACGCGCGTAGCCTCGAATACAAGCGAGTAGTCCCGTTTTCTTTCTCATGCCGTCTTTAAGGCCATATTTTACGAGCACCAGTAAGTTTAACCGTGGCCCTTATGTGCCACTTTCCCCGACCTTTCATGATCGCAGTTCCCTTCCTTAACCAAGTCGAATGTTTGTCTACGTCTTTTACTTCGAACAAACTGAAATGCCTTCAATAGGCCCTTTACACTTTCTCCCGCGTACCGTTTCGATTTTTAGTAACAATGAATCTGTGTGCTTCGTAAGACAAATTTGATCAGTTGTGTTCTAGAATATCGTATCTTATCGTCTTTACGATATTATTTGGATATTGTGCATGATGCTTATCCGCTTGATTCAAAACAATGAAGTGTGTGTTTATACTTATCATTATTTCACGTAAACTATCCTGTTGCTTAACCTTCGTATTTTCAAATTGTGGGTAATAGGACATAATTAGGGACTGATAACGTCATTTGGGATTGATCGAGGTATACCGGATCTCATATGATGATTCTATGACATAACATATTTTCCCTATGCTTAAAACCGGAGATTTCATATGGTACCCCGTGTGAGCGGGATTTAAAATCTGAGCAATTGAAAAGTAAAATTTGTACGTACTTGTATATAATCGATTTAGATTAATCGACTTAAGAGTAAGCATTTTATCGTTGGAAATTGCAGCCTTTCCGCCCAGACGGAGGTTACTGGGACAATAGGATACCGTTTGTGGAGGCCGCGCTCCCCTTCTCTGTTCGTCACCACCAATTTTTACTTTCACTGTCCATTTTTGTGGGCGCTCCAACTCGAGAACTAACTGCCGGATAATCACCAAATTTCATATTTAACATTTTCATTATATAGACAAGAGCTGTTTAGTTATTGGTTAAAATCGGTCAACTGTAATCGGGGTTTTACTCGTGTCATTTTTTTCATTTTTCTCAAATATCTCTTGCGATTGAACATAGCACATCACGAAATTGGACACCTTTTGGTGATTATAAGGGGAGGATGTGCGCAATCAGTTACAGTGTGAGAAAATGAAAAAAAGCTGCAACAGCTATTATATTGCAGGATTTCAGCATATCTGCTACATTGCGCATTTAAGGATTATTATTTATTGTACAGTTTTAGAGTAACGGGAAGAAGAGGGGCCATACTAATATTTTGAAAATAGGTAATACATAAAGATTTTAGGAACGCATCTCCACGAGTACTATACTAAAATGACCCCGCTAAACGCTGATTCAGTTAGAGCTCTCGTTTTCAGCGTTAAACGGGGTATGACTGTATGAGGATTAGGAATGTACGAAAACCTATGCACATACTTTTTCTCATTAACCACGGCTTTAAAAAGTACGGGTTGTCACTGCTTGGATACTGGAAGCGCTTAAAAAATCACCATATACAGTCAATTCTCGATTGACCGGGGGCGTGTTACCCGTGATAAAAATAATAATAGACTGCATTTTTGGCAGTTTGCTCAGTGACAAACTGATGTTGTGTAGGCTTCGTTCTAGTATTCGAAAAAATTAGCTCAGCTAAGAAATGGACAACATTAACAGACTATTTTAAAAGAGTGTAACCTTTTGGCCATTTGTCGTTAAGCAATTTATGTGATGGTTTGTGCTCCTAAACTATTTTACTTGTATTATTTTTACATTTTTGGATTACGTCTGTTTTTTATTTATTTTAAATTAGCTCATAAACAGCCGTTAACGGCCTTTTACAATGGGCGTAATAACATTAACAAAAACGAACACATACAACCATGCCCTCGGCAGGATTCGAACCCGCGAGGGGAGCCAGACACGCTAACCACCCCTCTACCAAGGCCGATGTGTTCATAAATATTAGATGTAATTTTACCTAATTAGGTTTACATTAAATCCATTTTGTACCAAGTTTTGACTAGTTTTGTTTGAGCCGTGATTTTGGGGTATCCGTGACCTCCATTTTTTTTAATTTGAGTGCCCAGCCGATTCGCCTCTGTCCTACGCACAGTGGGTATCTCAGAGGTAGTGCAATGAATAGCCGGGGAAGGGAGGAGGGAAACCCGGTGCCGGCATACTCTTGGTTCTCCAGAAGTTTATGACGCAGGTTTTCTTTTGGTTAATCTCTAACTGCCATTCCTTACACCATGCAGAAATAGCTTCTAGGTCATTTTGGAGATACTGGCGGTCTTCCGGATTGCTTATTTCTCTATAGATGACGGTGTCGTCCGCGAAAAACCTAATTTTACTTTTGACTACTGAGCTGATATCGTTTATATAAATTAGAAATAATAACGGACCAATTACACTACCCTGCGGAACGCCAGAGACAACCTCCACTTAGTTCGAAGATTTACCATCTATATCAACCTTCTGCTTCCTATGATTTAAAAATTCACGGATCCAACTAACGATTTTAGAATTAACGCCTAAGGTTTCTAATTTCTTTATTAACTTCCTGTGAGGTACCTTATCAAAGGCTTTCCTAAAATCTAAGAAGATGGCATCGACCTGCGTATTCTTTTCTCCGCTTCTCAGTATACAATTAACAAAAAGACCGAGCTGAGTATCACATGACCTACCTTTCCTGAAGCCGCGTTGACAATCATCTAACAATAAATTACTGTCAAGAAATCGCATTATGTTGCTAACGAGTATATGCTCGAGAATCTTACACGATATCGAAGTTAAAGAAATCGGTCTGTAATTTTCTGGGTTCTCCTTGTCGCCGCCCTTATGAATTGGGGTAACGTGCGCTACCTCCAGTCGCTAGGGACCTCTGCGCGAGAAATGGATTTCTCGAAGATTATCCTAAGAATAGGTGCTATTTCTTCAGCTAATTCTTTTAAAACGCGAACAGGAATTTCTTCGGGGCCAGTGGCTTTGTTATGATTCGTTTTCCATTTTTCGTCTCGATCGCTCCTCTCGCGGTGGTGGTGTTTTATTGGCGGTGAATAATAACCTCTCTTCCAAGCGTAGACTTGATTTGGTGACGAAGGAATTCAATGTTGACTTGTCTGTGGAGCTGTGCTATATGTGTGTTATCGATATTGTAGTAATTTATTTTTATTCAAACACATTTTATTACTTTCTCCATATACGTAGTATAGGGGAAAGTATTGTTTTCATGAAATAAATCGACTTCGAGATTTCAACGGAAATACACGTTTTGAGGTCCCCTGAACACGTTTTGACCATTTTCTCGATGATGTTTCTGTGTGTGTATGTATGTGATAGCTTTTTGTGGGTGCTCTAACTCAAAAACTATTAATCAGGTCAACGCGAAATTTTATATTTAACATTTTTATAAAAGTCAGAAGAACTGATTAATTTTTGGTAAAAATCGGTAAACCGGAAGTGGGTGTTTACTCTTGCCACATCCGTTATTTTGTAATATTTGCTTTAATATTTGATAAATGTAAAAAATTGGAATAAGAGTTGTAGGAAATTTAGTTTTCTACAACCTTTGTTAGAAACATTTTTCCATTGTTTAAGAGATATCTTATATTTTAGCTGCCACCACCACGCCACCTACCGATGACTATTGTTAACAAAAGACGCTTAGTTACGTCTTAATAACGCTTTTTTCCCTTAATTATTGGAGTTTTGTGGCTATATCCAATAACAGAAAGCTATGCTTTGCGAGAAAATTTTAGACTTTACCAAGAACAAAAACATAATAATAAATATTTTAGGA